>JALXJV020000011.1:3815184-3876011 GCA_024633595.2 Lepomis macrochirus | reverse complement strand
GAAGGTCAAAGTCGACTTCGGGAGAGAAACCGACCGCCCGAGGCGTCAGAGCGTCGGGCGTGACGAGCTCAGAGTCCGTCTGAGCGCCCGCAGTAATATTCAACCTGGTGATCGCAGATAAAGTCGTCAGCTGGAAGCGAAACCTTTGAAAGTGTCTGCAGAGTTCTGGCGCTCCCTTAGCCTCCATGATCCTGGGAGATCTGGGAGCTGAGCGATCAAAGCGGAAGGCGGGTGAGTGCGGCGTCTGCGGCGTCACTGCGCTCCGCTTTCTTCATAGTGCACCTCTGCCTGAGTGTGAGCAAAGGATTGTGGTGAACAGGTGATGACAGCAGAGCCGGGCTCCTCCGTTTGTCGCCACAGAGGCGCCCTATTTCCTCAGCGTCCACCCAAACAAGAAGGGAAGTGTGTGTGTCAGAAGGTGTAGTGGACACACACACACAGTCTAACAGACTTGTTGTGTCACACAGGGTGAAACATCAGGACGTTTCATTTAGAGAAGCAGACTGCTGGATTTTAGATGTTCCACTTTCCCTCCTTCCTTCCAAGCAGCCGCTGCTTTCACTTTCTTTCTCTCAGAGTTTGACCTGCAGAGATTTCAGTCTGTGTCAGACTCTACGATATGAAGCATCTGGGGCCGGAAGAGAAAAACAACATCTCGCGAGCAGAGGCGTCAGCTCATATTCTCCATCTGCAGCGCTGCCAAACAACAAACTGCTTAGATCCACAAAAGTCCACGTTTGTTCTCGTTTGTCTTCACTAACTTTTGAATGAAGTTTGGCGACTGACCGTCAAATATCAGGCGCCTTAAAGGTCAAAGTTTCCCAGCAGCTCTTGAATAAAGGCCGTGAATGGAAAATGGATTTAAAAGCAGCCCCTGCTCACCTTTACTGTACAACACCTCACTGCAATAACACGAATGTGGCGACAACATGAAGCTGGCGAGTGTTTGGAGTCTCTGCAGGTTCATCTTCAGAGAAATGAGAGTGAAACCAACGGCTGCCAAGAAGGAAGGAGATGAATGTAAAAGCTGTGATTCCTGCTTAAAGCTGCCGTCTGATTCTTTAGCATCCTGTCAGTAAACTCAGGTTCAGCCTCATGTTGTTCTCACAGTGTTAATAGCGAGCCTCTGCTGGCCGGGCGTCTGATTTCAGAGGATTTCTGTGGACCTGAAACATCCCAGAGGAGCCCGCATCATCCAGGAGGTAGGACTCACTCCCAGCAGCGACCTGTCCGGCGGCTCGGCGTAGCGCCGGGTGGCGTCTGGCGTTTTGGGCAGCGTCGGCCCGGCGGCGTTTCTTCCTACAGACAGACAAAGGGCGTTCAATGAAAAAAGCAGCTGAGCAGGTGGAAGCGGTCCAGGCTTCGGCGAGCTTTGCTTCCGGGGCCGGTAGGTGTTTGTGTTTAGTTAGCTCTGCGTGTTGTGCAGATGAATGCGTGGCGGCGATGAAGCTGAAAGAATCGGCGGCTGGGTTTCTTACTAAATCCAAATGAACAGGATATTAAATGAAGGCGTCCTGCAGAGCAGTGGACTCAAACAGAACTTGTTGTTCTCCTTCAGCACAGTTTAAGAACAAATATCAGCAGAGAAACAGCAGATAGCAGATCATTAAATATGCAGGAACAGATGTTGGAGACACAGCTGACTGTCTTTGGAACAGTTTGCCCACAATTCAGCACATCGAGGCGTCGTGTGAACTCTAACGGACAGTGTCAGGATAGTTTGCTGTTGATTGCATTAGAAAATAATTAGCATGAATGAAAAGTCATGTTTGTGGGTTCTTTATTGTCTCCATGTGTGCAGGCGTTACTGAGGCCAGCAGCCACACAGAGGACACCTGCTAAATGTTTCTTTGTTCTTCTTCTAGCTCCTTTGGATTTGTTTGAGCGAAGCTAAAATCCAAAAGCGCTCACGTGATCCTTGTTCCTCGTCCGCTTCGTTCTGAGGGGTTTATATGTGAGTAGATCATTTAGAAAGTTCTGTGAGGGAGAAAGACAGGAAGGAGTTTGTGTGTTGAAAGTGTTCAGAATATGAAGTCAGCCGCTCATGTGTTCTCCAGCATCACTCTGTCGGCTACAAATGCAGATTCACATCGCGGGCTGGTTGTCAACAACAGTAAACTAATATTACTGTAGGTGTTAAAAGCTGATGATGCTGATGGTCAAAGTGAAGAAGGCCTTTTGAAGACTTTCCAGAGACCACGAGTTCTTTCAGTGGGAACTGCATGCCACAGAGAGAGAGGACAGCAGCAAAGGAAAAGGACTGAGTCTTCACAGTGCTCATATTCTGACAGGATTACCTGGAATAGCAGGAAAGTCCATTTACTGGCCAGCCAAAGTCTTTTAGCAGCACACACATCAGGCCATGAAGATGGAGGTTACCTGGAGAGAGGACCAGGAGCCTGCTTTTTATCAGCTCATTTTAATACTGACTTTATCCAGATGTGCTCTGACACTTGTTTCTTCTTTATTATTATCCTACTAAAACTACAGCCTCCATCACAAACAGATCACTTAGAAACATCCTCATTATTAAACACAAGTATCCGCTAGAGCGAAAGGCGAGGTGTGTTCAGAGGGATCTCGGCCGATTCTGAAGGCGGTTCGGTTGTGCGACAGGCGTGTTTCTGATCTGTAGCCTTTAGTGCTGCCAGCTGCTGCTCTGACAGAGATCACAGCTCAAACAGCGGACAGATGATGCAGCTGTCGCGACCGCGTCGTCTTTAACTGGCGATAAGCTTTAAAGCAGCGCTCGAGGAGAGGGCGTCTCCCTTTCCTAAAGGCCCGTTTCCTCCGCTCCTCCGGCTCCAGGAGAGGTGGGAGGGACTAAGGCAGCGCCGCGAGGATGGAGGAGGCACAAATGTGGGAAATGAGGAAGGCCGAGGTGGAAGCGGTCAGCTGCTTCAGGGAGCCAGTGAAAGAGGCGCGGAGGCGAGTCTCAATTCTCTTAATCGCATCCTCGTTTCCTTCACTTGTGTCTTTTCCTCTCCGAGGACCGAGCGGAGAGAGTCGAGGAGGCGTCCTTTCCTCGAGCGTCGCGTGAAGCGGCGTCCGTTTGTGGCGGCGACGATCACAGCTGGATCAGCTGTCAGTCAGCTTTAACAGCTGGAGAGACTTTGGATGGAGTTTGTGTCTGCACACAGCTGCAATGTGCTGATCCTAATAAAGGCTCTCATGTTTTCTCTCTGTTACCTGTTGAACAAACAGCTGCACATGAAGAACAGCCTGCGTTCTGTGTTTCTACTGAGCAGCTTCTCATCTCAGGGAGTCAAACAGGCTGCTGGCGCTCTGTCAGGCTTTCTCAAAGCGTAGAGGCCTGTCTGCTGCCCTGAGATCAGAACCCTGTTGGTTTACTGTTTATTGGCACCACATCATCTCTATTGGCAGAAGGCCTTTATGTTATTGATTGATTATCTGCATTGATGTTATGATTGTGTAGCCTATTAAATAAGCCAATGCATTGATCACGCTGTCTTTTGATTTCTTAGGCTGAATGTAGAATATTGAAATGATCTGAGCCGACTTTAGCTCAGTTTGAGGCTTTCTGTTTATTTCACCTTCTGATATCCTCCGATCCACGTCGTCGCGTCAGCTTTGTTTCCCTTTTTTAGCTTTCATTCACATATTTAACCGTCTGATTTTACTGGCGTAGCGGTTTGGCGACTTGTTTAGTCCGACCCTCCCTCGTTTCCCTACGTTTTATTGTAGTCTCTTGGATCAAACACTCAGGAATGATCAGCCTCATGTGACTGAGTGGAAATGACCTGAAATGATGTAAAAAGTGTTTCCTGCTGGCCGGACCGTCTCCGACTCTCTGACTCTCCACAATAAAGGAAGCGGGAGAAATCTGCTTTAACAGGGTAGAGTGGGGTAAGGCGCCCCTCTATTTTCTGACACATTAAAAACATTTTATAGATTTTTTTGTATCTTTAAAGAAGACTATGCTGAGGGCAACATATTTCAAAATAAAATAAAAGCTACAGGTGACAAATTATTTAGTCATTTTCCACATGGGGTAAGATTTCTGATAGTGAAGCTGCTGGTTGGCTAAAGGGTCCAGTGTCTAAATAAAATCTAACTTACAGGTGATCAACCATAAAGGGGCCCAGCGACCGAGCGTCTTACCTCAAACATGCTAATCTAGCATTTTACTACTTTAACCAGAAACTATAAAATCTTTCACATAACTTGGCCCGACCTCTTTGTTTGGACTTTAAAACCAAAAGGTTCTCTGCGGTGCAGACAGATCTATGCTAACTGAATGTGAAGCTGCAGATAACTTGCTTACATGTTGAACTTCTTAACTAAACAGATGTGCTGTTTAAACACACTAACGCAGCTCATTGTGCATCTTTGTGTGGCGATATATCTGACCGATCAGGCGGCGTTCAGAGTCACAGTTCTGGCTCAGATAACTTCGCCGGGCCTGAGGTGTGGCGTCGCCCGGCCCGTTTGTTGCATTTCACACACTTAAACCCGTCTCCTTTGGAGCGCCGTGTGAAGCGGCTCCCGTGAAGCGAGGCCAAAGAGAGCGTCGGCTGATGTCAGAATCCTCAGCTGTGCTTCTGATTGGTTTGTTCTTCAGCCTTTAACATGATGTCAGCTGGCGTTCTGTGGTTCTCTGTCTTCTGCTCAGAATTTTCTTCCTTCCTCCAAAACACATTCCTCCTTACAATTACAAATGAATTCCAGGCTTCTTTGTCTCCTGCCCTTGTTGGCTGACTGAATGAATAACTGTATGATGTAGTGTGTGTGTGTTTGTATCTGCTAACTACGCTACATGCCTACAGACCGTTATATACTCTGTCATGAACTCAGTCTTGTCCAGGCACCACGGCTGCTGCTGTAAACTACAGAGTGTAATATTCTATTTACAGGATCATTTCATCCTGCTGTCAGAGGGAATTACACCACGGCACATAGTTTTTTGGAGCATGTTCTATGTGTTTATTTGGACTGAGGCAGCTAATCACATGTGACGCGTGTGCTAGCGTTGGCTAAACCTCAGGGTTAGCTTAGCATAGCGCTTCAGCTGAAGTATCTACAGACCGTTATTGTCTCCTCTACTTTGTGCAGCGTTTTCATTTTGAACATTAGTTCCTAATAAGGTTGGAATACATGAAATGTAAAGTGACAATGTTTTACTTTTGAAGCGTAAAATAATAAACTTGTGCTCAGCTCAGATCAGAGACCGTGACCACATGTGAACAGGAAGTCGAACAGAGAAAAGAAGTCACACAAAATGGCTGTTTGGTTTTGTCATAGAGCCTCTAGTGTTGGAGTTATGAGCAGTGTGACAACTTACCCGCTCTCCCTACATCTGTTTACTACAGAAACAGGTGTGAAACACAGGTGTTTGTTCTGTTTAGCTTTGCGGCTCTTCAAAACTTTCTGAACACAGAATTATAGAGATCTACATTACAGGCCTCGCATTCCCAGTGTCAGGTGTAAATATAACACATGAAGAGGCAAAATGAAGGAAAAGATCTGATCACATACGCACACCTGTTTACAGCAAAAGGTAGATGTGGCCATGGGGAGGTTTGTTTGTCACAGCCATGTTTAAACAGAGCAGAAACAGCGTCGCGATACCAGCGTCTGCGGCTCCACGGCTGGAGTAATACTGGATCAGCTGGTCAGAGAGGTCAGCGTAGGCGTTACAGTTTACAGCGAACCAGCTGTTCCACTTTCGACTAGCGCTAAAAGTTCGGCGCCCGTTTTGTGGGCTCGTCCGCCGTGTGCCAGCGTCGAGCGGCTGATGACCTCCTCCCAGACCCGCATCCTGCAAGACCAGAGTGAGACCAGAGGACACCTGAGTGGCTGGGAAGGGTGCGTCGCTAGCGCTGTGATTGGTGGGTTTCTAGGTAGTTTTGAGGCTGCGTATCCTGCCGTGAAAACTCAGAGTTCAGATCTCCGATATTTAAACTGTCTGTTGGTAAGAATCCGGATCAGAAATACTTTGTTGATCCCAGAGGGAAACTCTTTGTTCAACTGTTCACTTGCACATCAAGGTATTAGGAATAAAATGATGATAGAAATGTTGAAATAGAAAATATAAATGAGTGTGGATATGTACAGTATTTTACAGTATTAACAGACAAGTTCTGATGAGCGGCAGCAGTGAATAAGTCAGTAATAATAAGTTCTGGGAGAGTTGATGTGGGCGTGAGTACAGATCCTTGAAAATCGCTAAAACTACAGTAGTAGGAGGAACCAGAGTGCTGAAGCAGAAAATCCTGAACATAGAATATTAAAATAGATAATACTGCACAGGATGTGAAGTACTGCAGTAAAAAGAGTCTGTGTGTCTGACTCTCATGGAGCGGGGAGACATTGTCCAAGATGACACGTTGCTTGGACAGCGTCCTCCGACAGAGAGTCCAGCTCCGCCCCACAGCGTCACTGACCTTGGATCAGTCTGTCGCTGCCCCAGCATGCAACAGCAAACAGGACGGCACTGGCCAGCACAGACTCATAAATCCTCCTCAGCAGATGCTGGAGGACCTCCGCCTCCTCAGAAAACAGAGACGGCTCCGGCCCTTCCTGCAGAGGGCTCCGATGTTTATTGTCCAGGTCTTTGTAGTCCTCCGCGGTGTCCACGCTGACCCCCTGGATGGAAACAGGGCTCACTTGTGCCTCGGCTCTCCTCAGCTCCACAACCAGCTCCTTAGTCTTTGTCACACTGAGCTGCAGACGGTTCTGATCACACCATGAGACAAAGACACCCACCACAGGAAGTCTCCAGTTTTACCACCAAGAGCTCATCACACTGTAAAGGAACTACTGTTGCTTTAATTCACTGTATTAGCGTCCATTTGATTAGAACATATTACATTTCTAACAGCTGTGTTTAGAGCAGCCTGGTTCTGACTGCTGCTCTTATTTTTACTTTGTACACTAACTCTTGTGTAACTGTTGTGTAAAGTGCTGCATAAATCAAATGTGCTGTTATAATCTGCCTCTGTTGATTTGACTTTATGGCCTTTCTGTTTACTTCAGCAAAGGATCTGGTTTTCTGTTATTCTTTTATTTTGAAAATCAGCAGGAAGCCGTCGGTGTCAGCATCAGATCCAGCCGGGCGCAGCAGCAGAGCCTGTATGTGAGGATGAACCTGTTTAAGTTTCGGGATGTTTCACCTCAGACTCATCTCCTGTTAGCCGAGAATGCTAAAGTTAGCGTAGCTTGTTAGCTGCGTGTCTGTAGCGAGTGTGTCCGGAGGAAAAGCTGCTGGAAACATGTCTGAAGTCCAAACGCTGAGAGCTTTTGTCCAGCAGCGACTAAGTCGCGGCTGCTGAAGAGATATTTGAGCTGTTTGAAAGAACGATAGCAGAGTACGAGGAGGAACTTTGTGGACAACGCAAACTACTGGGCGCTGTTTTCAAGCCTGAAGCAGGTTTGTACACTTTACTGCTTCTTCTCCCTTTAAAGCGCCTTTACTGCAGTAAAAGTACTAACAGCACTCTGTGAACAGACTTTAGCCGGGATGGTGGAAAGGGTTAGTAGACAGGAGGCAGAGCAGCGAGTTAATAAGAAGCTGCTCAGAGAGAAGAGGATGGAGTTTGACTGACAGCAGCTACAAGTGCTGCAGAGGATGGAAGAAGGGATGAAGGAAGGAAACGAGAAAAGGCTCATTTCTGAGCATTTGAAAGTCTTGTACAGGCCAAAAGTGTGAAGAAATGAACTTTAACCAGCCACAACTTGCAGCTCAATAAGTGTGTGTTTTTTGAAGCTGAAGCAAATGTTGTCTTTCCCCTTTAGAAGAGAGTAGAAAACTTTATTGTCACAGCGAAAATGTCCAAAGTGCCTCATTCCTAGATCTAACTTTTAAAACAAGAGGCAGAAAATAAATAGTGTCAAAATAATGTAAAATAAATAAAGAGCCTGAACAGGCGTTCATATAGCGTACACAGTCACACTTATTGCAGCGACCCTTCACTCAGAATAGTTCACTTTAGCAGCGTTGATTATTGCAGGCGGGTAAAAGCTGTTTTGAGTCTGCTTGTTTTGCCCTGATGGATCTGGACCGTCTGCCTGATGGTCCCAGTTGGAACAGAGGCGACCCGGATGAGAGGCGTCTTTTAGGATGTTCTGGATTTTTTCTGAGGCGGCGGGAACTGTGTAGTTCTTCCAGTGTGAGGAGAGAGCGACGCCCGATCTTCTGTCGCGGTGTTGATGACGCTCTGCAGTGTTTTCCTGTGAGCAGCTGTGCAGCTGCTGAACCGCTACGATGCAGATGCAGGATGTTAACATGCTCTCTATGGAGGCTTGGGAGAAGGAAACCAGCAGCCTCTGTGTCATGTTGTTCCTCCTGAGTCCTCTCAGGAAATAAAGTCTCTGCTGGGCCTTTTTTAGCAGCTCACTTCTTGTTCCGGGTTAAACCCTCCTCAACGTGGACTCCCGGGAAGCCGAAGTCCGCCACCAGCTCCGCCACGGTCCCCGTTGATGATTAGCGGTCAGGATGGTATTAAATGCTGAGCTGTGATCCACAAAAGCGTCCGCACATAGCTCCCCTGCTGCTCCAGGTGGGGACGGTGCAAAATGGAGGGCTGTGGTTACGGCGTCCTCTGTGGATCCGTTCGCTCTGTAGGCAAACTGGTGGGGGTCCAGGCCTCGGGGCAGGAGTGCTGTGATGGGCCTCCTGACCAGTTTTTCAAAGCACTTCCTCACCACAGGGGGATTTGGTAAATGCCTATTGTGGTGCTCACAGGACTCAGGCTCCTTACAAGATCTGAGTGTATCTGGTCTTTATTTTCTCTCCTTTCTGGGTTTTTGGCTGCGCTTCCCCGATTTAGCCGAATCTTAGGGGGGTGTATGTAACGGGTTGGAAACAGGTTCTATTAAAATTCTGCATAAATGGGGACAGCGCCGTCTGCTGGCGTCACTGCAGTATTGCAACGTGTTGTTAACGATGTTGAATTGTGGGTAATCCGCAGTAGAACTCCCGATCACTGCTGTGGTAAGTCACATGTTGAACGAAGCAGAGATGTTATCAGCCAAAATGAACTTAAAGCCACAACAAAATGTCTTATTCTGCTTTATTTTGGTTGTGATGTCATTAAGAGGTCAGTGCAGCTTATTTGCCGTCGAGCGAGTCGTTAAAT
This sequence comes from Lepomis macrochirus, assembly GCA_024633595.2. Classification (NCBI taxonomy): domain Eukaryota; kingdom Metazoa; phylum Chordata; class Actinopteri; order Centrarchiformes; family Centrarchidae; genus Lepomis; species Lepomis macrochirus. Next base: position 3,866,913 of record JALXJV020000011.1, on the reverse strand, counting down.
TCAGGCTCAGAGTTGAATGTTAATCTGAGCTTATTTTGCACTGCTTCTGATGCTGCTCCGTTTTGATTTACTTCCTGTGTGTTGTGTAGGGCCGTCTCTCTGTTCACCACGTCAACATACCTACCCGTCCTGATTAAGACCGGTTTCCCCGTATGCAGGTGACCCCGTTCACAACGCAGCGAGGCTGTTCCATAGAGAACCGTCACATCAGCGTGTTTCCGTCTGTCAGATAAGCAGCAACATGTTTGACTTCCTGCATCTGAACACAAAAGTCAAAGTTCACAGTGAGCTGATAAAATGCAGCAGAAGGAAAACACTCAGAGATCCACTTTAAATTACAAGGACGGGATTTAAATGACCACTTTGTTCAGCGTCACCTCCGAACCTCTCAGTCACGGACGCTGCAGCGTCGGACCGTCGACCGTCTGCTGTCAAGTCTACACCATCAGGTACAGCTGTCTACAGAAACTGGAACAAGGTGACTGCTGCTGGGATGAAAGTTCATCATCTGGGTTTAACTTCAGCGTCTGATTTTCTACCATGTTGGGAAGAGAACAGTTTGATGAAGCCCTACACGGAGCAGCACAAGACGAGGAGTCGACAAGAAGGGGATTCATTAGTGACGAGGACAAAGAAAATCCAGGCCGGACGTCTGGCGGCAACAAACTAAAGCTCACATTCCCGACACAAGAAGCAGAAGAGGAGGATGCAGGAATCAGCTGTGATGAACAAGAGGACAAAGCTCATGAGACGATGGAGGAAAGTGATGAACCTACAGAGCATCTGTCACAGCCTCCACCGCCACAAGCTGGCAACATTTAGAAAGCAGCCACATGTTTGAGGATTGAAAATCTCAGCTGTCACATTAAACACGGAGCCAGAGACGGCAGAGTCGTCTATATTTAGCCCCTTTGTTTTACTAGCAGATAGTTTTACAGACAGACGTGAAAAGATGTGAACAAAGAAGGTCTGAAAAACACTGACGGCAGTTTGAGACAGCGCTCTAGATATTCATCCAGAACCTGAGGAGGTTCTTGGTGCTGTTGAAGCGACGCTCAGCGATCTTTTAGCAGAACACTGAACAGAGACTAACTGAAATCCAAGAAGCTCTCCTGAAGAACACAGATGGGTCTGTCATTATCGATGCTGCGTATCTCTGGCAACAATCGCTGGAGAGAGTAAAATGTGCGCTGATGTTAACAGGAAGAGGTTTTCATACTGAGCTGGCGTCTCCAGAGGGACCGTGAGCGGTCTCACGCGGACCCCTTTGTCTCACTACTGAGGCTCGTTTGCAGACATATGTGAGCAGATATAAAGAAAGAAGTTGTTCAAAGCCTTCAGGGCAGTTTGAGGTTTCTTGGCGTCGTTGAAGCAGCACTTACTACCAGAGTCCAACACTGAACAAAGAGCAGCTGAAGATTGAAGAAGCTCTCAGAAAGAATCCAGATATTTCTCTCATTCTGGACGCTGTGTGTCTGGTAGCATCACTGGAGAGAAAAACGATTTTTATTTTAGCTGCTGAGTTTTCAATCAAAACGTGTGCTGATGTTAAAAGAAAGATATTTGACTCCATCGTTTGTGATTGGACGTTTTAACTTTCTATCTGATGTGCTGATTTTAGAAAACTTCACTTGTATGCATTAAGCAGAGACATATTTAGGTTGGAACATGTAATTAAAGCAGAGTACTATACACAAAATACTCCATCAGAATACCTGGACATGCTAAATGTTCTACAAAATCAAGTTTGTTCTGTTTAACATCTAGAATCTTTCCCGCCACAGTCGGCCATCTTACTTTAGTTAAACTAAACTGTCCAGTTGTGTGGACAAAGTTTCACAAAGACTTTCTGCTTTCTACAGTAAATCTTTGTAATTGTACATTGGTGCTGTTAAGGTGGGATGAAAACACAACAGGTTTCTGTTTGGAAGCTAAAATCTATTGGCTCCTGTACAAGATGCTGTTCTGTCAGCAGAACTCCTCCTACCAGGGTGAAGATCCTCAAACGCTGCTGTGAACTAAGAAACAGTCTGAACATAATGTTCTAAAGTGTGTTTTATTGTGCAAACTGCGACAGGCTTCATGACAGATCAGTGAGGGATATAAAGGACACAGTCCTGGCTGGAACAGCTCAGCGTCTACATATGGCTGTGACACTAAAGAAAAGTTCCTGTTTAGTTCGGAATCTAAAACCTGGAAACAGCGGCTCCTTCTGTTTGTTGCTGCTTGTTTTATCAACACTAACAAAACTTTAAAGTGTCTCCACTTTGTGTCAAACTCTGGTTCCATGGAGCATCTATGTAGCACACAATATAACAAGGGTTTCCTCATGGAGAGCTTTTCAAATGTCCAACCTTTTCTCAACACTAAGAACACACAAAGCTTTTACCAAGAAAACACTTGGAGCTGCAAACAGTTTCCAACAGTTTCAACCAGTCTGCAGAGCTTTTTACTACAAATCTGTGTGTGTTGTGCTACTTTCAGAGTTTGCAGCCTGTTTTTAAGGAAAGGATCTCTGGTTTCAGTGTTTCTCCGTTCACATGCAGCACGACTCTCTGAAGAAACTCCAAAGTCCACTTCAGGCTTTCTGGGTACTCAGCCTGGAGGACATACTGCAAGTACAAGTACATGAGTGTATCAGGGCAGCACTCAGAAATCAGTTTTGGTTTCTCTTAAGAAAATATATTGACTGTCTGTGGGATTTTATTCAGGTTTTTCCTTTTGAGGGTGCTCTGCCGTGTTACATATATCCAGAATAACTCTGTCAGGTTCAAGAAAAAATGTAAATATCTAAATTTGTTGTGTATAAAAACGGCCACAGCGTGAATGTGTCCTAAGCTTGGGTCCACGCTGTAACAAATAAACTGTTATATGGACAGGGTGACATCATACAGTAACATACTAAGAAGGGAGATCATGTAATACAAAGTTCTGATTATCAGATGTGTTGCAAAGCGGATAAACATTTGTAAAACACTATAGAAGATCCTTTCCCACTTTAACTTCCTGGATGTGCAAAGCCTCAGAATTAAGTAGTCAGCTTAAATAAGTGTTCATCTGCAGTTCTGTTGTCAGAAACAGAACTAATCTGCAGAGGCTCTTTGGGTTCAGAACATCTGGAGGAAATAAAGTCCAGGTCCAGGTGGAGGTCCAGGTGGAGGAGGTGTCTGAGTGTGCAGCAGAAGGAGTGGAGGAGTCTCAGTGTGTCTGCAGAGACTGTGTAGAAGGACAGAGCAGCAGCAGAGCAGTCCAGATCCACTGATGATACTCTGTCACATCCAGAGGAACACACAGGGATGATGGTGGACTTGACTTTGTGTCTGACAGTGGAGCTGATCTCAGAGCAGTTCAGACTGCAGCACTGTTGGGATTCCTCTGTCAGTCACTGCTGGATGAAGCTCTCCTCTCCACTCTACCTCCCAGTAACATGGCCCAGTCAGAGCCTCTCCACACACAAGCTGATGCTGCTGCTTCAACCTCTCTGGATCATCAGGACACAGCTGATCCTCTCTCAGCACCACCACCTTTCTCATCACTCACACTCTGACAGAGATCAGCTCCACCAGCTGATGAGAGAAGAAGACAGAGAGCAGAAGTCATAAATCAGAGTTTACAGAGACTCCCTTCATCAGCTGTCAGTCAGTGATGCAGCACATCCAGTATAAAGACCAGCAGGGACTTCAGTCCTGTTCAGACCAGAAGTGGAGCGGCTGTGTAGCGTAGCCAGCTTCCTTTCAGCTCTCATGTTAACGTATTGGAGTGAACACACTGAGACCTGCAGAGACTTTGGCCATCAGCTCTGTTTACTCTGCAGGTTTCACTCAAGTCCACAGTGGAAATAAAGTGCTGAGAGTCCCTGAACGCATCATGACTGCAGAGACAGAGAGATATTCACTGCTCACTGTAATGATGGATTTACTGCTGTTAGGGCTCAAAGCTGTTAAAACCAGCCAGCTCAGTCACATTTGAAGATTTCAGCTACTTTGGAAATATTACAGGACAAATCTGTAAATATGGAGTCTGTTCTAAAAACATCTGGACCAAACTAAAGACACATGGACAGATATATATATGATGTTAAAGGTCCTACATGTTCATACAAAGACTGAACAGCTAAACATCAGCTGTGCTTACTGGACTTCAGCAGAGGTTCAGGTCTGTAGAAAGACCACATGGTTACTAAATGTAATGATGGTTCTCTGAAATAAGAGCCAGTGATTTGCAGGCTTCAGTCAGACTGATCTCAGAGCTCTGACAAAGATGAACTGATCAGTAGTTTAGTGTTGAAATGAGAGAACAAACACTTTGAGATCAGATTTGATGGTCCGACAGTTTGATGAATGAGGACCACTGTCTCTATACATCTTGTGATGCTGTCAGCTGGAATCCAGCTTTATTTCCTGGAGACATGAACACAACAACAACAGTCGTCTTCACATCAACTCAAACACATGATCACTGCCTGTTCTCTCTCTCTCTGTCTTTCTGTCCAATCCTGAAGCCTGTCACCATTCTCCTCTCACAGCTTCACTGAGGAAAGCAGCCGCTGAGAAGGTTGGAGGTTTACAGGAAATACTGGATCTCTGCTTTGATACTAACTGTGTTTAGTACAATACTGCTGAAACCAGCATGGACTGACTCCAACCCTCTACTGACCTCAGAGTCTCCAGTCTGCAGTGTGGACTCTCCTTCAGATCAAACAGCAGCTTCACGTCTGAATCCTTCAGGCTGTTGTAGCTCAGGTCCAGCTTTCTCAGATGGGAGGGGTTGGACTTCAGAGCTGAGGCCAGAGAAGCACAGCTGATCTCTGACAAACTGCAGTCCCTCAATCTGAATAAAGAATAAATGATGAAGATAAAAATCCATTTCTAATCCAATCAGATGTGTTCAGGTTTTAAATGTGGAGCTCAACATTACTATGTCCTAATCAATGAGCTTTTCCCTAAAATGAGTAGAGGGACTTTGTCATTGTGTTATTGTGGATCATCATAATGTCAGCCTTCTACAGACATCATCCAAATGTCAGCACAACATTCATACACCTATTCATGTCAACACAGATCAATAACATGCTGCTGATCTCAGGCCAGTCTGGAACTAGAGGAGAAAAACTATATTGATCCTTTAAACAGCTGCATTTGGAAATATGATCTGATCTGTGTGTGTGTGTGTGTGTGTGTGTGTGTGTGTGTGTGTGTGTGTGTGCGTGTGTGTGTGTGTGTTCTGAAGGATCAATATCAGTGATCAGACATTATTTGTGAAAACACATTGAAACCAACAGAAACAAAGAAATATAGCACTTTATAATAACGACACACTATAAAGCTTTAGTGAAGTATTAGTAAATACATCATTTATAAACCATTGTTCTTACATTAATACACATTAGTAAGTCATTTACAAACAGTTATACATGTTGTATTCTTTATTAATAAGCTCATCTATAATGTGCTTAATAATTGTAGTTTCATACTTTATACATGATCTGTTCACTGTTTATAAATAAAGTGTTATTTTAATGACAAACTATTTATATATGAGCTGTTAATGGTTCATAAGATCATTTTTTCATACTTTCCAGAGAAAGAATATAAACAATCTCAGCATAACTCGTAAATCTACCAGTGGCAAAGCCCAAAGGATGCTCCTGAGACTACCTGAAAGATGCCCCAGCTAGCTTTACTGGTGGCATGGAAAAGCCTCACCGTTACAGTCCTGGGGTCTCATTTATAAAACTGTGCGTGGAAACCTCACTAAAAGTGTAGGTGAGCCCAAAAGCCAAAAATGGCGTACGCCAAAAAATTATATTATAAAATTATATAAAATTATGAAACCGTTTGAAAAGAGAGTAAACCAAATGCATCCCAACTGTTTAAACATTTATTTAGGCTCCACAAACTCTCCACTCACTTAACGAGGCTGCAGATGGCTTTGGTGTGGGAGACCAGGGTTCAACTCCCCTCTGTGACCAGGATCGGACCCTTTAAGACGGAGAGCTGGTCCAGTACCTCCTGAACAGGGGTAACTCGGGATCTAACAATATATATATATATATATATCCTCATTGTAAGTCGCTTTGGATAAAAGTGTCAGCTAAATGAATAAATGTAAACTCTGCTCTTATATTTGCTCGACTGACGCATTGAAAACAGCATCAATTTAAATATTCTTTATGTGCGTACACATGGTTCAGAGTTTACTGACAGGACGCACATTTTCCCCTCAAGTTTGTTTTTATAGATCACAACCTTTGCTTGGGAAGTGGCGTCCGCACGTTTCCAGCCCTGTTTTGTATGTACGCCCCGTTTATAAATGAGACCCCTGGTCCCATATTTCTGAGACAGATCATCTCTCACTACCAGCTCATCAATGATGAGCTTAATGATTGGATTTGTTCTAATGAAAAACGATATATATGCGTCTGTGTTTCATACGATCAAGTTTAAGGAAATGATTTAGTAAGTGTTTTCCCTCTTAAGTAAGGACTATCTTAGGCCGTACAAAGCCTTACAAAGGAGACAAAGTCTCAGTTAGGCTTCTTCAGTCTCAGCTTGTTTACGGCCTGGGTTAACACCCCTTTAGAGTCGTGTTTGGACGTCTCACCGTCAAGTTAGCAACAATAAATATAGGATCATGAAACATTGGGGGCTTAGCCCAGCCCATAAATATCTTCACATAATAATTGAGCCCCCCCAAAGTTTAGTCTGTAAAGCAGTAAAGCAACAGTAAACCTCCTCTACTTATACAGCACAACAAAACTCACAACACTTTTGACTGTCTCATTTTGCTAAATCTTAATGTCATGTGTGTAATTATAATAATATGACAACCAATCTGCGACAGTATGAACAGGGGGGTCTGGTACTCCCCCAGAAAATTCGGAGTGTTAAAGACTTCATTTCCTGCATTCTGGTGTTTTTCTGCATCAATTTATTGTGGAAATTATTTATGTAAATATTTAAGAACATGTTGATATTTTATGACCTTGTAACTGATTATTTATTCCCATCTTAAATGTGCAATCGTACTCCTGCCTGCTTTGGCCTGGACACTCTTGGACAAAGAGTTTTTCTGGTTTAATAAAACAATTTAAAATCTAAAACTGTAACAGAACATAATGCAGAGCAGCTCTCAGCTTTCAGATATGTTTCTCCTGTAGATCAACTTTTAATATCATCACTGCTGAATCAACACACAGGCAGGTGTGACTGACTGAGGTAACCTCTTTAAATGTGCATGTGGCACCTTTTTACCTCATCACTAATAAATTAAATCATTTTAATTCAGTTTTAAACTCCTGGACTCATTCACGCCTTCATGTCCTCACGGCTGGACTATTGCAACTCACTACTCCTCGGTATCAGCTCAACCTACATAAAAAGAGTCCAACTGGTTCAGATCTCAGCAGCACGACTCATCACCCGCACCAAATCCTGGACCACATCACTCCAGTCCTAAAACAGCTACACTGGCTTCCCATTTCTCACCGGATCACATACAAAATCCTGGTCCTTACCTACAAAGCCATTCACCACCTGGCCCCCTCATACCTCACTGTCCTCCTCTCCCCCTACCAACCTTCAGTCCCTCAGATCCACCTCAGCCGGTCTCCTCTACGTCCCCAAGTCCAAGCTCAGCAGTTTTGGGTACAGAGCCTTTTCCAGGGCAGCTCCCAGGCTCTGGAACTCCCTCCCCCATGAGATCCGCACCTCTGAGTCCCTCACCATTTTCCAGTCCCGTCTTAAGACCCATCTCTTCTCTTCTGCCTATCCCTAGCTTTTTTTTTGTTTCTACTCTGTAAAGCGACTTTGAACTTGTAAAAAGCGCTATACAAATTCAATTTATTATTATTATTATTATCCATGTGGGGTGGGGATGTGTTGTGGTGCAGGATCACAGCCCCGATGTGTCCACATGAGGAAAGGTGAAGATAGGCTATCAGAGTAAAAATGGACTGTCTGTTGCTTCAGACTAGGAAACTTGATGAGTTTATTTTTTAAGTAGCCCATTAAAATATTCCTGCAAATGCAGAGAAGAAGCTGATTATCTGTAATTTAGCTGTTTCTACCATTATTTTCCTTTTTAAATCTCCATGAAGGTGTTGATCACTTTAAAATATCACTTTTGCTGCACAGCCAGCTTTTGTTACCTGAGCCTTTTATTATGGAGATGCAGCCAAACAAACCTTTGCAGCAGCACAGGCTGCCAAAACAATCTGATTATTCCTGAAGCATCTAAATAATCATCACAACGCAAAGAATTATTGTGGCAGAAACAGAGCAGCTCGTTGTTGAAGCAGGTAAACCTGCAGACAGAGGAAGCTGTGCGGCATGCTGAAGGCCAACAGGACTGTTTTATCCAGCTCTCTCTCTGCGCTGAGTGAAGGATCAGTTTCACCGTTGGACGTCGCTATAAAACAAATAGTAACCGATGTGTATTAAAGAAACAGGCTGATGTCCAAAGCGATGCTCTGTTCAACAACAGGACACTTTTAATATATCTCAGTCAATGCAGTGATCATCTGACACAGATCTTACAGTGTGCAGCCTTCATTTGCTCTGCAGAGACTAAAGACGCTTTTAATGCTCCGTTAATGGAAAGTCAAAGTGTTTCACTTGCCGACTTGTTAAAGAGACTCAGGCTGCTTTCCAACACGGTCACAGGTCCATGGTGTGGCTCACTGGGTTTCAGTTGTATTAGTAGAACATTAAAGCCTTAAACTGAAAAGATATTTGCCTGATTTTCATTTCTGTTAATGAAGCAAAATGCAGATTACAGACTGGTTCAGTTCTAAAAGGTATGAAAGGAAAATGTAGAGAAATTCAGAGCAGGCCTACATTAGATGGACCCACCCCTGCTGCAGACATCATCACTGCTGCCTTCAGCTAGAAGTAACAGCAGCACAGAAGAAGAAGCTGCACCGGCCTCCAGCAACTTGTTTCCCTCCCTCACATTTAAATAGGCCACATTTTGTCCCTGACTGATGTGGACTGTGTGAGTGACTGACTGGTCTCTGAGTAAACCGTCTCCTATGAGCCAGCTCTGAAATCACCTGAGGAAGGCAATGCCAAATAAAACTTTGCATTAGGAAAGGGGGGGGGGGCAAACGTAGATTTTGAAATGAAACATGTATAATGGCTCCTCTGCCTGTCAGCTGATTAACCTCACCACAAATCCACACAAGTTAGTTTCAGTGCAGCTCACAGCTTCAGGTGGAGCAGAGAGGACAGACACAGAGCTACAGCTGGATCATCTTATTCTGCTGATGTGCAGGAGGATAAATAATAACTAGAATCTCTCTCTCTCTCTCTCTCGCTCACGTACCATCACAGTCACTGTATAAACAAACACTTAAAGTTTTGGACTAAACATCAGTACGTTTTCATCATTGCCCAATATCAGCAAAATACAACTTGTTGAGCTGAAAAACCTGATTAAATATGTAAATGTTTGTCTCATGTACAAGATTATACAAGGACTGACTTCTGCCCACTCAGTCAGTTTGTTACTACAAGAACAACTGCATATCATCGACAAGAGGGTCAGCAGGAGGGGATTGTATTATCCCATTAAGAAAAAGTCCTTTCAGTCAGTCTGCATTTTGGGTTAAAGCTGCATCAGGATGGAACTCCATCCCAACTGCTGTCAGAGAATTGGATCCATGCAGCTCATTTAAAGTCCGTTTAAAGAAATGGTTAATCAGGACTCAGCTCTGTCAACACTCAGGCTGTCTGTTCTTACTAGTGACATTCTTACTGCTAGTCTGCCTTTTTATAGCTGCATGTGTATCTGTTATCTGTTTGATTTATTTTCTTCTGGGCTACTTTAATGTATACTGTGCATGCTGCTGTGTTCGTACGCTACACGTCTATGTATGTGCTCATTATGAGCTTGGCTGTACGTTGCATTTTTTATTATTTGTCCATGAAAAAGCCTTTCAGTATAATGTCTGTGTTCCTTCTAGTTCATTTTAATGCATGCATTCATAATGTATGACTTCATTTTAAAAGATCGTTAAATGAATTTTATAATTGTTTTTTAAGTTTTATAGGTTGACTATGTAACAACTGTCCAGGGACGAGAGATAAAAAAACTAACTCTGGCACATTTGCATCTGTGCTTATTAATGTGCACTGTCCCTGCTAAATTAAACTGATTAAATAAAAAAATAAACGATAGTTAAACGAGTAAAGTTCAATTTTCGGCCTTTTGTAGTTTGTTTTTTAAAAATCCTTCTGAGATCCGGGGCTTTTCAAAAAACCCAGGCCCAGGGCTAACGACGCCGCTGATAAATACGCAACGTCCGGTTACACTTTCAAAATAAAACTAGAGAATAACCTTTTGAAACTGAAGGTTACTTGCGTTCCAAACGCAAACGAATAAAAAACTCAATATTGACTTTGTGTTTAACACAGGAAACAAGTGAAAGTACGGTTTCTGGTCAAACCGCCCATCTCAGCCGTGTCTCCTTACCACAGACTGTTGCCCACATAAAAAATACGGGCCTTAAAGCAGCTCTATTTTGACCCTCGGCGCGTCCTGTAGTCTCTGCAGTGTGCGCTCACTTTAGCGTCAGACCGCACCGAGGAAGAACAGAGAGAAGCGGCTAAGACGCAGTCGGAAAAACGAGATCCCACGGGCCCAGAAGCAGGTCTTAAGTGTAAAAACACCATCACTCCGGATTTTTGAAAGCCGCCTTTTGCTGAAGGAGGTTTTTTATTCCTGGAAACTGCGGTGAGTAAAGTTTGTAACCTTTAGCTGAGAGCTAAAAGTGCAGCGTGATGCTAGCTTAAATGGGCGGGTTAAAACCAAATCCTGTAGGTTAAAAGCAGTCGGAGGATGTTGTGAACTGTTCAACAGGATTTTGTTGTGTCCTGGTTTCAAACTAATCTCTGGAGGTACTTTTGGATGTGTAAGCACATGTAGTACCTTCAGAGGGATTTTTATTTACAGTATTTATGATAATACATGTTAAAGATCATTTCTTTGCCTAAAATGTGTAAACTCTGTTCAGTATGTTTTGATTGTAATTTAATGTAATGCTGAGGAGAGATGGAGAAATTTAATCTGTTCATAGTAGTGATGTCTTGCTTAAATGCTTCCTGCTAAAGTTATAAATCTTTGGTATAACAATGTAAAACTTAAGAAGAGTCCTGAGACAACAGGGTGATGATATTGAGTTTTGACAAACGGGATGAGATCTTATTTGAAGAACACTGACTGTGATGATTTATCTGATTTATTCTGTACTATATGTGCAGGCTGGTTTCTGAGAGCCTGGATTGTAGCTTAGAGGTCGACTCTTGGCTGGATGCAGATGGCGAGCCAGTCCCAGAGATGATGCAGCCTGTATGATGAGATCGGACCGCGGTGTGGCCAGCTGCTTCGATCCCATTCAACAGGACTGACACATCAGATTACAGGACACTGGCAGGTAAGAAAGATCCACCACACGTTCATTATCCTGCCCGGGTAGAGATACAAATAACTGAAAGACACTGGACACTTTTTAAATTTGTAGTTTTTCTGAAAGAGCTCTTCTTATTCTGGGGATTGTTTCAAACATGGTTGGTGCTCTATGAGAGTGTTAAAGGCTCTGTAATAAACCTGCCCACTGTTCTTTAATCACACACAGTCTGTTTCTCTCCCCTACACTACTTCTCACAGCCTAGGTTGGTAAGTTAGCTAAAGTGCTACACTAGTGTTAAATATTCTACACCTGCCTTTAGCATTCAGAAACTATGCTACAGGGTTTCCCAGTACGTTCAGCTATGACTCTAAGGGGCTCCAAGTGCGTTATAGAGTGACAACAAGGGGTCTTGACCATTGGTCCATATGTGACGACTCTGGAGTGAGAACGGGTTGGGTTGTAGATGGTTCATTTTATATCAACAGTTGTACAGTTTATGCAGCAATAGTCTCTCTTGTTGTTGTTTTATGAACGAATGGCTGAAAGGCATTTTGTAATAAATAATATGTTCTGTATCACTTTGTGTTGTGTCCGTTTCCTTTTTCTGTTCAGAAGATAACTGATTCTTGTGTTACAATATCATTTGTAAATGCTTTGTAAGGCACAGACAGTCCTCACTTTAGATGAGCTCACACAAAGTACTTTACTAACCATTAGGAACCAGAATTAATCAGGAATTAAATAAAACATCTATGAACAGTAGGGCTGCAACAACTAATCGACAAAAATTGATTATTAAATTTGTTGCCAACGAATTTAATAATCGATTCGTTCATGACGTCATCGGGCCCGTAGCGACACCGTCAGCTTAACAGAGTAAAGTGACGTGAACAGCAACATTAAAGTTACTAAAACACCATCAGAGCTGCAGAAACACCTTCACAACCTAAAACTTCCAGAGTGTGGCAGCGTTTCACTCTTCACTCAGCCAGAAAGGTCTGAGCTCTCCTGGAAACACCGGAGCGTCTGAAGAGGAGGCGCCGAACGGCGGGACTCGTCTCGGTGAGCTAGTTAGCGAGCTAGCTTCACGTTAAAGTCGCGTTACTTCACGTTATGAGTTGAAACGTTTCCTGTACAGTTGGTCAGTTTAATTGATTGTTACAGTAACGGTGCTGAGAGCAGCACATAATTAAGATGCACAACGGCCGCGTTCACGTTCCAGACGTGTCCTGACTTTACAATCAGAAACGCTGCATCGCTCATGGCGACGTTCCCAGCTGGAGAACGTGTTGCTGCCGAGCGCCAAGATCAGACAACACGGGACAGTTTCATACTTTGTAAAGAAGAGAAAACAGTTCTGTCTGTGCGTGAGGCGGCTAATCCGCCCAAAACTCCTTTAAAAACATCACAGAGTTTTGTGAGTTGTTGAGTTTGGGGAAACTATATTTGTTGTGAAACGCTGTCGACTACAAAATCGTTGTTATTGATCCCCCTCTTGTAAATTCGACAAATGAAATGCAGGACGTTCTTCCTTTCTTTGTACACAGGGTCAGTTTGTCCCGTTGTGTTGCAATACTGACGTGAAAGCTGCTCCGTCACTAAACAGCAGATCAGCTGCTGATCAGGACGAGATTTCAGCTGAACTTTCTGTTGCTGCAGCAGAAACGTTCATTAAAAGCTGCATGTTTGAAAGCAGGATTTATTTTATTGTCATGACTGTTAATTAGCACCTGGCTGAAACAACCTCAGGTTTAATTTAAAGGCTAATAGATAAATGAGAGACAATTCATAATCCGAATATAGTCGATTATTCGTTTCAATAATCAAAATAGTTGTTAGTTGCAGCCCTAATGAACACGAACTATTATTACTATTATGAAGCATTAACAACTCCTATATAAATGGTTTGTCATTAAAATAATACTTCATTTATAAATAGTGAACCGATCATGTATAAAGTATGAAAATACCAGATCAAGATGTGTCACGATCCTGTCCTGAGTGCTGTGTTTCCCGGGTTTTCTTTCTGAGGGTCTGGGTTTGTAGCTGTTATTTAGTCTGTTTTAGTTCCATGTCTTAGTTCCCAGTCTGGTGTTTATGTCTTAGTATTTCCTCCTGGTCCTTGTACTTCAGTGTTGTGTTTTCGATCTGTACAGTATCCGTCTTATAGTGTTTTGGGTTTGAGTCATGTCTGGTGTCTAGTTTACTCTCTGTGTTTGTGTTGGTCTGCCACTGTCTGTGTGTCTGGTTTTGTGCTTATGATTTTGTTCATTCGGCTCTAGTCTGTGTAACCTTTATTATTCATCCACCTCTTTAAGTTCTCGTATCTTACTTCTTAGTCCTGTACCTTAGTTTTTGTGTTAAGTCTTCACTCCCAGCCTGTGTCCTTCTGTTTTGCCCATGTCTATCTGAGTTCTGTTTTATCTTTGCTTCAGTCTGTGTTCCTTGTTGTTCATGTCTGGTGTTCTGCATCTGTGTCTCTCTGTCCCCCCCGCTGTCTCTCTGCATGCTTGTCTCTGTTTTCCATGCTGTCTCTCTGTCTCGTTAGCCTCATGTCTGTCACCTGTGTTGCTCCCGCCCTGCTCGTTAGTCCCTGTGTATATATACCTGGTGGTTCTGTCTTGTCTGTGTCGGGTCATTACCTTGTGTCCAGTGGTGTAGTCTAGTTTTTTCTAGTGAGTATACTGTGATTTTTCCCTCCCAGCCTCATACTCCCCCGTCCCAGCGTGACGTCTCATAAGCGCCACTACCCTCACTAATAGTATGTACATGTAATAGAGAGCATTCTGAAGGACTGATTAGGCTGTGTGTTGCCAACTACGCAAAGACTTTAACATCCAATGACAGTTACAGGTGGGAAAGGTTGTCACTTTGTGTTCAGACGTGGTGGGGACGTGTTTAGGGTTCAGATTAGAGTTGCGACAAAACATTTAGCATATGAGATGTGATAATCCAAAATATTGGCGTCACGAGATCAAGACTAGATGATATTTTAATTGTATTTTAAAAATATTCATTGATGAGTACCTGATTGGGGGGTCTGGGGCTCCTCCCCCAGAAGATTTTGACCATTAAACATTTAATTTCCTGCATTCTGGAGACATTTTCTGCACCAATTTATGGTGGAAATGTCTAATGTTTAGTGTTGATCACCATCTAACTCAGCTACATTTAGCCTTAGATCTTAACCTATATGAATCTGGTTTTATCATCTGGCAATGCACATATCACAGTGCAAGTCGCAGCTGTTATTAACAATAATGGAAAGCTGAGGCTTTTCAGTTGCAGTAATAACAATGAACACAGGCCTGTGTGCAGTTCTATCACCAACAGTCATTCATTACAGAATATTAACACAGAGGACACCAAAAGAGGTCCACATCCTCTCAAGCTCACTTATCATCCAAAAAACATTGTCAAACGTAAGTTATGTACTGTATCAGCTTAAATGCATGAGCAAGCATCCACGAACTGCTACTGTACACACACTCACACACTCTGATCCACCAAATTAAGTTAGTTAACTAGTTCTAGATTAAAACCAATGGACCAACAATGCTGTTACAGTTCCGTTACTGATAGCGTTAATGATAACATAGGCCTGTATGAAGTTTTCACTCACCAGGTGACGTTATGATAACATCAGCCTCATTTGGCTCGTTTTCTGCGTTTCAGTAACTTTAACGTTCGTCTCATCTGCTGCAGCTGCAGTGTCACCCGGAGCGGCAGCAGCTTTAGCTGCAGGCTTACGAAAATACTATAAGAGTGTAGTTTGAGTTTGCTCGCGTTTCACATCTCCTTCAGTGATTCACATTAGTTAATTTTAAACGTGCGCAGAGTGACCGCCAGGCAGCTGTGTTGTTGTTTGGGAGCTGACGTCATCCCGGTTCCAGGCCACGGAAGCGCAAACGTCAGTTCAGAGCTTTGCAACACAAACAGGGTGAATTTATGAACGAACGTGTGAAAGTTCTGCAACAAAACGATGTTGTTACGCATCATCTCGCTATTTTAAGAGGGTATACGGAAATCTTTGACTATTCCTAGTGGGTATACGGCGTATACCTGCGTATCACGTAGACTACACCACTGCTTGTGTCCCTCGTGTTACAGTGTGTCGGTGTGTGATGTCCTGTTTTGCCTGCTCTGCTCTTCGTCTGCTCAGTCTTGCTGCTTTGGATTTTGGGATTTCTGTTGGATAACTTTGTTTTGGACTCTGTTGATCAGCCACTTTGTAATTGAGCCTTTTGTTGCCTTTAACAAAACACTGAACTGCTCCAGTCAGCCTTCATGTCCTGCGTTTGGGTCCACCAACCTGCTTACCCTGCCTCACATCACCACAACCAGACTGAAACGTAGCGCTCATCTTTTCCTCCTCTGCTTTCACCTACTGCCGCCTGTCCTGTAGCTGTCCTATAAAGAATGAGGAGAGGACGCTAGCTAAGCGCTGCCGTGCTGCACAGTGTGCGGGTGAAAATCATTAAGGTTAGTTTGATTTTATTGATCATGTCAAAGTTTAGTAGCAGCGGTCATTAAACAGCTGTCTGTCTGTGCTGAACAGGGAGAACCACACGTCTCTGTTGTGTTCACACCACAGACGGTCCGGAGCTGCACTTCCACATTTCTGAGTTCCGCCTTTTTCGTTCCGTCAACATTACGTTATCAGTTAACCTCTAGATAATCCATTATTGACATTTGTCTATGGATTCAGAATCGTCCAAGTCCGCATCGCGATGCATCTAAAGATCAGTTATTTTCCACACCCCTAGTGGAGCCTGATGGCTGACGGCACAAATGAGCCTCCAAAGCTCTTTGAGGCTCGGGGCTGGATGAGTCTGTGGCTGAAGGAGCTCCTGAGCTGCCTCAGCTCAGCATAGAGAGGATGAGAGGGGTTGTCCATGATGGTTTTCAGCTTCCCTCTCATCCTCCTCTCAGTCACTGCCTCCACGCTGTCCACTTCCATCCCACCACCGAGCTGGCCTTCCTCACCAGCTCGCCCAGTTTGTTGGTGCACTTACCAAACATCAATCAACTGTTAATTAAACATATCAGATCTACAATAGTAACAGAGAGTCAGTGAACTGACCTCAGAGTCTCCAGTCTGCAGTGTGGATCCTCCAGAAAACCACACAGCAGCTTCACTCCTGAATCCTTCAGGTAGTTCCCTGTCAGGTCCAGCTCTCTCAGATGGGAGGGGTTGGACTTCAGAGCTGAGGCCAGAGAAGCACAGCTGATCTCTGACAACCTGCAGCCCACCAATCTGAATAAAGAATAAATGATGTAACGTTAGAAGACAATGTTCCTGCTTGAAATCATTCAGTGTTTAATAATCTGTTCAGAGCTGAAGAAGGTTTAGAATGTAGAAGTTTAGAAAATGGAAATATTTGTTATTGTCTGATAGTTGAAATAGAGATTATTTATTTATTCATTGTATTTTATGTATTTTATTATCATTTCTTTAAAAACATGATGTGGAATAGAAGCTGATAATCAGGAAGAGCGTTACGTCTGTTTGTTTTATTATTTCTAAGTCTGTGGATGAAACGTTAAGTCAGCTGTCAGATTGCCGGCTGATGATTGGTTCTGACGGATCCTTCTACTTGCAGACTGCATCAACACGGACTGTTCTTAAATAGCGTGTTAGCTTGCTGACACTGTTTGGAGTAAAGCAGCCGTCCTCCTGATCAGTCCTGAGCTCCATCAGAGAGTCCAAACATTTCAGACACTAAAAGTTTCCTCTGCAGAGTTTCCCCTGTCTGACCTGTCAAGTTTTTAACTACATTTATTTGTTTTGCTGCATAAATGTCCCACAATATTAACTGTGACATCACTGCGAGCATGGAAACGTTTAAATGACTGACAGCAGCGAGAGAGAGAGAGAGAGAGAGAGAGAGAGAGAGAGAGAGAGAGGGAGAGAGAGGGAGAGAGAAAGGGAGAGATTATAAATATTTCATACTGAGTTCTGTCAGAGCCTCCTGCAGGTGCAGAGAAAAACACCAGATAACCTGCAGAGCAGAGCTCGGCCAATAAAAATACAGAAAAGATCAGTTAAAATCAGTTAACCCCCAGACAGACCATCACAAAGCCCTAACATACCAGGAGCTGAAACCAGAGCAGAGTCCCCTCAGCCAGCTGGTCCTGAGGCTCTCTGCAGTAACAAGTCCCCAACAGCCTCAGGACAGCAACACCAACTCAAACAGACCAAACCAAATTATCAACAAGCAGAAAGAAAAATATATTGAATACTGGAAAGAAACAACCAAAACACAAAGTAAATCACAATGTTATCTGACCCTAAAAAGAGAATTCACACTGGCAAATTACCTGAGGACAATAAAATGTCTAAACTAAGGAAAAATTATGACAATATACAGGCTGAGTGAGACACAGCCTGGCCATAGAAAAGGGTCGCCACAGACAGAGCTGGCTACCACAGGAGGACAGACTCTGCTCCCAGTGTGACACAGGACAGGTGGAGACAGGGGACAGGTGGAGACAGGGGACAGGTAGAGACAGAGGACAGGTAGAGACAGAGGTACACTTTCTAACCTCATGCCCCACATATGAACCACTAAGAGAAAAACACTTTGCAAACATTGCCCAAATATACCCCGAATTCGAATCCCTATCAGACAGAAACTCCCCTATTTACTGGGAGAAATGCCCAAATGTCAAATAATTGCTGCAAAATATGTCTCCACATGCCATGAAGTGAGGACAACCAGTGGAACCTCAGACTGATAAATAATTGTACAAATTTAAAAATTATTTTTACTTTAATTGTTTGGTATTTTATTAATTCTTTTGTTTTACATTTTATACTTGATTTTTATATTATTTTTTTCTATTAATACAACTACATATATACACACACACACACACACACACACACACACACACACACACACACATTCTACTGTTTCATTTATTTATTTTAATTTAAATCTTTTTTTAGATATTTTTATTTTTAACACACACACACACACGCTTACTGTTTTGTTTATTCTATTTTAAGTATTTTTAACACACACTGTTTTATTTATTTATAATATATTTCTTTTTTTAACACAAACACAGATACTTTGATTACTTTATGCTCGAATTCTGATGAAATGAAAATAATTCTGATGAAATCTAATGAAATGTATGGGGGTGATCGATATGTTATATGTATGATGCTTTGGCAATATTGTTCTACAGTCATGCCAATAAAGCAAATTTAATTAAAGTGAATTGAATTGAGAGACTTTTGATTTTTAACACCAACATTTCTTTCCTATATGCTCTGTTCAAAAAAACAAACTATATCACATTAATAAAGACCTTTGCGTTTACATGTGTAGCAAAAGTTTAGATCAGCACATCTCAGAACTTAACTGCCCCTCAACTGCCCAGCTCTAAAGTATCCAGGTCATGAACCATTTTCTCAAAAACAAGAACCACATCAACATCTAACCTTCCTCCACCTTCCGTCTCCGGGTCATATACACCGCCATCTTTGCCTGTCCTAACACAAAGTTCAATAGCTGACATCTGTTCTTCTTCCAGCGAGTGAATCTAAAACCACAAATAAAAATCTGCTTCCTAAAAAACTTCTCCACATCTACTGAAAATGTTTTCCAACAAATCTGTCAGACGAATGCACTCTGAGAAGCAGTGAAACGTCTCTGTCTCTCACTGCAGAAGGGACATTTGTCTTCTACGGCAGCGTTAATAACAGAGATGAACGAGTTCAGCGCTACAACACCATGAAGGATTCTCCACTGCAGGTCTGCATCTTTCTTTGTACAAAGACCTCCAGGCTGCTTTAGAGTCAGGATCTAAGTCCAGAAAAACCCTCCACGGGGGCGTCACTACGTCCACTCAGTGTTCTCTGATTCACAGTTTGCACCATCAGTTTATAGAGAGTCTTTCCTGAGGCGTCCCCCAAAGAAGCACCTACAGGGTCCACAGGCTCAAGTAGAAAACCAGAACAGTTCTTAAAACCAGGAGAAAGCCTGATGGCAGGATACAGATCAGTGTTCCATCAGAAAAGTCCGTTAAAAGAGAGCACTCACGCTCTGTCAGCTTCTGTTTCCAGTGTTTCAGTAGCTGACTTGGGACTCGTGTAGACCTTAATCCAAGCCCATCAGCTAGTCCAACAGGGTCGTCCAACTGAGGCCCAGCTAGCTCCACCACCTTCCTTCCCCAGAGTAGAAACCCCTGCAGTGTGAAGCCGTCTGGATAGCGTAGGTCCCCCCCAGCTAGGACAGTCCAACAGTCCTCCAAACAGCACAGGCTCTTGTAGGAGCCAGTACAGAGAGTCAGCCTGCTGCTGCCTCTGCTTCCTCAGCAAAGTCCACACTGAGAAAACACTCCTGGAAAAAGCTGGTAGAGATGATGTGCTCAACTTTTTACAGTCTGTCAGAAACAGATAGATCCATCCGTAGACCACCAAACCGCTGCAGGATGCAGCAGGATAAAGGTCTCCAGACCAGGGGCCTCATGTATAAACGCTGCCTACGCACATAAAGGTTACGTACGCTGGTTTTCACACGTTATCACTTTATCATTTAAACATTCAAAGCAGCAGTTTGATTTGTGCTGCTGCTAGTGAGCCAGAACTATTCCATACTGCACCTTTCAAGTGGAAAAGAAAGAAAATAAGCCAAATTAGTGCCAAATCTTAAATCAATGTCCGCTAAATATTTCATCAGCCCCCCGGAGCGCAGCGGTCAGGTGGCAGGATTCCGGCTCGCCTTTGCCCGATATTAGACGTGAATTTAGCAGCTGAGTCCTTTTCAGACTCGCTAACTGATGGAATCATCATAAAAATCCAAGATAACATCAAACAGCATTAAAGAATTGCAGCAGAGAGCGTCAGTAGTTTTGAATCATATCCTCTGTGTTAGTTTTCACTTTAGTTTCCGTGTGTAAACACGCTGCAGTGAACAGACTGTGCTGTCAGGCGCACAGAGCGCACTGAGACGCCGCGGCGTCACAAACAGATCTGCCTTCTCACCTCGACTCACCCGGCACATCTTCACCACCTGCACATATGGACTGTGTTTATGTGTGTTTGTTCTTTTATTGAACTTCATTGCAGTGAGCAACGTACAGACCAACGGAAGAGCTGAACAGAAATTTCCAGACAGAAAATAAGACAATGCATTAGCTTAACACAGAACCGGAAAGTTAGCAGTTTTCACTAAATCCACTCAAATGTACTCAGACACAAACTATAGCAGTAAACAGACCTTGTAGCCGCTCTGGACTGCTGCTAAAGTACCTTTATCTTCCTCTCCCCGTTCATTTTAACACTTCTCCTTCTCTTTTTCTCTCCAGGTGCCGTTACAGCTTCAATACTATTTTCCCTCTTGTTAATTTCCCTTTCTTACATGTGTGTAGTGTCCTTTCAAAATAAACTTCCGGTTAAACAGGAAACGTGAAATAAAGACAAGCAAGCGTTACAGGAAACATTTAAACCTTATTCTTCGTCATTTACACAACATGTTTGAGCAAAGGGGATTTACAGCCCTGGAAACCATTTTGATCGGGGAGGCAAGCTGTCCGTACGGAGACAGCTCTTTATTTTTAAATGAAAGGGCAGGGCATTAGATATCTTTCTAACCAGCGGGAGAACAGGAGTCAAAGTCTCATGAATAACTACACCTGTTTCGACCACATCACTAACTTTGGCCGTGCTGTCCAAAAACATAACAATGGCTCCATTCATGCAGGAGGCAGACTTCAGGCTACCGCAGCCCACCACCTCTCCAACCGCTGAACTGGCCTCCTCTACAGAGCGCTGTGCTGCCGGGGTTGGAGCCCTACTGGTTTTGGTTGCCATACGCGTGCATCTTTAACCTACTGCGGCGATCATGATTGTATAACAGGGTATATACAGGAATCTTGAAGTAAAATTCAAAACCTTTTTAAGACCTTTTCAAGACTTTTTCAACATATTTTAAGACTGCAGCGCCAATGTGAGCTAACCGATTAAATCAGCCACACACCTTTTTGTTACGTTGTGGCTGCTGTAGGTTATTACAGTGCAGTTCCGATAGGGGGCACCAGTGCTATTGTTATACTAAGATCATATCGAGGAGTCAGGGAAGGGAGACCTCACTCCGGAGTAGACGGCATCCTTAGCTGTTGGTCATGTTATGTTGCTATGATGTTATTAGCAATAAAGTCAGCTAAACTAAAGATAGTGTCTCTGCTTCTGATAACGGGAATTTCAAGATACTACACTTTTAAAAAGGGACATTTGAGTTTTTAAAAGGAATTTAAATATATTTATAACATATATATTACCTATATGTCATCAGGTTGTAACGCCACCTAAAAATTGAAGCATTCACCGGTTAGATTTTTCTGCAAAAAGCAGCTGTCTTACAAAAGCTATGACGTTTATGTAGCAACATTACAGCAAATCATGTGAAGTTCACAGTGTTCAGTTGGTTTAAACTAGACAATGTGAGCTTGCCTGCAATAATTTGTGTAACAACTTTAATCGACCACTTGATTAATACAACAAAATTCAAACAGACCAGGAGGGAACAAAGATGAAGAGAATAAACTGAGTGATGAATAACATAAGTAGTGTAATGGTGTATTTTCATTTAGATGTGGTATTATTATTTGTGCAGTAAGATTAATTACTGCATAAATTAATTAAGATTATTAAAACCTCTTTACTTTGTGATTTATCATATAACTCATACATTACTATGTGTTGTGTGTTTTAGATACCTGTTTTTTATTGGTTCAGCCAGAGGGACTGCAGTGTGTTGAGACCTCCATTTATATGTGAATATTCAAGTTAATCTAGAATAATATGCTTTTAACACCACATCTAGTCAACATCAGTGCTACTGCTTTAATTTGGATGGTATAGTATCATGAGCCACAATTAAAGTCTCGTGACACTCATGCCAGGCGGCAGGTGTTATTGTTGTTGTTGTCGAGTTTCCACGCGCCGATTGCTTTGGGCCGGGGCTAGTCAAAGTCCAGGGCCGTTTTTTTGTCCCAGTCCGTGCGCTATAAATAAAAATGTTCACCGACACTTTTAGCAGACTAACTTTGGGGCAAACAGGATTTTCACACTGAAAAAAATATCTTCAAAATTTAATACCATGTAAAATGGCGATTAAGACTTTTTAATACTTTTTAATGGCCTTAATTTTCGCAAAATTGATTTATCAACTTTCAAGACTTTTTAAGACCCCGCGGACACCCTGTATAAGTGAGCTCTACATCAGAGCCACATAGGAAAAAAGAAATGAAAGAAAATAACTTTTTACAAAATCACATCAAGCTGGATTCGAACTCACCTGAGCAAAAGGTAACACCTTCTCCCAGTTCTTCACGTTACCTGCGAGCTGACCGACCAATCACACGTCTTGATGAAGCACGTCATCATCCAGGTAACACTTTGTGTGGGCTGATCTAAAACAGCTGGTTAACTTGAGCCATCTTAAAAACACCAGAACGTGTTTATCAAGGTGTTTTTCTGGAGGCTTCGGCGATACTGACCCCTGCATTACAGCCCCCTCATACTATGACACGGGAAAACTTTAAACAGAGACGATCTGACTCCAACAACACTGTGAAAACATGGATTTGATGTTTCTGCTTATATTAAGCTTTTAAATGTGGAGCTCAACATTACTAGCTTCCAGCGCCGCAGAGAGTGGCAGCATGACACAGCAGCTCCCTCTCCCCTTTTTATCAACTTACATTATAAGGTTAAGCAGGTGCAGGTGGATCAGGACCTGGTGGCCTGGATCACTGACTGCCTCCCTGACAGGCCGCAGTATGTCAGGCTGCACGGCTGCCTGTCAGACGTCGTGGTGAGCAACACTGGCTCACATCAAGGAACTGTCCTGTCACCGTTTCTCTTCACGCTCTACACTTCTGACTTTGGCTTCGACGTCCAGAAGTTCTCAGATGACTCCTCCATCGTCGGCTGTCTCACAGACGACAGCGAGGACGAGGACAGAGACCTGACTGAGAGCTTCATCGGATGGTGTGACAGCAACCGCCTCCAGCTCAACACAGGAAAAACCAAGGAGCTGGAGGTGGACTTCAGACGCAGCCAGAGGCCCCACACCCCTGCTGTAATAAGAGCTGAGGGGGTAGAGATGGTGGACACCTACAAGTTCCTGGGGGTGCAGCTCAACAATAACCTGGTGTGGACAGACAACACCAGGCCTCTACAGGAAAGGACAGAGCAGGCTGTTCTTCCTGAGGAGGCTCAGGTCCTTCAATGTGAGCACCAGGCTGCTGCAGATGTCCTACCAGTCTGTAGTGGCCAGTGTCATCTTCTCTGCTGTGGTGTGCTGGGGAGGGGGCATCGGGACCTGTGGCGCCAACAAACTGGACGAGCTGGTGAGGAAGGCCAGCTCGGTGGTGGGGATGGAAGTGGACAGTGTGGAGGCAGTGACTGAGAGGAGGATGAGAGGGAAGCTGAAAACCATCATCACCATCATCATCATCATCCTCATCCTCTCTGTGCTGAGCTGAGGCAGCTCAGGAGCTCCTTCAGCCTCACACTCATCCAGCCCCGAGCCTCAAAGAGCTTTGGAGGCTCATTTGTGGGACTTTGTCATTGTGTTATTGTGGATCATCATAATGTCAGCCTTCTACAGACATCATCCAAATGTCAGCACAACATTCATACACCTATTCATGTCAACACAGATCAATAACATGCTGCTGATCTCAGGCCAGTCTGGAATAATGATCAAATCAGTTACTTTCATTTTCTTCTGCTTCTTCTAAGTCAGAACAATCAGCTGTCATTTTATGAAAAATACTCAGACAGATGTTTTCTGTAGAATTCCAAAATGTTCAATAGACCCCGTGTCCACCAAACAGGGCCAGATTCAGCCAGCCCCACTAGGGGGTGCAAGTAGAATATCAGGGGGGGCAAGTCATTTAACGGAACATTTAAATTTGACAAATATAGTGATTTGATTTATATTGTGATATATATCGATATCGATATGGCCAGAAATGAAAAAATATATTGTGAAATGAAAAAATCCTATTTCGCCCAGCTCTAATCTATCAGCTCCTTTGATCCATTCGATTTGTCTTATAGGTTTTATGTTATGTCTGCATTTACCGGGCTTGGGACCGGCACAAATAGGACACTGGCTTGTGCCCTGTTGAGGCTGCATTTATTTTTAAAAAATTTTTTATTTTTTATCTGTCTGTTTGTCTGTTTGTCTTCCTGTCTGTCTGTCATTCTGTCCATGTCTTCTTCACATGGTTCTTCACATGTCTGTGAAGCTGAGCTTCATGTTTCAGTCAGTCACTGCAGAGGACTGACTGAAACGTGAAGCTCAGCACTAGTGAATATAAGCGTGCTGCGCGCATGCCAAGAAAAAAACAGTCAAATTAAATGTTTTGAATTAAAACCATAGACTGTAAAAAGATTAAAACAAAGGAGAAGACAGCTGCTATGTGATCACTGATTGGTTCCTGCTAACACTGCGTGCACATGCGCAGCTCATTCATGTCTATGTTCGCTGGCGTGCAGTCAACGGAATGTGCTGCTCCTCTCAGCCGCTCACTGACTGAACAGATGCAGCCGGAAGTAAGACCTCACACTAGCAGTACTGGCGATATTTGGAATTTTGAAAGTTGCTAAGGTTTGTCCAAAAAGTCCCTAGATTTATCGCTTCTAGACCAATTTTATTGAGGGGGCCAGACTGGGGCCAGTTGTTTTGCCAGAGGGGCCCATTCAATCGGTGACAAATGAGACAAAGGAAAAGTTCAATCTTTCAAAATGTCCTGTTTAGTATATAATGTAATGTTTTAGTATGTTTCAGTAACTTACAGTTATTTGTTTCAGTAACAGGATCTTTTCAGTAACTTAGTTATATTTTTCTTAAATTACATTACACAAAACAAAACATTCCTGTTAGACCAGTAGGCTACTGTTATGGCTTTTGTGTATGAAAAGTGCTGTTTAAATGCAATGAATTATTAAAGTGTTATGATAATAATTTACCCTTTAAGGAGAGGGACGCAATATCCGAAGGCTGTCCATGCAATGGAAACATGGATTACAAGGACAAAATATTGTCTACAATGCTGCATTCAGTTTAATTTTGTCGCAAGAAGATACATCACTATGATTACTGTAGACCAGAGCTGTTCAATTATAAAGTTAATTGGGACGGATTTTAAAACCAGGACACAGAGATGGGCCGGACATTTTCTCAGGAGTTGGGATCATTAAGATTTTATTGACACACTTGTATTGGTTATCCTTATTCTTTACTGATGCTCTTATCAGTCCTATTTATTACTAAATAATTAAATAAATTTTTTGTTGTTTCTAGAGCAGCAACAGGATTTACAGCAACAACAAACAAATTTAACATGTCAGTAAAATAAATATTACATATTCCTGACATCAACATACTGTGTGAAGTTTAGAAATTATGAACAGTCCCTCCTGTCCTCCTCCTCCCGCTGCTGCTGCTGGTTTGTCTCAGCAAACACCTGAGTTTATAATGTGCCTTATTTTAATATACAGGCAAACTAAGCTGAACAGTTACTAAAGACAGACAGCTTTCACTTCAGCTTGTTTTTAACAATAAGCTACTAGCTGAACCAGCGCAGTGCCTGTGTGAAACCTAAAGACAGCTGCAGCGGTAAAATAGTTTTTATTGAACCACATATGTACACTAACGAGAGGAGTAGTCATCAATGTCGTAATGTCCACTGATCAGCTGGCTGACTTCGTTCCGTGTGCGCGTGTGTGTGGAGGCGCTCTGCAGACACACAGAGGAGCGGAGAGGCTGCAGGTCCGACAGTAGGCCTAAGTGTTGAGCCTTGATTGGCGGCGATCGGTACAGCGCAGGTGGGGTGAAACTCAACAGAGATGAGAAGGAATGGTTCAGCCTACAGCAGCTCACTCTTTAGATACGTTCATACACTATGCATGTAGTGTAGCTACTTTCGTTGTCATATGTTAGATCATATGGAACGCCAAAAGGGTCACAATACGCCACTTTCCTACCTCGTTTTGTTAAGAAAACATCGTAAAAAGCGCCGTTTGAACCACCAGGAACGCCGCTTTTTACGCCGCCGTAAAGCAAACGCCGTAAAAAGCGCCGTGAAATTGTGTAAACAACGACGCATTTTTCGTCGGTCTGGAGGCGGCGAAAAAAACGTCGCTCAGTATGCTCATATAACGCCGCTTTTTACGGGCATCAGTGTCCCCAATGACGCGTATCATAACGCGTTACAAGACGCGTAGTGTTAAATGATAATGATCTCCACCCTGTCTTTTCCAAAGCCAATCAATTTGAACTGTTATCACCCAATCAGTAAAGAACAAGAACAGACCACAGCAATCCAACCCAGCGCAAAGATGAGGTTCCCTGCCATAGTTGATAAATTTACTCAATAGCGGCAGGGCACCAGCCAGGTGCTATAGCTCGCTCGTAACGGCGCCGACTTGTAAGAAGCAACACCCGGGGATCGCAGGTTCGCGTCCCACTCACATCTTGTTTTTTTGAGCGATGTTTGTATCGTCTGTTTTCTATTAGAATGCCAATAGGTAAACTGAAGTTGTAGGCACACAAACCTTACTGTGTTTTCTTCAATTTTATTAAATTAATATATTAATGTGCCGACTGTGCAACGTCTGCAGGCTTGAGAAAGGAGGAAAGCTGGTGTGTGCAACCGACTGTTCAGCAAATGCAGGAGAGGAAAGAGGAGCCAGGAGAGGAGCATGCTGGCCCAGTTTGGACTTAATAGAAAAGATGCAGTCTGGACAAAATTTGAGTCTTTACAAATGTGTTTCCCCCTACTTTTATAAACAAATCAGAAGTAATCCAGCACAATCCAAACATAATGCAAGACCTCCACTAGGTGGCACTCACATACTACCAATAAATTAGACGTTTTAAGGATTTGGCTACAGTACACATGCATTCTTGTATATTTTAATTTCTAGAGAAATTCTTTTGTATCAGGCTTGAAAGACTTAATGTGCATTCATCCGAACCAACAATTTATTTATGTATCAAGTCAACAACATGCTTAGGCCTACTTCTGTCATGAAAGTCTTGGTTGCAGTTGGTTGGATGCAGCAGCACAGACGATCAGACCACTGGAGCAGAACGGGCAGAACAGCAAGTGTGTTCCTTCATGATACATCTTGAAACCTGGTCTGGTACAACTTTTCCACGAAGTGCATATCAGACATATCTTTTCAGCCATCTTCATCACATTGTGGATAGACTTCCTGACCTGTGGAAAGATGCAGCCCTACCACAGCTGAGTCTACATCCACTTTCATAACTTTAAGCACGTACTTGTTTGGCTAAAGGAAATGTGAGTCTGTGCTCATTCCCATCTGCTTGATTAGGGCACTCTCCTAATCAAGGATGAAGTTGAACTGCTGCAGGTGCAAAACTTGCCACCTAAAATATAGGCTACTCTACAGGTGCATCTCAAAAAATTAGTATATTATTAGTATTAGTAATATAGTGGAAAATTCATTTAGTTAGTTTTATATTTTTGTGAAAGTGAAACATATATATATATATATATATATATATATATATATATATATATATAGTGAGTATTATTAAATAAGTATTAAAAGAGACTCTGGTATATTGCAAGTTCTCCCACTTAGAAATCATGGAGGGGTCTGAAATTGTCATCGTAGATACATGTCCACTATGAGAGTCATAATCTAAAAAAAAAAAAATCCAGAAATCACAATATATGATTTTTTAACTATTTATTTGTATGATACAGCTGCAAATAGGTATTTGAACACCTGAGAAAATCAATGTTAATATTTGGTACAGTAGCCTTGGTTTGCAATTACAGAGGTCAAACGTTTCCTGTAGTTTTTCACCAGGTTTGCACTGCAGGAGGGATTTTGGCCCACTCCTCCGCTCAGATCTTCTCTAGATCAGTCAGGTTTCTGGGCTGTCGCTAAGAAACACGGAGTTTGAGCTCCCTCCAAAGATTCTCTATTGGGTTTAAGTCTGGAGACTGGCTAGGCCACACCAGAACCTTGATATGCTTCTTACAGAGCCACTCCCTGGTTATCCTGGCTGTGTGCTTCGGGTCATTGTCATGTTGAAAGACCCAGCCTCGACCCATCTTCAATGTTCTAACTGAGGGAAGGATCGCAATAGGGAAATCTCGCAATACATGACCCCGGTCATCCTCTCCTTAGTACAGTGCAGTCACCCTGTCCCATGTGCAGAAAAACACCCCAAAGCATGATGCTACCCCCCATGCTTCACAGTAGGGATGGTGTTCTTGGGATGGTACTCATCATTCTTCTTCCTCCAAACACGGTTAGTGGAATTATGACCAAAAGTTCTATTTTGGTCTCATCGGACCACATGACTTTCTCCCATGACTCCTCTGGATCATCCAAATGGTCATTGGCAAACTTAAGACGGGCCTTGCCATGTGCTGGTTTAAGCAGGGGAACGTTCTGTGCCATGCATGATTTCAAACCATGACGCCTTAGTGTATTACCAACAGTAACCTTGGAAACGGTGGTCCCAGCTCTTTTCAGGTCATTGACCAGCTCCTACCGTGTAGTTCTGGGCTGATTTCTCACCTTTCTTAGGGTCATTGAGACCCCACAAGGTGAGATGGAGCCCCAGTCCGAGGGAGATTGACAGTCATGTTTAGCTTCTTTCATTTTCTAATGATTGCTCCACAGTGGGCCTTTTATCACCAAGCTGCTTGGCAATTTCCCCGTAGCCCTTTCCAGCTTTGTGGAGGTGAACAATTTTGTCTCCAGTGTCTTTGGACAGCTCTTTGGTCTTGGCCATGTTAGTAGTTGGATTCTTACTGATTGTATGGGGTGGACAGGTGTCTTTATGCAGCTAACGACCTCAAACAGGTGCATCTAATTTAGGATAATAAATGGAGTGGAGGTGGACATTTTGAAGGCAGACTAACAGGTCTTTGCAGAATTCTTGCTGATAGACAGGTGTTCAAATACCTATTTGCAGCTGTATCATACAAATAAATAGTTAAAAAATCATATATTGTGATTTCAGATATTTTTTTTTTTAGATTATGTCTCTCACAGTGGACATGCACCCACGATGACAATTTCAGACCCCTCCATGATTTCTAAGTGGGAGAACTTGCAATATACCAGAGTCTCTTTTAATACTTATTTAATAATACTCACTATATATATATATATATATATATATATATATATATATATATATATATGTTTCACTTTCACAAAAATATAAAACTAACTAAATGAATTTTCCACTATATTATAATTTTTTGAGATGCACCTGTAGAGTAGCCTATATTTTAGGTGGCAAGTTTTGCACCTGCAGCAGTTCAACTTCATCCTTGATTAGGAGAGTGCCCTAATCAAGCAGATGGGAATGAGCACAGACTCACATTTCCTTTAGCCAAACAAGTACGTGCTTGAAGTTATGAAAGTGGATGTAGACTCAGCTGTGGTAGGGCTGCATCTTTCCACAGGTCAGGAAGTCTATCCACAATGTGATGAAGATGGCTGAAAAGATATGTCTGATATGCACTTCGTGGAAAAGTTGTACCAGACCAGGTTTCAAGATGTATCATGAAGGAACACACTTGCTGTTCTGCCCGTTCTGCTCCAGTGGTCTGATCGTCTGTGCTGCTGCATCCAACCAACTGCAACCAAGACTTTCATGACAGAAGTAGGCCTAAGCATGTTGTTGACTTGATACATAAATAAATTGTTGGTTCGGATGAATGCACATTAAGTCTTTCAAGCCTGATACAAAAGAATTTCTCTAGAAATTAAAATATACAAGAATGCATGTGTACTGTAGCCAAATCCTTAAAACGCCTAATTTATTGGTAGTATGTGAGTGCCACCTAGTGGAGGTCTTGCATTATGTTTGGATTGTGCTGGATTACTTCTGATTTGTTTATAAAAGTAGGGGGAAACACATTTGTAAAGACTCAAATTTTGTCCAGACTGCATCTTTTCTATTAAGTCCAAACTGGGCCAGCATGCTCCTCTCCTGGCTCCTCTTTCCTCTCCTGCATTTGCTGAACAGTCGGTTGCACACACCAGCTTTCCTCCTTTCTCAAGCCTGCAGACGCTGCACAGTCGGCACATTAATATATTAATTTAATAAAATTGAAGAAAACACAGTAAGGTTTGTGTGCCTACAACTTCAGTTTACCTATTGGCATTCTAATAGAAAACAGACGATACAAACATCGCTCAAAAAAACAAGATGTGAGTGGGACGCGAACCTGCGATCCCCGGGTGTTGCTTCTTACAAGTCGGCGCCAGTTACGAGCGAAGCTATAGCATCTGGCTGGTGCCCTGCCGCTATTGAGTAAATTTATCAACTATGGCAGGGAACCTCATCTTTGCGCTGGGTTGGATTGCTGTGGTCTGTTCTTGTTCTTTACTGATTGGGTGATAACAGTTCAAATTGATTGGCTTTGGAAAAGACAGGGTGGAGATCATTATCATTTAACACTACGCGCCTTGTAACGCTGCTATGATACTGGCGTCATTGGGGACACTGATGCCCGTAAAAGCGGCGTTATATGAGCATACTGAGCGACGTTTTCGCCGCCTCAGACCGACGAAAAATGCGTCGTTGTTTACACAATTTCACGGCGCTTTTACGGCGCTTGTTTACTGGCGGCGTAGAAGCGGCGCTCCTGGTGGTTCAAACGGCGCTTTTACGATGTTTTCTTAACAAAACGAGGTAGGAAAGTGGCGTATTGTGACCCTTTGGCGCTCCATAAGATCACATGCTGGGCCACATGGAGGTTGCATCGGGCTTGCGTGCCCGCGACGCTAATTCATTAGGACTGCCGTAGACTTTTCGTTCAGAGGGGGGGCCATAGGGGGTCCGAGGGCTGTGTTACAGGGCACTGGCCCTGTTACAGGGCACTGGCCCCTGCTAGCCCTCCCAAAACCGCCCCAGTTGTCGCTAGTCGCATTTTTTGAAAAAATGTCGCTAAAGGGGTCTGAAAAGTCGCTAAAAATAAGTTGGCAACACTGCTCAGCAGGTTCACCACAAGCCGGTGAAGCGACTGGCCACGCCCTCCCTATGCATCTTCCAATCAGTAGCTACTTTGATTGAGGGATAGAGAGCAGAGAGTGCTCACTCTGACCATTTTTCTTGAAATATTTTTTAAATTTGGGATCTTTGCATGCCATCACGTTTGGGGGGGCAGTCACGGCATTTGGGGGGGCATTGCCCCTCCTTGCCCATGCCTATATCCGGCCCCGCAACCAAAGCGTTTTTTTCCAGCTGAAAACGCCACCTGCTGTTCTGAAAACGCGTAGCTGCCAGCGTTAGGGTGCGTTTTGGAGGCCTAGTGTTTATTTTCGAGAAGCTGTGGTTGCTATGATACATAATTTCCGTGGAGACGAAATACGCGGCGCTCCCATTGGAATGAATTGACACTGAATGAATGAGGCCCCGTGTCCACCAAAGCGTTTTCTTCTGACGCCAGCGTCTTTTTTCAATTCATTCCAACGGGAGCGCCGCGTTTTTCCGAGCTGCTAAAAACTCCAGGACCGTGACGAGGCGCTGAGCGTCTTTTTCGCGCCGCCGAGAGTTGAAAAATTTTCAACTTTGGGGAAAACGCTGCGCTCGTCACTGTCACTTTTTACCCAGCCATCCCCTCCTGCACCCACGCCACGGTGCAGGAGGGGCCGGACAAACACCGCACCGAGCACATCCGATCTTGAACGAAACGATGTGCCTACTCGCCGAGGTGTTGCCTCAGCCGCAAAATCTCATGAACACACGTACGGAGAAGTCTGTTCTCTCATGTTACTTGTAGCACATCGCCTCCACGGAAATTATGTATCAGAGCAACCACAGCTTCTCGAAAAAAAACACTGCGCCTCCAAAACGCACCGTAGCGCTGGCAGCTACGCGTTTTCAGCTGGCAAAAAACGCTTTGGTGGACATGGGGTCATTTAAATAGGCCTAAGTAAAAACTAAACTCCAGCTCTTTAACACCTGAACTTCTGCTTCTCATTTCAAAGCCCAGATTCAGCCTCTCCTCATCACCACTGTCATCTCCATCAACACACAGCTGACTGACTGTGAGCTTCATCCTCAGTCGTCCTTATAACTGGATCAAATGTGCACTGAGCAAAGAGAGAGGCTCCTTCTCTTCATCTTAAATGTAACCGAAGTTCCTTCCTGTACAAATGTAGTGTTTTATTTATGCTCCTGTTTACTGGTTGAGTCAGAACACAA
This sequence comes from Lepomis macrochirus, assembly GCA_024633595.2. NCBI lineage: Eukaryota > Metazoa > Chordata > Actinopteri > Centrarchiformes > Centrarchidae > Lepomis > Lepomis macrochirus. Next base: position 3,834,258 of record JALXJV020000011.1, on the reverse strand, counting down.
AGTGACATCAGATGATGTGGTGTAGGGCGGGCCCAATTATCCACCTAACTGATGTCATCGATTATGAAATCTCTTTATTTGCATAACATGCGTATGGGTCGCAATGAAGCGCTACGGTCCAGTTAAAGCAGCGATTCCACCCGAGAACGAAGCTGCAGCCCAAAACACAAAGAACTTTAGACAGAGACCAACAACATGGTGCTCTGTGAGCTCTGCAGACTGGAAATGTCTTCACTGCAGCACAACTGCTGAGCAGGAACAAGTGAAAGCATCCTGGAGCGCTTTGTCAAGACGGCAGCACGCTCACTTTTTGTCCCCACACAAGCCCGATATATCAGGATGATCAGCACGAGGAGCAGGTTTTCTGTTAGGAGCAGGGACCTGATACTGACTCAGCAAGTTTCTGACTGGTTCTTTATTGCCCCCATGTTCAAAGTTATTTCTGCACCGCTGTTGTCATGGTAACAGTTCAGGCATTTTATATTTTCTGTTTCCTTCACTAGCAAGGATCAGATCAGCAGATAGGATTAAAGGATACGAGTATAGCCTCGGCCTACACCACTCCCAGCTGGTTTAGTTTCTACACGTCTGTGTGTGTGTTTGCTAAATGAGTGAGTGATCTGAGACATGAGCGACGGTAGATACAGCTGTTGGATCACAAGTTAATCTGAGCATGTACCGTGGCCACAGCTGACTCCACGCTGTGTTCGGGCAGATTGTAAACATTCAGACTGTTTCACTTACAGGCTGCAGGACAAACTGTTCTCAGATCACCTTCAGACCAATAACGAGGATACAAGACTCCAGAAACCGGGTGAAACGCAACATCTGACAAGGAGACCAGCAGAGCACACGTGCAAGTGGAAGGAGGAGGAGACAGAGACAGACACTATTGAAAGACTTTTCCTCTAGTGATGTTTGATATTTTTATATAACAAGTTTTCTTTTAACTAAAAGGATTACTGAACTCAAAGGACGGGATGGTTTTGTTAAGAGTTAATATTTGATGGATCTTCATCAGCCTTAGCCTTGCTCCTATTGAGTGATTTTGCCTGAGTGGTTCACCTGGCCAGGCCTCTGGCCTCTTTACAATCCTCAATAATCCACAAAAACAGGTAATCATGTCACAAAGTACCAGTAAGAAAGCACTTCAAAATGCAGAAGACTATGTCACCATGGACATTTTGAAAAAAATGTTGGAAGAACAAAGGAAGTTTTACACTGGTATGTTTGATATAAGATACAAGAATCAATCTTCCTGTCTTTCACAAAAACAATGCTGGATTCTGTAACACTAGAATTGATGGGATCATTAAAGCAGGAGGTGAAGACCAGTCTTCAGTTCTCCCAGGCTCAAATTGACGACCTTAGGGCAATGGAGAAGAAGGTGGACTCATTTGAATCTCAACTGCAGCAGCTGTCCTCACAACTCTGAAGTGAATGATCTTGCTTCAAAAATTGATTCCGTTGACAATCAGAGTCGCAGAAATAATCTGATAATTGATGGCTTAACCCAGGATAACGCATTTGAATCAAACAGCAAACAGCAACAAAATCGAGAGCAATTGTTGTAAAATTTCTACACTACTAGGACAAAGAACTTATTCTCACAAAGGCAAAAGCTCATCTCAAAAACCCTGGTGTCCATGTAAATGAAGATTTTTCAGATCGCATTAGGAAGAAGAGGGCCAAACTGCTTCCAGCTATGAAGGAGGCCAGAGAGAGGGGAAACTTTGCTGTTATCAGCTATGATCGGCTCATAGTTAAACCCCGTCAACAACGTCAGATGGCAACTACCAATAAAGTTTAAATAATTCCTCTCATTGTACATGCATGATGATTTCTCCTGATCTAGACCAAAACAACTTTGGCTCCTCTGAATACTATTGTGAAAGTACTTTTAAACTTTGATAAATTCTCTTAGAAATGGTCTTTCTTTCCTTCATATTAATGTTCATAGTTTGTCCAAAAACTTTGAGGCTTTATCCATTTTCCTTGAAAATCTAAATTATACCTTTAATGTGATAGGGCTTACTGAAACTTGGCTGACTGACAATACAGCTGGGAATTTTCACCTAGAAGATTACAAACATATTTTTAGATGTAGAGAGGGAAGGGTGGGTCTATTTATCAATTCCAGTCTACATTCTACACAAAGATGTGATATTGAAAAAGTATTTGATTCTTCTTCAGAAGTAGTAGCAGTAGAAATTAATTTAGCAATAGTTTTATGCATCTACAGACCACCTAACTGTGACCTCTCTGTATTTATCACTGAAATCTCAAATGCTCTGGATATCATTTCTAATGAAAGGGAAAAGTGTTACATAATGGGTGACTTTAACATTAATATTGAAAATAGTCATGGAAATATGTTAATCAAGGAATTTACTGACACTATGTGTTCCTATAGCTTTAATCCTATGATTTCAGTCCCCACCAGAGTGACTAATACCTCAGCAACTTATATAGATAATATTTTTACTAATGTGTATAACAAGACTATGGAATCTGGTGTCCTATGCATTGAGGTGGCTGATCACTGTCCCATATTTTTAAACACTGTTAACTAGAGTGAAAATTGCTCTTCCTTACAAAACATTAATTATAGACGAACTTTCAGTGAAAGAAATCTGATCATTTTCAGACACGCTGTCGATTATCATGGAGTGAAATCTATCAAATAGTAGATACTCAGAAGGCATTTTCATTGTTTATAAAAAATGTTACTCAGGTTTTCCTCTCCAATCAGTGCCTTTGAAACACAAATTGTCCAAACCGTGGATAACTCCAGCTATTATAAAGTCACTGAAAAACAAAAATAGATTATACAAAAAATACCTTCTTAGTCCTACCCCATTTAATCTATTGCAATTTAAAAAATACAGACACAGACTAAATCATGTCATAAGAGGAGCAAAAATCCACTATTACAATGTGATATTAGTCGAACATAAAAATAATGCATCTTCCTTTTGGAGAACCATCAATTGTATTCTTAACAAAAAACAGCTAAGAAGCAGTTACCAAATGAATTTGAGATTGACGATTCTATTGTCTCAGATCCGCAGCAAATTGCTAAAAGATTTAATGCCTTTTTTCGGATGTAGGTCTAACATTAGCTTCTAAAATTCCATCTAGTCATTTTGGACCACTAGAATACATGAATTCTCCAACGACTGAGGATTTCAACCTTACATCTGTTACCGAGGATGAGATCAGAGATATAATTATTCATTTAAAAGACTGTTCACCAGGACATGATTTGATTGATAGTAAAATATTAAAATCAATTTACCCGGATATCATTAAACCATTACTTTATATGTTTAATCTACATATTTTTTTGGAATTAAGTCTAATACACTTAAATCATCAATGAAAATTCAAATTGACAATATCTCCATTAACAATGTTAGATCTGCTCGTTTCCTCGGCGTTATATTAGATGATTCATCCTGGAAACCTCACATTAGTGCCATAAGCACAAAAATAGCTAAAGTGGTTGGAATACTAGGTAAAACCCGGCACCTAATTAACAAAAAAGTTGAAATTACGTTGTATTATTCAATGTTGTACCCATATATTAATTACTGTAATGTTGCTTGGGCTAGCACCCGCCCAACTAAACTGGAATCTATTTTTCAACTTCAGAAGCGAGCTTTAAGAATAATATTTTCTGTAAATCGTAGACACCCCTCCCAACCACTGTTTGCTCAGGCAAGTATTCTCACTTTTTACCAAGTTAATCAACTTCAAATTGCTTTATTCGTTTATAGCTCTATAAAAAAGTTGCTTCCCCTGCACTTTTGTAACATTTTTACTTTTAATTATGAAATTCACCAGTATCCGACTCATAGCAGTTGTCTTATTAGGCCTTCCTACTCTCGTACTACTCAAACACAGTTTAGTGTATTAAACAGAGGGGCAAAAATATGGAACAGTCTTCATTCATTGAAGTTTCTAAAAAACAGTTTAAGAGTAAAATTGTTGTTCTTAAGTTTCTATATTTTCCATATGGGTTTGTGCTCTAAACTGCAATTTTAAATTGTTTTATACAAAGAATTTTTATTTTTTAAATTTTTATATGTTTTTATTACTATTATTATTTAGTATTTTTTTCTTCTTTTTCACATAATATATAAATATTTTTAAACTGCTAAACATGATTGTTTCTATGAAGATTGCCACTTATTAAGCCCCTTGAGGGTTTTGGGGCAATTGTCCATCACATCTGTATATCATATAGCACAATTTTAATGTTTTTGTTGTGAAAAAATAACATAAAATAAAATAAAAAAGCTAGCAGTCAGCTGTTCAACAAGTAGTTTGAAGAAGAGACAGGAGAGCAAAGAACAGGAGGAGAGGGTCGCTCCCAAATAAGATGGTTTGGGATTTTTGAACGGGACGTTGTCTAAAATTTGGCTCCATGCAGGCTCGTCTGATGCCGTTCAAACAGGTGAGTAACTTTCCAAGGTCTTTTTCAGTGGATTGGGTGTGGCTGCCGTGCTCCTGTTTAAAAGGCTGTTATCACTTCAGGGACAGGTCGCCGCTGAGCACCTGTTTGATGTCTGATGTGCTTGTGGGTATTAAACTGTGTGTGCGCCTTAGCTGGCCTGTTTTCAGGACATGCTGTTGTTTATGAGTTGGTCACTTTTCTTTCTTAGTCACCATAATGTCTTGCCTCTGTGTTGAAGAGGAATGTGGTTGCTGTGATTCAGGAGGTTATTGTTCTGAAAATGCCTGAAAAAGTCTGCATCATTTCAGCACAGTGGACTCCTCCCCTGTCCACAGATACATGACGATACATTACGTAGATAAACAAAGTTATCGGAACGTATTTCCTGGTTAGCGGTCATTGGATCCTGAAGCCTGCGACACATCTGGGACTGTCACCAGTTAATTTAGCCACCAGTTAAACTGTCACACCGGGTCCCGCTCCTGAAACTCTGCTGATAAGCACCACTTAACGTCTGAGTGAGAAAATGGCTCACACTAATGTTACAGTCTGTTGTTACAGTATGTGACTGTTGCAGTTTCTCCAGTATTGAAATAAATCCATGTCAGAACTATTTCAAGTTTAAATTCAACAACTTAGTAAAAACCCTGATTCTCCAGTTTAGGAAAGGGTTGACATACAGCGATTAAATTCATCTGTGTCACAGCAGTCCGGCTTTTAATTTGAGCTGCAGTATTTTTCTGATTCAGTCTCTGACACATAGGGTCTGTTATCATTATTAATATCATAGTGAAAATTATAAAAAATAAAAAGGTTAACAAAACAATTTAGTTTGAAAACAAAACATACTAACAGACTCAAACATGATGTGCTCTCTCTCCTGCTGACATTTAATAACAAACTTTACACAGAGCAGCAGATACAAGTCGCCTCTATCCTGATTGACAGGTCGCCATGGTAGCGACCTGTCAATCACAAGGTAATCCGCTCTAAAGCATACGCTGCATTCTGCTCTATTTCCCCCTAAATAGGACCATAATTTACTAAATGAACATCATGCTGTGTTGAAGAGACTTTAAACTAGCGACTGAGACCATAAACTCATTATGAAAGTGTTTACTGAGGGAATAAATCAGCTGAGAAGTAGAAACATTTTAACATTATTTCTTATGGAGCCAGACTTCTTTCTGAAACCAGCAGACTCGCCCCCTGCTGGCCGTTAGAGAGAATGCAGGTTTAAGTTCGTCTGCATGGTTTCACTTTACTTTGCTGCTTGATTGAGATCAGAGAAATAACTTTTGAAAACCACTCGTCACGTCACTACAACTCTTGATTGTCCAACGGTGCGCCATGAGCTGCAAAACAACTGCAGGATGTTGAGTTTCTTTTTCACTTTTTTTAATAGGTCTACTAATGTTTTTGTTTCAACAGGCCAGTGAGTTCCTAGTTCAGCTGTCCTGACGTTACTTTTTACATCTGGCCGCCGTTATTGTCGAGCCCTGGATGTGGAAAAAGACTCTTTTTAACTACTATTATCATTATTCTAATGCTTTATGAGTCTCTTTTTCAGGATGACTGAATAAAAAATTTAATTATTATTGAGACAGGTTTTGAAATTTATTTTATTTGTAATACAAAAAATAATCTGTAGAATAACAAATAAATTAGTTGTTAGAGTTTTAATTGTTAGGTGCATCCCTATCATGGTAACAGATCAGACACTTCAAACAGCTGCATTTGGAAATATGCTTTACACTCTGTGTGTGTTTGAGGTGCTTTGTATAAATGTATAACTTCCTGTAAAACACTGTATTCTAAAAGTTTTGTATAAAAGGACATTTTTCCTGAAAATGTGTTGAACTTCTTTTAATTTCTATATATAAATGTGTGTAACTTGTTATAAAAATGATGGAACACTGGAATTAATTTCACAGCACATTGAGAATGAATCCTACAGTTTCCTTAATAACATGAATCCAGTTTGAGTTCAGACTAAATTCAGAAAGTGTTCAGACTGACAAACTTTAAAATAAAATAAAAAGTTGTTGTGTTTTGTGCTCAGACAAAACCAGAAAACAAGAGAACTGAGGGAAAATTGAAACTTCTGTTATGGATTAAATTTGAACAAGAGCAAAATACATGAACTGACCTCAGAGTCTCCAGTCTGCAGTGTGGACTCTCCAGTCCAGCAGACAGCAGCTTCACTCCTGAATCCTGCAGCTCGTTGTAACTCAGGTCCAGCTCTCTCAGATGGGAGGGGTCGGACTTCAGAGCTGAGGCCACGACTTCACAGTGAGTCTCTGAGAGTCTACAGTCAGAAAGTCTGTGATGACAGAGAATATAAAACTTAAAGTATAATAAAATCTGACACTTTGTTCTAAAAACAGACTCAGTTCATTTTGCATCACAAAGCACATTAACATGAGCGGCTGCAGCTCAGCTGCTCAGCCATTGATCACAAGGTTTGTGGTTTGAAACTTGAGCTCCTCCTGTCCACATGTCAAAGTGTCAACATAATGAAGCACATTAGTACTGCTTTGGACAAAAGTGTCTGACTGTAATGTGAACAGGTCATATTGTGACACATGAACAGACTTTCATTGTTGGAACTAAACAATGTAAAGTGGCACCTTTTATTTAATGAGGATGGAGAGGGGGATGTTCTGTTCGCTCTTCAAGAGGGAGGATGACCTCCCCTCACATCCTCTCAAATCAAACAATAATTAGAGATATTGTATAAACTGTGAAAATGGACAGAACAGTCCTTCATATGAAAAAGCTCAGAAACTACAGAGAAAAAATAGAACAACAATTACTGCATGAAAGCGATAATGAAAAAGCTCCAAGTGGCGTTAGCTCCAGCAGATCACAGATACGACATGTCTGTGTGTCTGCATAGAAGAACAAGAAACAGACACAGTATAGAAACAGAGTGCAGACACTGGATCAGTGGGAAAATAAAAAGACTGCTGTGATAAAATGATGACTGTCAAAACATTTTCAGCACAAACTCTTAATCCCTCAAGTTTTCCTGCTGGATTTGTATCAAGCCTCCATCACCCAAAGAAAGATAGAAGATGATAGAAGATACTTGTGTCACTAACTTGATGGATAGAAACACAGAAATGATGTTTGGAGACATTTGGAGTTTAACACATGTAGAATTATTTCAATAAGCAGCTTTAATACTAGTTTAGGAAACTTTTATAGTGTGGAGGTTTTATATTGAGCGTGTGTGTAAAGTGTGTATCTTTACTGTAATACTGATGCTTCAGCTTTACACTGTTGATAATCACATCTGGACTTACTGAGCCTTTCTGCAGTTCCTCACAGCTGGAATCAGTCTCCGTCGTCCCTCCTCTGATGTGTTGTACTTCTTCAGGTCCAACTCATCCAGAACCTCCTCTGACATCTGCAGCATGTAGGCCAGAGCTGAGCAGTGGATCTCAGAGAGTTCCTTCTCTGATCTGTTCTCTGACTTCAGGAACTCTTGGATCTCCTGATGTACTGAGTGGTCGTTCATCTCCGGCCAGACAGTGGAAGATGTTGATGCTTCTGTCAGGAGAGATCTCATAACTGTTCATCTCCTTCAGGTTGTTGATGGCTCTCTGGATGATTTCTGGACTGTTGTCTGTCCGACCCAGCAGGCCTCCTAAGAGTCTCTGGTTGGACTCCAGAGAGAGGCCATGAAGGAAGCGAACAAACAGGTCCAGGTGGCCATTTTTACTGTCAAGGGATTTCTGCATGGCTCTGCTCAGGAAGTCATCCAGGGATGGACCATTATTATTATTATGACCTTTCTGGAAACTCTTCCTGTTTTCACTGTGCCAGTCTTCCCTCAGGAAGTCCTCCAGTCTCTCTGAGTCCCTGCTGGTGTAACAGTGGAACATGTAGACTGCAGCCAGAAACTCCTGAACGCTCAGATGAACAAAGCAGTAGACTGTTTTCTGGAAGATCACACTCTCTCTTTTGAAGATCTCTGTACAAACTCCTGAGTACACCGAGGCCTCTGTGACATCAAGACCACACTGCTCCAGGTCTTCTTGGTAGAACATGATGTTTCCTTTCTCCAGCTGTTCAAACGCCAGCCTCCCCAGCTTCAGAAGAACCTTCCTGTCAGGCTTGGTCATCTTTTGTCGTCTCGTCTCATGTCTCTCATCGTACTTGTGCTTCTTCCTCTTTATCTGAACCAGCAGGAAGTGTGAGTACAGGTCAGTCAGGGTCTTGGGCAGCTCTCCTCTCTGGTCTGTAGTCAACATGTGCTCCAGAACTGTAGCAGTGATCCAGCAGAAGACTGGGATTAGACACATGATGTGGAGGCTCCTGGAGGTCTTGATGTGTGAGATGATTCTGCTGGACAGCTCTTCATCACTGACTCTCCTCCTGAAGTACTCCTCCTTCTGAGGCCAGTGAAGCCTCAGTACTTCTGTTACCCTGCCGACACACTAAGGAGGGATCTGATTGGCCGCCGTGGTCGGGAAGTTATCCAGACGAGAGCCGAGGGAAGCAGATTCCCCTGGATGAGGTTTGTCAGCAGCAGGTTGACTGATGACTTCTGTGTGACATCAGACACAACCTGATTGTTGTGGAAATCCAATGAAAGTCTGCTTTCATCCAGGCCGCCAAAGATGAACAACAGTTTACAGACAGCGAGCTTCTCTGCTGGGACCTTCTGTAATGTTGGATGGAAAACATGGAGCAGCGTGAGGAGACTGTGCTGCTCATCTTTGATCAAGTTCAGCTCCCTGAACGAGAGCAGAACCAGCAGACTGACATCTTGGTTTTCCGAGCTCCTCTGCCCAGTCCAGAGTGAACTTCTGCACTGAGAAGGTTTTTCCAACGCCAGCGACGCCGCTGGTCAGAACCACTCTGATGGCTCTCTGTTGGCCAGGTAAGGCTTTAAAGATGTCCTGGCACCTGATTGGAGCGCCATGGAGGGTCTCCTTCTTGGAAGCTGTCTCAAGCTGCCTCACCTCATGCTGGGTATTAACCTCTTCACTCTGTCCCTCTGTGATGTAGAGCTCAGTGTAGATCCTGTTGAGGAGGGTTCCACTTCCTGTTTCATCACTTCCTTCAGTCACACGTTCACATCTCCTCCTCAGACTGATCTTATGTTCATCTAAAACCTCCTGCAGACCACCTCTCACTAAAGAAGAGAAACAATGTGAGATAAAACAAAGAATATGTGCTGATTATTTTCATTACTAATATAAAAACCATCAATATCAGAATATCTGAAGAAGCAGACAGATGTCCAGTCTTACTTTGTACAGAGCTGCTCTGACTGGCTGTCTGCAGTCCAGCTCTGGTTCTGGATCTTACCTCCACATTGGGGACAGGAGGAGTGTCCTGATGAAGCAGACTGGTCCCAGTATGAGGTGATGCACCGTCTGCAGAACCAGTGCCCACAGCTGGTAGAGACTGGATCCTTCAGGACGTCCTGACACAAAGCACAGCAGGACGGCTGCTCCTCCACAGAAACAGGACTCCTCTTCCTCTCTCTGTGACTCCTTGACAGAAACACTTTTTTCATCCGCTGAAACATCCTGTGGCTCTTTGATCTTGACCTTTAGGAACAATATATGGTGGAGAGAATCTGAGCTCAAAGGTCCACTTACTAATGATTCAAAGCAAAGTGTTCATCAAGGTGAGCAAAGCTGAACTACAAATGCTTTTTCACCACATGTTGCACAATTATGATCTGAAGTGATTCAAGATGCATCTGGTGGATCAGAACAGCTGATCTGAGGAAGAGCCAAACAGCTCAGTGTTTAGAGGACAAAGAGGAGAAAATGAAGGACACATTTGAAGCAGATTCTTTCAGATTCTGAATCCTTCTAAATCTTTACAGTGACGTCAACGTGAGGGCAAAAATATATGAAGATGTTCTTGAAGTGTAAATTCTGAAATGGAGGTTCTCAGGTGTTTTGCTCCAGAAATCAAATCAGATCCATCTTAGTTTGAAACAGTATCTGCACTAATAGTTCTGCATCAGGAATATAAATCTGTTAGCACAACATTTTGTCTTCATCCTCAATGCATCATCTTCATCAGCTCAGTTTACAGTAAAAACAGTCTCTTACTTTGGGTCTGAGGGTCCAGGTTCAGGACTGAGGTCTGGAGGATTTCCTATGGACCGGTCACTCTTCATAGACAGACAGCTGGATCCTGCAGACTCTGCCCTCTGTCTGTTGAACCGAACTCTGCAAACACCAAGATCCTTGATAAATTCTCTGATGAAGCTCTAAACACACAAACTGCTGCTGCTGTTTAAAATTAGGAGGTTTAAAGTTTGTATTAGTCTCTTAGATCAGATTCCAGTTTCTCCAGGTGACTGACAGCTGTCACAGAGACTGAGAGGAAGTCGGACCAATGACTTCGCTTTGTGGCACAAATAGTTTGTTAAATTTAGGCAGCAAATACATTTTATGAGACATTTTAATATACAGACACGAAATAAAGCAAACATGGCTTTGTCAGAGGAAACTGAGTCCTATGAATGATATGTATATATATATATATGGTATCAGTTCTCTTACTTTGGGTCTGAGGGTCCAGGGTCAGGACTGAAGACTGGAGGAAGATGACCTTTGGACCGGTCACTCTTCATAGACAGACAGCTGGATCCTGCAGACTCTGCTCCGTCCTCCTCTTCCTCTGTCCTCTTCATCATCTTCTGGACTTCAGTCAGTCTGAGAGGTAAAACAGTGACACTGACTGTGAGCTCAGAACACAAGAAACCAGTTCTCTGCACAATTAAAATATATTTTCAACTTTTAAAAGTTCTAGGTTCCGTGTCGGTATAGCAGCTGCCTAAAAGAACCTGGTTCTGGAACTGATACTTGACTTCAGGAGGAAAAGAGAGGAAAATGCTCATCTACACATCAAGGGAGAGAGTTGAGAGTCAGCAGCTTCCAGTTTGTTGGTCCTCACATCTCTCAGGACCTCACATGGACTGCTGACACCAGCTCACTTGGGAAAAAGGCAGCTCTACTTTTGAGGGGCACTGAGGAAGGTGAACCTGTCCCAGCAGCTCCTCAGGTATCTTCTCTCATGACATCCTGCTGTGGTTCACAAGCTGCACTGAGGCTGACAGAAAGGCCCTACAGAGAGTTACTAAAGCAGCTCAGAACATCACCAACACACAGCTGCTCTCTCTCACCGACCAACACCTTCTTCCTCCCGACTCCTCACATACTGCCGCTTGGTCAAGGCCCTTTGGCGGCGCTTTTTACGCCCTGGACGGCGCTTTGGCGTCAATTACTGACGCTTAGGGATCCGCAGTCAAGTTAGCAACGCTTAGCAACAACAAACATAAAGTAAAGTTAGCAATAAGAAATGCGAAACGTCTGGTCAAAATTTCAAAATAAAACGTGTTTCGAAACATCCCCAATTTGAAACGCGCGTTATTAAAGTCGTGAAACGTAACAGTTTGTTTAGATTTAGGCGCAGAAAATACTTGTTTGGGTTTAGGCAACAAAAGTACTTGGTTAAGGTTAGGAAAAGATCCTGGTTTAGGTTTAAATAACTACGTATGTCAGTTAACAGGTAAGTTAAAAATATTTAATGCTGACTTTTTGTTTCACGTGGGACACAAACCCCGTTCTCCTGGTTCAAAGTCGAGGTTCTAGCCACCTCCTTCCTGCCTTTATTGTCAAAAACTGACGACTATGGCTCTTGACCATGCGTCAGGGCTGCCAACTTTTCAGAAAACCTTGGAGTGAGAAAACACAAATTTGTGGAGGGGCCCTTGTTCGGGGTAGCACAAGACATTTTGTACAAATGTTTGTATTTTAAGTCATGTGCATTTTTTCAACTGATAATTTACTCTACGTATTATTTATTAAATTGAATAGGCTCAATTAATGTGTTATCCTTGTTATAATTATAACTATTTATAAAAATTCCGTAAAAACAATATGATTCAAAGGGGGTTCTGATGGTGATCTTCCCCCAGAAAAAATAGAGCATTAAACACTTTATTTCCTGGATTCTGGTGAAATTGTCTGCACCACTTTATTGTGGAAATGTCTTAAAGGTTCTATACATAGTTTTTCTACTAAAATAAATCCTTTTTTATTGCCTGTGTGTGAAGGGGTTGTAATCTGACATTACAATGATCCACTTGCCGGGTTTGGCTATTAACTCTGAAGGCAGGTATTCCTATTCGAAGGCTCTGGGTTGGATTTTCCGGGAAATCCAGTGACAGACACCTGCATGCGCGCTCCTGAGCCTCTCGCCGTGTCCAGAGCCCTGAGCAGCGACGACACTGCAACTTACGACATGGAGCCTACTAACATTAAGAAAGACCTGCTCCCAGCACAACGCAGACTCCAACAAAAACTCCACATAAGGATAAAAAACAAAATCGTTTTATCGTTGTGCTTCAGTTGGCTCAAGTTAGATAGCGTTAGCTCGCCAGCTAACGCCGAGTAGTTGCTAATGTTGTCCTGTGCAAAGTCATATCGCTTTCACATTCACGTTACTTCACCAACCAATCACCCAGGTTACTTTCCTCTGTACCACAATGTCAAAGTGTCAAAGCCTGCAAGAAATGATGTAACGGTAAAAAGCTACTATCCCATAGTGACGCAGCCACGAGCAGCTAGCTAACGCTACATTAGCTTGGACCCGCCGCTGTTTGCTTCGTAACGTTCAATTTAGATTTATTGCCTTTTACTGATGGGTACACAGCTTCTCCACCTCTCAGTCACTGTAACTAACATGACCCACATAATATACACCACAGAGGAAGAAGAGCCATCCACTAACACTAGTTACAGTAAATTTACTTACTGCGGTCTGACAGTTATAAAGTGTGACACAGTCTTATAATATTCAGTCCAGCTCTCTACCCGTTTCATTATCATCCAGTACATGTAGCTGTGCTGACACTGCTGAGCCTCCTGACAGATTCACAGATAGTAAAGATAGTTACTGAAAGCAGCAGGCGAGCTAACGATGTAGCACGTCGGCTAAATGCAGTAAATGTACCGTGATCATGTGACGAGCGTGGATTAGTTCAACCTGCAGCTGATAAAACTATTACTGTAACGTTGCAGTGGGAGTTTCCCTGAGTTCCCAGCTCTGTCTGTCTGTAGCCGCTGTCACTCTGCCTTTTTTCGGGAGTACTGTGCCGATATGCCGCTGTCTCACTGCGCTGAATGAAGTAACGTTACGGCGCCGGCGTTGATCCGCCTGTGAGACGGGAACCTTGAAGTAACAGAGCCTGAACACGTCTGAGTGAAAAGCCACAGCCTGCATGCTGCTGTTCCTGCGTTTATTGCAGGATTTCTGTATGAAAGCGGTTGTGTTTCGGATTCTGCTCGCTCATGAGTTCAAGCGAGCACGCGTACGAGCACACGCCTGGTTGCAATCTTAAAACCACAAAGCTAGTGGTCGCTGGAAACTACGTAATGCCCCTTTAAATAAGGGAAACACAAAATTCCGATGGCAGGTGACAATTCAAAATATAAAAACATATTGGAACATAAAGTAGCAAGGCTCTCATGCATTCTGTATTGCTTTCAAATATGTATTCTGTAGTTCTGCTAATTGGATGGAGGACCCAGCATAATATTATTTTAAAGGGCTTTAATGCATGAATGGAGTGATAGAAAAATAGATCCGGGGCTTTTCAAACTATTTACAACCATTTCCCCAAGACACCGTCCCCAGTGTTTTAAACAGTGTGGACAGGATGGACTAAGTGAGTTAGTAAGGGACATTCACTCTCGTCCCTACAATACAGCAAATGTACTTTATGGAAAAGCAAATAAACACACAGTTACAGCATGGCTCATTTTGTTCATGTGTTTAACTTGGTGTTGCTCTGTCAGCGGACAGTTGACACTTCCAAAATTAATTCAGTAGTTGCTTCACGCCCTAGATAGACGCAGATGTGTTTTTTTTTTGCTGGTAGATTATGAACTTCCTACTTTTTTTCATTTTAGCTGATGCTTAAATCCAAAGCTGCTATGTCAGAGGTCGCACGCCTCTGGAAGAACTAAGGTTTAAGTGTCTTGCTCAGGGACACATTTGGTGTCTCACAGTGGATTCTAACCCCGGTCTCTCACACCACTCCTGCCCATCACCACCCCATACTACTTAAAGCTGGACATGTTATTTTAAGAATTTTATTGGCTACAGGAAGTGCCAGTCATCGGCACAGTTGCTTGCAATTGGCTCGGCCTACCCAGAAAATAACAGGGGCGGGCCCTTTCTTACAGCGCGGGCTTTCTTTGGCTATTGTAGGCTGTGAAAGGGAAATGTGAGCTCCTATTGGGTCGAATTAGCTGTCAGTCGAAAGGTTAGAGTTCAGCAGCTAATCTGCTACAAAGATCAAATCGGAGTTAATACAGTTATAATGACATATCAGCCACGTCTGCCGGCATAATGAAAGGATGCAGCAGCAGTCCCGGGGATTTATTGATGGAATAATGTGTTTTGGACTGAATGTTTTTACTTTCCTCTGGACCTTTGACAACGTAACAAGACCGTTTTTTGTTGGAATATAATCGATCGGTGGATTAATATGAAGCTTCATAGGTGAGTCAGTTTTGATTGTACCGGCTGGTCTGACAGAGGCGCTGGTTGTAACGTTACCCGCTGTGGTTGAATCACGAAGATTTTAGCTTTCAAACTGTGTTGTGTGACATTAATGACATTTAAAGAGGTTTTTAAGTGCTTGTTAGTTATTATGCGTTGTTTATACAGAGGAAAGGATAATGACTTTATACTAATTTAAATAGCTCACTTTAACTCAATGGAGAGAAACTCTGCTATAATTATTAATAACTTTGGTCACCACATTTGCTAACAAAAACACTAACGTTACCATGGTTATACTGTAGGCTGAAAAGTGAAAGTGAAAAAGGCTGAAAAGTGTCAATTGCGTGAGAGTTGGCAGCTGTGCCGTGCGTCCATATGACCAGCCCTACAATATACAGACCTACACATGAATACATGCACACAGCTGCTTCCTCTAAAGCTTTCTAGAACCAGTCACCACATGCTCCATTAAAACAACAACCTGACAGCTGGAAGTTTGTTTCACTCCAAAGCTGCAGTGGACAAGAAGGTGTTTTGTCCTGAACAGGTCTTAAATCTACAAGGCTCCATGTCAGTGTGGCTGACTCTGCTAGAGAAGCCAGGAGGATTCCTGACAAGCTTGTTGGGACTTTAAAAACCTTTGGCTCATATCCAAGCAACATCTTTGGTGTTACTGTCAGTCTCAGCTGCCTCAACCTGTTTTCAGCCGTCACACATTTTATTTCCTGGAGTTCAGACGAGCTGACATGAGTCCTGTGGCTGATCAGAGGTCAGAATAACAGCTGCTGCATCAGTGATCACGCTGACAGTTCTTCTCTCTATAGATGATTGTTTGCTTTATAAAATGTCAGAAAATAGTTTGAACAACAAATATATGAAAGTCACATTCAGTCAGCAGAGAAAAGCCAGCTTCTAATTATTGACTGATCTGATCTGTGGACTCTGAACGAGTCTGAACTGACTGCAGTGTTTCCCTCACAGGCTTCACTCGCTTCAATGTTGGTGCAGCAGGTATCTGAAAGAACTCAGTTCTTACTGTCAAATCTAAACCAAACACATTAATATTTACGTTTTCCTGCCTTATCTTGTCAGGTGGACCTGAAGTGGTGGACAGAATATTGACACTATAATAAAATCCTGTTAAACAAAACCACAGTCTTGGTACATTTGTGGACTTCAGTCAGTCTGAGAGTTAAAACAGTGACTGTGAGCTCAGAAGGCAAAAATCAAGAAGAACGAGTTTGTTCAGGAGTCACAACAGGAAGTAACACACACACACACACACACGCACACACACACACAGTATACTGTAAAATAAAAACAGTGAAAACTCTACACTTTTCTTTAAATCTGTGCTTGTTTCCATGGTTACTGCAGGTTTAACGTGTTTCATTGAGCCAATCAGGACTTTGTGTCCACAGATAAATCAAAGTGCTGAGTTCCCTCTGAGGTTTCTTTCCTCTACAGTCCACAGGGAGAAAAGAGACTCAGAGACTTTGACAGTAAAATAATAAAATGTTGGATTAACACTCACCCTGCCTCAGCCTTCAGTTCTCCTCCTTCTGCTCTGGGACTCTAAACGGAGTCTGAACTCTTTCTGCTTCAGCTTCCTACCTGTTCTCACCTGGATCACCTGATCAGTGTAGCTCCTCCCCTCTCTGTTTAAAGGAAACCAGGTGAGTTTACCTTTATGTGTGTGTGCTAACAGCTAACAGCTAACTAACCCTTTCAGTAGGAGCGGCTCGCTCACAGCTAACAAAGCTAACATCCACCAAATCAGATGTTAGCTGTGACAATAATAGCCAATAAATAATAATGTAACACTGACAGGTTTCATTCTGCAGCAGAATGAGGAGGCCGACTTTTCCTTTGGATCCTTCAGCTACATTTTACTGCTGATACTTCTGTTCTTTAATTAAGATTTGAATTTGAAATGAATTCTTTTTACATTGTTGTGTTCAGATCTTTGATTGAAGTTAAAGATCTGATTCTGTTTTATTATTTGGTTTCTAAACATCTTTATTATAAGACAAAGACGACAACATCAGAGTCTCTTTGTTTCTTTTCCATGAAACAAATAAACAATAAACAGGAAACATGTTGTTGTGTGGAAAGAAAGCAGCCGACAGGAACATTAAGAGAGAAATCTAACTTTCTGATCTTGGTTCATGTCTTCCACATTGAGTAAGGAGCTGCCCAGCTGCCATCTTTGTTTTGATGAGGACAAAGACTCTGGAAACAGAAGAAAAATGAGACTTGGAGCAAAAGTTAGCAGAAGAGTTGTGAAAGTCCAGACTTCTTCCTTCATCCGGACCTTTACTTTGAAAGTGTTGTTCCTCACCTGATAAAAGAAGTGTGAAAAGTGAGTGGACACGCTTTTAAACTTTGTTAAATGTGTCACTGCGCTGACAGGACTCACATTTCTCACATTAACTGGCTCCAGAAACTTTAATTAGCTTTGTTGGTCAAAGTCTAATTCAGCTTTGTTAAGCTAGCTGCTCACTGGAAACTTTCAGGCTTCTTCCTGTTCCAATCATTTAGCAATATATCAATATATCAATATATATAAAGAGCTTTCTAACTGCTGATTAAAATGTGAACAGGCCAAATAATCCCAGCTCAGAATCAGCATCGTGTTTATCGGCCGGTTTCTCCACAAATCTCTCTAAATAAAGATGAAATAAGGGATCAATGATTGTGTGTGAGAAACATTAACAGCCAGTTATTTCCCAGGAATCCTTTCAGTCAATAACTTCCAATCACACTCATTGATAAGACACAGTGAGGCCACGAAGCTGTCGGAGGTTCAGAAGAAGCTGTTAATGGTGAATTATTGTGAGCAAACAGGCTCAAAGAGTTTCACCATCTTTAGCTGCTTCGCTCAGTAAAGCGGCATCGAACCTGATCAATACTATCTAAGCCGGTACTGATGGGACCGGGTTTGGCCCCGCTTACCCGAGCCATCGAGAGTCCCAGTGTCAGGACATGTAGATGTGTTGTTCTCCACTGGTCATACTGGTAAACGTTACTGGTTCTTCCCTTTGTGTTGCTCAGCAGTTACCTTGTTTAGCTGCTACTCAAACATCAGAATTGATTCTCAACAATATTAATATTAATAATGATGTCAGCTTCCTGAAGCTGCACTGCTCCACTCTCTGTTCTTATGTTTGGATCATCCTGCTGTACGCACTGATGCAGTACATTTACTCAAGTACTGCACTCAAGTACACTGTTGACGTACTTGTACTTCACTTCAGAGGGAAATGTACTGCAGTACAAGTACAAGTACACGTAACTCTTCACTGCGCTACGTTTATTTGACACTTACAGTTACTTTGACAGAAAAACACACATGATGTGCTTTTAGAATACTGATGCAGTACTTTACTACTAATGTACTTGGTAGTACACAAAGTATGTGAAAGGACTACATTAAAATACTCTTCCATGTATTTGTTAGTGACACAAACAGAGTAATATAATATTCTATAATAACAGAACTCTGTGAAAGAAGGCCTTCTGCATAATGAGTACTTTTACTTTGATACTTTAAGTACATTTAGCTGATAATACTTGTGTACTTTAAGTAACATGTTGACTGCAGGACTTTTCCTTGTACTGCAGTATTTTGTAGCTGTGAGTACTTCTTCCAGCTCTGCTGCTCCTCTACATATATGAAAGTAATGTCAGAGTGATGTCTGTATTTTAGATTCTGCATGTTTCACTTAGTGTCTAATAAAGCAGCACCATCTTATTATTGACTCCATATTTCTATCAACATTAATATTCATGTCATTCTGTGTGGCTCTTGTATTCTGAGCCTCTGTGCTGCAGCTTTTAAATACCTGCCAGTGTCGTATAATGGAGTCCTGGATGCTGCTTTTACTAACATTAATATTCTGCCTGCTTAGAAATGATCTCAGTCACTTTGTGCTTTGAATCTTAGATTGTGTTTTAGAGAGACTCTGTAACATGTGTCCAGACTCGGATGAAAAACAGCCTCTTAAATCAGAGAAAGAAAGAAAAGTGGAAAGTGAAGCGGCTCCTCATTAACAGCTGTGTGT
>JALXJV020000011.1:3767596-3814684 GCA_024633595.2 Lepomis macrochirus | reverse complement strand
TGACCTTCTTCCGGTCCCGCCCTGTTTCCGGATGGTGAACGTGAACACACAGCTGTTAATGAGGAGCCGCTTCACTTTCCACTTTTTCTTTCTTTCTCTGATTTAAGAGGCTGTTTTTCATCCGAGTCTGGACACATGTTACAGAGTCTCTCTAAAAACACAATCTAAGATTCAAAGCACAAAGTGACTGAGATCATTTCTAAGCAGGCAGAATATTAATGTTAGTAAAAAAGCAGCATCCAGGACTCCATTATACTACACTGGCAGGTATTTAAAAGCTGCAGCACAGAGGCTCAGAATACAAGAGCCACACAGAATGACATGAATATTAATGTTGATAGAAATATGGAGTCAATAATAAGATGGTGCTGCTTTATTAGACACTAAGTGAAACATGCAGAATCTAAAATACAGACATCACTCTGACATTACTTTCATATATGTAGAGGAGCAGCAGAGCTGGAAGAAGTACTCACAGCTACAAAAATACTGCAGTACAAGGAAAAGTCCTGCAGTCAAAAGTTACTTAAAGTACACAAGTATTATCAGCTAAATGTACTTAAAGTATCAAAGTAAAAGTACTCATTATGCAGAAGGCCTTCTTTCACAGAGTTCTGTTATTATAGAATATTATATTACTCTGTTTGTGTCACTAACAAATACATGGAAGAGTATTTTAATGCTGTCCTTTCACATACTTTGTGTACTACCAAGTACATTAGTAGTAAAGTACTGCATCGTATTCTAAAAGCACATCATGTGTGTTTTTTCTGTCAAAGTAACTGTAAGTGTCAAATAAACGAAGCGCAGTGAAGAGTTACGTGTACTTGTACTTCTACTGCAGTACATTTCCTCTGAAGTGAAGTACAAGTAGGTCAACAGCGTACTTGAGTGCAGTACTTGAGTAAATGTACTGCATCAGTGCGTACAGCAGGATGATCCAAACATAAGAACAGAGAGTGGAGCAGTGCAGCTTCAGGAAGCGCTGACATCATTATTAATATTAATATTGTTGAGAATCAATTCTGATGTTTGAGTAGCAGCTAAACAAGGTAACTGCTGAGCAACACAAAGGGAAGAACCAGTAACGCTTACCAGTATGACCAGTGGAGAACAACACATCTACATGTCCTGACACTGGGACTCTCGATGGCTCGGTAGCGGGCCAAACCCGGTCCCATCAGTACCGGCTTAGATAGTATTGATCAGGTTCGATGTCGCTTTACTGAGCTGAAGCAGCTAAAGATGGTGAAACTCTTTGAGCCTGTTTGCTCACAATAATTCACCATTAACAGCTTCTTCTGAACCTCCGACAGCTTCGTTGGCCTCACTGTGTCTTATCAATGAGTGTGATTGGAAGTTATTGACTGAAAGGATTCCTGGGAAATAACTGGCTGTTAATGTTTCTCACACACAATCATTGATCCCTTATTTCATCTTTATTTAGAGAGATTTGTGGAGAAACCGGCCGATAAACACGATGCTGATTCTGAGCTGGGATTATTTGGCCTGTTCACATTTTAATCAGCAGTTAGAAAGCTCTTTATATATATTGATATATTGATATATTGCTAAATGATTGGAACAGGAAGTAGCCTGAAAGTTTCCAGTGAGCAGCTAGCTTAACAAAGCTGAATTAGACTTTGACCAACAAAGCTAATTAAAGTTTCTGGAGCCAGTTAATGTGAGAAATGTGAGTCCTGTCAGCGCAGTGACACATTTAACAAAGTTTAAAAGGTGTCCGCTCACTTTTCACACTTCTTTTATCAGGTGAGGAACAACACTTTCAAAGTAAAGGTCCGGATGAAGGAAAGAAGTCTGGACTTTCTAAAGCGTCCAGCAGCTTTAGCTAACATCGGTTAGTCCAGCAGGATGTAGAGTTAGCAGAGACATGCTGTCAGGAAGGAGAGAAGCTCTGACATTAATTAGTCTGCAGATTAAATATAATCTCAGGTTATTACAAACAGGTTTACAATAAATAAATCTGTTTTTCCCTTCAGTTGATGAAGGTCCTCTAAATATTGTTCTTAATTACAAAAATTAACTTGTCAGACTAAAAATATAAATTTATTGCCTCCTCATATTTTTACTTTTGATAGATTAATATTATCAGTTATCGTATCGAACACAACCGATTATTATCGGAAATCTGCTCTGAAATTTCACAACATTTTGACCAAAATCATTTTAATTCAACCTGTTCAGGCCAAGAGAGACGCTCAGAAACACATCATGTTAAACACACAGACAGACGTTTGTTCCTCTACCCCTGTGGGGATGTCATCAGGCCGAAATCATAGACTGTATGAAAAAGCGCCAATCTTAACCACACACAGAACTGACTTCCTGTAACTTTAGAGGAGAGAAGCAGTTCTGAGAACAGGAAGGAAGCTGAAGCAGAAAGAGTTCAGACTCCATTTAGAGTCACCGAGCAGAGGGAGGAGAACTGAAGGCTGAGGCAGGGTGAGTGTTAATCCAACATTTTATTATTTTACTGTCAAAGTCTCTGAGTCTCTTTTCTCCCTGTGGACTGTAGAGGAAAGAAACCTCAGAGGGAACTTGCGTGTTACTTCCTGGTCTCTTGTGACTCTTGTACACTGAGGGCAGAGTGGTAGTGGGTTGTTAAACCCTCCAATGCTGAGTAAGCACTGATGCTGCTTGTTAAAGGCGTGTAACACCCTTTCCTGCACGATGGGGAACCTTTCTTTCAATGTGAGTTCTGCGTGACTTTGCTGGTTAACATGCAGGAGTTTTACCTTCCAAAACCTAGGCTTTTCTTCACAATGAATCAACATCAGTCCTGAATCTTAATACAACTGTTGTTTATCTGATTCACATATTACAGCAGTGAGTGCAGCGGTAACGTCAGATCCTATTTACTCTGGGGGGAGAGGGGAGTTCGTCCGAAAGTTGGTCGCTGTATTTAAACTAGAGGTGGGCATAGATTTTTTTTTTTAAATCTAAATTAATCTCACTGTAATCTTGAAATTAATCTAGATTAATCTAGATTAAAATGGCTCATTTGAATTCTGCCAAAGGCATTCAGAATATGTGTGCGAACGGGTTTGAAGCCACGTGGCGCATTAGACCAGAGGCTCATCTCCTGTTTCCAAAATGCATCACAAACTGCTTGAGAAAGCTGTTCTACTATGATAAATGGTGATGACAATAAATCATGTTCAGTAAGATGTACTTGTGTGTAGCGTGTGATGTGCTTTGCGTTTAGGTGGTAGGCTACTTTAGACTGGAGGAACTCCTACAGTAAACTAATTCCGCATTGCACAAGGTGCAAACAACCTTAGTCTTGTCGAATTTTCCATTGGGAAGCTTCTTAAAAGTAAATTTTCCCAGAAGGAAACCCGGCGGCTTCAGAAATGTTGGTACACAAAGTGCTGTCCAACAGCTGTCTGTGGACGTGTTGCTACAGTTAGTGTGAGGAAATACCGCACAATGCGTTTTTTAATCAACCGGCGTATCAATAACTAACCTGGCTAGTTGTAAACAAACAGTTGGCCGAGCGAGGTTGTTAACTGTAACGCCGTCAACTCGGGTGTGACGTCATTCCCAGCTCCGCCCTCCGAGGTAAATGGAACGCAGCAACAGCTGCATCCATGTTAGCACGTCACGTTTGATGTGGTAATTTCACAGTAGGCAGACACACAGGTTCGAAGACTTGTTCTCGCCCCCTACAGTGCAATTCGGCGCTAAAATATCAAGGTGAAAGTCATCATAGCTTGCGTAGTATAGATCCAGCTCCCAACCCAACTTTGAGAATAGATTAACGGCAATATTTTTTGCGTTAACGTGAGACCCGATAAGAGTCTCACGTTAACGCAGCATGTTAACGCCGATAACGGCCCACCACTAATTTAAACCCTTTGTGGGTTAGGGAGCTCGATTTGGCTGTGAGAGCGACTCCGACCAGAGTTCACTCCGTGTCGGAGTGGAAGTGGTGAGGGTCTAATTTCTGAAAGGCCCTTGTACAGACTTGTTTCCTGATTCTTGTGCTCTGAGCTCACAGTCAGAGAGATTTAATCAGACTTTTCACTAATCCCTCTTTCTGAAACGGGGCCCTGAAGGCAGCAGAGTAGTGAAAGTTTGACCGGATGTTGCATATTTATTATTGTTAATAGAAGTTGTATGTTTGTTGTTGCTAAGCGTTGCTAACTTGACCGCGGATCCCTAACCGTCAGTAATTGACGCCAAAGCGCCGCCCAGGGCGTAAAAAGCGCCGACAAAGGGCCTTGACCAAGCGGCAGTTTGTGAGGAGTCGGGAGGAAGAAGGTGTTGGTCGGAGCGGAGGAAGGCGGAAGTGAACGGAGAAGGTCGGAATTGTGCTTTAGCGTGCTACTGAGAACGAGCGTTTGGCGATTTATGCAACAACTGTGCCGTGAATGTAATCATCATGGGTAAAAATACGGATGGAGATAGTGTTAGTATGCCATGGCAGGATGTAAATAATAAGAGGAAAGGAAGGTGCGATAGTTCTGGAAGTTCAACCTATGAGGTGGAGATGGGAGACATGTCTAAAAAAGTTAAGTCTACAATGATAAATGCGAGAAAAGAGGATGAACCAACTGAATGGAAAGTGATGGTAACATTCAAAAACGAAGGGGGGCACTTCCACCCACTTAAATTAACAAAAGCAATTGAGAAAGAAATGGGTAAGATCAAGTTTGCCAAATATCTGAGTAATAGGAGGCTGCTGGTCTTTGCAACAGACCAATTACAAAGAGATAGGTTTCTCAGAGCAGAAACACTTAATGGCGAAAGGATTAGTACTCATATCCCAGGGAATGCAGCAAAACTTAGAGGTGTTATTTATGATGTTCCTTTGGCAATGTCAGTGGAGGAGATAACTCAGGAAGTGAAAGGAGGAAAAGTGGTGAAAGCCACAAGACTACAAACACAAAGAAAAGGGCTGAAAACTGATAGCCTGTCAGTAGTACTGGAGTTTGAAAAAGCTATGCCAAAGAGAGTAAGAATGGGATACCTGAGTTATGATGTGAGAGAGTTTATCCCAGCACCACTTAGATGTTTTAAGTGTCAAAAAATGGGACACACTGCTGGACAATGTAAAGGGAAACAAAGATGTGCTAGGTGTGAAGGGGAACACGAATATGGAAAATGTGGCCAGGATGCAAAAGTGAAATGCTGTTGTGGCGGTGAGCATAGCGCTGCTTTTGGAGGACGCCCTGTTCAAAGGCAGGCTAGAGAGGTACAGAAATATAAAGTGACTAATCAGGTATCTTATGCTGATGCAGCAAAAAAGTGAAGGAAAGTGATCTTTTCAGACCCAATGTTACACAAGTTGTAAATAGAGACCACGAGTCTGAGAACAGACGAGCAATTGAGGTTTCATCTCCAACACCAAGTCAGAAACAAACAGAAACTAATCCATGGATAAAGGATATTAATGAAGATACGCTGATTGTGGATAAAATCAACTTTGTTGCTTTCATCTGTAAAACTGTAAATGTGTCACTACAGCAGAAGAAAAAAAGTGATAGAATCAAGACAATTGTAGAGGCAGCCACAGAGATACTGGGGATCACGGAAGTTACAGCTGAACTGATTCATGAGATGTTGAACCCAACCAATTATGATGGAGTGTCTCAAGGTGATTAACCTTATAATGGTGTTTCATATAGTCCACCGGAATGCCAGAAGCTTAATTGCAAATGGACAAGAGTTTAAGAAGGTGGTGACTGATCTGGAAGTCAGACCTGATGTTATGTGTATACAAGAAACTTGGTTAAGACCACATTTGGATTTTGTCCTACCAGGCTACAACTCTGTTAGATGTGACAGAACTGGAGAACAAGGTGGAGGATGTGTAACATTTATTAAGGATACTTTAGCACATAGAAGGGTAACTGTTCCAAATGAGTATGAATGTGTAGTATTAGAAATTTGGTGTGGAGACTTTAATGCTCACAATACTCTGTGGGGAAGTGATCATACAGACACCAATGGAGAAGTAGTTGAAGAACTTATCGAGGAGAGATCACTTTACTGCCTTAATGATGGAAGAGGTACCAGGGTTAATGTTAGATCTTACTTTAGTCTCTGTAAATATGAGTCATCTTTGTGAATGGGAGGTAAAGAATGATACCAACATAGGGAGTGATCACTTTCCAATATTGTGTTCCATGAACTTTGATATGCATGTTCAGGAGGGTTACGTAATAGAGAGATGGTGTTTTCCTAAAGCTAACTGGGAAAAATTCAGAGTATAAATTGTATTGAGTATACTGAAAGAATATCGAACACCTGGCAATTACAAATGAGGAAAAAGCAGAGCTACTATGTAAGAAGTTTGCAAGTGTACATAGTGGAAGCCATTTAGACGAAATACATAAACAGCGGAAAAAGGATATTTTAAGAACAAATAGTGGTGTAACTAAGAAAAAAAGAGTCAGCACTTGACATGGACTTTTCTTTACACGAGTTAAAAGTGGTCCTAGAGGGAAGTGGATATACAGCTCCAGGACAAGACCAACTAGACAATTACCAAAAGAGGGCTTGGAAGTTATACTTAAACTGTTCAATAAGATATGGAGAGAAGGTGTAATGCGTAATAGCTGGAAAAGTGCCCTGATACTAACATTTGGTAAACCTGGTAAAGACACAACTAATGCAGGAAACTACAGACCTATAGCCTTAACATCGCACTTGTGTAAATGGATGGAAAAGATGATTGTCTGCAGACTACCTTATTATTTAGAGCAAAGAGGACTGCTAAACAAATACCAAAGTGGATTTCGTAAAGGAAGATCTACGATAGATGCTTTAGTTAAAGTTAGTAATGAGGCAGAAAAGGCGGTTAGTATGAAAGAGGCCATGGTTATAGTATATTTTGATATAGAGAAAGCTTATGACTCAATGTGGAGAGAAGGACTACTGATAAAAATGAAAAAAATGGGTATTGGCGGGAGACTTTACAACTGGGTTCTAGACTACCTGTCTAACCGAACTTTCCGTGTTAAAGTTGGAGTTGCTGTGTCGGAGGATTTTGGAATTGAAAATGGTATTCCGCAAGGGAGCGTTATAAGCCCTATTTTGTTTAACATCATGATAAACAACATTTTTGTAAACGTAGATAGAGATATTGGGTCATCACTTTATGCAGATGATGGGGCTATATGGAAAAGAGGGAAAAAACATTAGACACACAGCTTACATTATATGGACAAAATATGGAAAGAGTGAAAGAGTTCAAGTATCTAGGGTTGTGGTTTGGTGAGAAATGTGTATGGAGAAATCATGTTAAACAGGTTGAAA
This sequence comes from Lepomis macrochirus, assembly GCA_024633595.2. NCBI lineage: Eukaryota > Metazoa > Chordata > Actinopteri > Centrarchiformes > Centrarchidae > Lepomis > Lepomis macrochirus. Next base: position 3,807,400 of record JALXJV020000011.1, on the reverse strand, counting down.
CAAAATGTAAAAAGGTACTGAATCTCATGAGGTCAGTTTCTGGTTACCAATGGGGAGCAGACAAACAATCATTACTAGATATTTATAGAGCCTTAATACGATCATGTATTGACTATGGATGTATGGTAAATGGAGCAGCAGCCAAGAGTATCTTAGGAAAACTAGACAGAATACAGCTCAGAGCTCTAAGACTCAGTTTAGGTGCAGTGAAAACAAACCCTACTAATGCACTGCTGGTAGAAGCTGATGAATTGCCACTATATTTAAGACATGCTAAGTTGTCTTTAGCATATTGGGTCAAGTTAAAAGGATCTGGAGAGGAACAACCTGCAACAAAGGTTCTGTGTGACTGCTGGGAATATACACATCAACTGAAAGGTAAAGGATTTGGCTGGAATATTAATACAGTAGCAGAAGTATACGGATTAAATAATATAGAATATGGACCAACTAATGTATGGGGTAATGTTCCTCCGTGGATATTTCCTGTTCCCAATGTGGACTTGTTGCTTCTAGAGAAGAAGAAAGAATGGAGTGAAAGTATGTAGATAATATTGGATATGTGGTTCAAGACTATATAAAGAGAAATTATTATATATTATTAAAGGGGTGGGATGGCGTAAAGGTTAAGACGCCCGCCTTTGGTATGAGAGACCCGGGTTCAATCCCCACTGTGTCCCTGAGCAAGACACTTAACCCCTACTTGCTCCAGAGGCGTGCGACCTCTGACATATATAGCAAGTTTAAGTCGCTTTGGATAAAAGCGTCAGATAAATGTAAATAATTATATACTATTATTTACTGACGGATCAAAAGATCCAGGGACTAATCATGTAGGATCAGGAGCATACATACCTGAGTTAGATGTAAGTATATGTAAAAGAATTAATGATAAACTATCTGTATATACAGCAGAAATGGTTGCTATTATTTTAGGGTTACAGTGGATAGAAGAGGTGCGGCTTGAGAGAGCAGTCATTTGCTCAGACTCAACTGCAGCCCTGTATAGTCTGAATTCCAAAAAGACAGTGAGAGATGACCTATTGATTGAAATATGCACAATAATGCTGTGAATTCAAAGAACTGGAGTGGATGTGCAATTTGTTTGGGTACCTGCTCATGTTGGTGTTGATGGGAATGAGAAAGCAGATGAGATTGCAAAGACAGCGTTGAAATTAAAAGATGATGAAATAATGACAGTTCCCTTTGGAAAAGGAGAGGCCAAATCATTAATTAGAAAAGCAGTGAGTGATGTATGGCAGAAGAAGTGGGACACAGACACTAAAGGGAGACACTATTACAGCATACAGAAATCAATTAAGGTGAAGAGTTTCAAAGGGAAATGTAGAAGACATGAAGTGGTGTATTCAAGATTAAGGCTTGGACATACTGGGTTAAAATCAACGCTTTATTTAATGGCAAAATGTATGTCTGATAAATGTGAGGCTTGTAATGTTCCTGAAAATGTCGAACATCATGAAGTGTAGTAAATATCCTACAAGAAACATCCTACAAGACAAGATATATGAATTAGGAGGGGATGGAATTTAGAAGGGATTTTAGGGATGAGTGAGGAAACAAGGGAGTGCAGCAAAGCTCTCTTTAATTTTCTCAAAACTACAGGATTAGATTATAAAATATAGTGTTATTTTTATTTTTTTTTGTTTGTTTTTGTTTTGTTTGATTTGTTTTGCGTGATTTGTTTTCTAGCCATTTATTTACCTGTAAACTGTAACCTGAAGTATTAAAACCCTGATATTGCACACTCCGGCACAGTAGGTGGCGGTATGCACCTGAACAAGTTGGTTGCGACCCGCCATAAAACCCAGAGAAGAAAAAGAGGAAGAAGGTGTTGGTCGGTGAGAGAGAGCAGCTGTGTGTTGGTGATGTTCTGAGCTGCTTTAGTAACTCTCTGTAGGGCCTTTCTGTCAGCCTCAGTGCAGCTTGTGAACCACAGCAGGATGTCATGAGAGAAGATACCTGAGGACCTGCTGGGACAGGTTCACCTTCCTCAGTGCCCTTCAAAAGTAGAGCTGCCTTTTTCCCAAGTGAGCTGGTGTCAGCAGTCCATGTGAGGTCCTGAGAGATGTGAGGACCAACAAACTGGAAGCTGCTGACTCTCAACTCTCTCCCTTGATGTGTAGATGAGCATTTTCCTCTCTTTTCCTCCTGAAGTCAAGTATCAGTTCAGAACCAGGTTCTTTTAGGCAGCTGCTATACCGACATGGAACCTAGAACTTTTAAAAGTTGAAAATATATTTTAATTGTGCAGAGAACTGGTTTCTTGTGTTCTGAGCTCACAGTCAGTGTCACTGTTTTACCTCTCAGACTGACTGAAGTCCAGAAGATGATGAAGAGGACAGAGGAAGAGGAGGACGGAGCAGAGTCTGCAGGATCCAGCTGTCCTTCTATGAAGAGTGACGCGTCCATTCCTAATCCTCCAGAGTTCAGTCCTGTATTTGGACCCTCAGACCCAAAGTAAGAGAACTGATACCAACTCATTTATAGGACTCATGTTCAGTTTCCTCTGACAAAGCCATGTTTGCTTTATTTTGTGTCTCTGTGTTAAAATGTCTCCTAAAATGTCTTTGCTGCCTAAATTTAACAAACTATTTGTGCCACAAAGAGAAATCATTGGTCCATCTTCCTCTTAGTCTCTGTTACCTCTTTTCCACCAAAAAAGAACTGGTTCAGAACTGGTGCTGATTCAAAGTTGGTTCAAAGTTGGTTCAACTTGCGAACCTTCTCAGAACCTGTTTGTTCCCCTTCGAGGGGAACTCGAACTGCGTCGGTGACGACACTATGGGAACGCCTTTAGGCGTGGCAGGGCTGAATGTGAATGAAAACTACTCCAATCCTATTGGCTTAGTGAGAACGGTAGCATGTGACGGCGTAACCGTAGGCGTATATAAGCACGCCGGCACATAGGTACATTAGCTCTTTACTATGAAGCAAGGCACGATGGCTAATGTTGTTAGTGGAAAGCTCCCGCATCCTGGCTAGTAGACAAGTACCCACCTGGAAGTTGCAGTGTATCCTCAGAGTTGAACCACTTCCGGAGATGTGTGTCTCCCTGCCTGCGCTTGATCACGGTAGGAGACTAACACTCATGAGCTGTGTGTTGCTTGTCTGGGCCTGCCGCATGCCACGGCAGCTCGCGAAGAGTCCCGTGTGGCTCTCTTCTCTGAGGACGGACAGATACGCTCTCCCCGTGGTGTACGCCCCGTAATCGCTGAGGCGGCTAAAGCGGCGGTCCAGCCATGGGGATCGCAGCACGATCTGCTGAAGGATTCTGAGACGGCTGATGCCCCTTGTCGTCCTTCATCTGCTGACTCCGACTCCCCTCATTCCCGTTCGGGAGCCCGTTCTCGGCTGTCTCCGTTTGGCGAGGAGAATACACTCTGGCTCCGAGGAGCTAGATGTGTTTAGCGTCAGGGAGGAAGAGAATGACTTCCGGGTGTCGGGCCGACGTCATCAGAAGAGCGCCGCGGCCGACTATGATAAGCAGCCGGAAGTTGTGACGCGGGCTGTGGCTAAGCTCATCCTTGATTGGTCACAGGCTGTGAGGAAGCTTTATGCCGGTACACTGTAAAAAAAAAAAGAATTGTCAGTGTAGTAACTGGATGATCGCTTCCTGAGGAGCCACTCAGCATCCCCATGCCGTTTTTTCCAGACTGACATAATGAGTTATGTAAGTCTTGGGATAATATTTCTTCGCCCAGCTGTCTACTCCCCAGCTGCTGGAGTACAGCAAGCGGCGGGGATCAAGGACCGCGGCTACGGGACGATGCCGCCGCGGGTAGAGGACGCTCTGGGACTAGCGCTGTTTTCCCGCCGTTGAGGCGCTCGGGATGCGCTAGCCACCACCGAGCCTTCACCATTCTGCTAGCCCCGAAGAAAAGGAGAGAGGAAAGGGTTGGTTGTACTGGCGATTTCGCAGAGGCGCGGCGGAGCATGATGAGCATATCTCCGTGGGCCCTGCGTACCCTTCCCCCCTTCCCCATGGAGGCCGACCGAGGTCCCCTCCGCCATGGCAAAGGGTGACATTATCCCGCCGTTACACGTTCGGGTCGCACCTGCCACCATTGAGTCCACACCGCCCACCGTCCTGCGCACCGTCCCCCCAGCTTCAATGGGGTGGTCCAGACCAAGGTAGCAGCGCCCGGTGCTGGGACAGGAAGTACGCACGCTGCTGGAAAAAGGGGCGGTGGAGGTCGTTCCCCCGCTGGAAAGCGAGTCGGGTTTTTACAGCCGGTACTTCATCGTCCCCAAGAAGGACGGAGGCCTGCGCCCGATCCTAGATCTGCGGGTTCTGAACCGGTCTCTGAGGAGATTCAGGTTCAAGATGCTTACCATCCCCGCCATCGTGAGTCACATCCGGTCCGAGGACTGGTTTGTCACCATAGATCTCAAGGATGCATACTTCCATATCCCCATCCGTCCATCCCACAGGAAGTTTCTGCGGTTTGCCTTCGGCGGCGTGGCATACCAATACCGGGTCCTTCCCTTCGGCCTAGCACTCTCCCCTCGCACCTTCACCAAGTGCATGGATGCAGCTCTGACCCCTCTCAGGCTCCAGGGCATCCGAGTACTCAATTACATCGACGACTGGCTGATTCTGGCGCAATCTCAAGAGTTAGCGGTTCGACATCGAGATGTCGTTCTCGCTCATCTTCAACATTTGGGGCTGAGGCTCAACGTGAAGAAAAGTGTGTTGATGCCCACCCAGAGAACTACGTTCGTAGGGGTGATGTGGGACTCAGGAACGATGCAGGCACAGCTGTCTCCAGCACATATCCAGTCCATCTTGACCACAGTAAAGAGAGTGAAGTTGGGCCACGCCATCACAGAGAAACACTTCCAGAGGATATTGGGCCTCATGGCAGCAGCTTCCAGCGTAATACCTTCTGGTCTACTGCACATGAGGGCCCTACAGTGGTGGCTGAAGACCAAGGGATTCTCCCCGAGGGGAAATTCGTGCTCTATCAGAGTGGAAACCCATCTTGTCGCCGTGTAATCGTTTCGACAGACGCTTCCCTCACTGGGTGGGCCGCGGTCATGGGAGACCGCTCGGCGCAGGGGCTCTGGCAGGAGCATCATTCGTCATGGCACATCAATTGCCTCGAGATGCTGGCGGTGTTCCGGGCTCTGAGGAGCTTCCTGCCCGAACTCCAGGGTCACCACGTCCTGGTCAGGTCCGACAATACGGCAGTGGTGGCCTATCTGAATCACCAGGGGGGTCTGCGCTCGCGCCCTCTTTGCAGACTGGCGCACCAGATCCTCCTGTGGTCCCGGCAGAAGCTACTGTCCATCAGAGCGATGTTCATCCCGAGACTTCAGAATCAGGGAGCAGACTTGCTGTCGAGGCAGGGGCCGAGGCCCGGGGAATGGAGACTCCACCCCGAGGTGGTGGAGTCATTGTGCGTAAGGTTCGGGCCCATAGACGTGGACCTGTTTGCGTCTCAAGAGACTACGCACTGTCCTCTATGGTTTTCCCTGACACCCCCGGCCCCACTAGGCCTGGACGCCATGGTGCACTCGTGGCCGAGGCTACGTCTGTACGCTTTTGCCCCAGTCGCTTTGCTCCCGGGGATCCTGGAGAGGGTCCGTCAGGACAGTATTCGGCTACTTCTAGTAGCACCGTTTTGGCCGACCCGGGTGTGGTTCTCAGACCTGCTGGATCTCCTGGAAGGTCCACAGTGCCTGGAGTTTGCGCCAGAGATTAAGAGGGCCATCCTGCACACTTTTCCAGTAAACATTCCTAAGGTGCAGTCCAACGTTATGGGTCCCGTGGTACTGCAGGCATTCCATCCTCCACCTCATGTGACAGCAGAAGAAGAAGACGAGAGACTTCATTTGCCCTGCCATGTACATATACTCTGAGGTCCTCTCAATGGAGGAAGGCAGACCAATTGCTGGTGTGTTTTGGTTCCCCCAAGGCTGGGCTCCCCGCTTTCAAACATACGATCAGCAATTGGATTGTTCAGACTATCTCCCTGGCTTATCAGGTGCGCAACTTGCCTTCACCTATGGCTGTAAGGGCTCACTCCACGAGAGGCATGGCAGCCTCCACGGCTCTCCTCTCTGGAGCATCTCTTCAGGAGGTCTGTGATTATAACCCGAGACGTTTTTCCACTGACTAGAGAGCCCAGCGAACGATGTCATTACGTCACTGTGTACGTGGTAAAAGAACGGTTCTAGCCCAGCAAAGAGTTGGTGCCGCTCTGGAACCAGTTTTCCTGGCCGAGAACCGGTTCTTTGGCTGTGGAAACACAAAGAACTGGTTCTGTGTGTGTGTTAGTTCCTGTTCTCTTGTGAATCTTCAACAAACTCGTTCTTGATTCTTGTTTTCTGAGCTCACAGTCACTGTTTTAACTCTCAGACTCCAGAAGTTTACTGATCAGTGACAGAGGTTTGTTTTACAGGGTTTTATTATAGTGTTGCTTTAAGCCACTTTAGATTCACCTGACTACATAATACAGTAAAACTTCATCCGTAAATATTAACATATTGTGTTCATATTTAAGACTAAGAACTGAGTTCTTTCAGATAACTGCTGCACCAACATTCAACCTTTAACATTTAAAAGCTGAAAGATTCCAGATTTAAAAATATATTTTTATTTAATCAACAGTTACTAAACAAAATATCTCCCTCCACCTAGAAATGTTAGAATGAACTCAACAGTTGTTTCTCCTGTTTTTTGTGTTCTGAGCTCAGTGTCACTGTTTTACCTCTCAGACTGACTGAAGTCCAGAAGATGAGCACAAAGAAGAAGGAGAAGACACACCCCATCTATGAGTCTGCAGGATCCAGCTGTCCGTCTATGAAGAGTGACGCGTCCAAAGATCCTCCTCCAGACCTCAGTCCTGAACCTGGACCCTCAGACCCAAAGTAAGAGACTGTTTTTACTGTAAACTGAGCTGATGGAAGATGATGCATTGAGGATGAAGACAAAATGTTGTGCTAACAGATTTATATTCCTGATGCAGAACTATTAGTGCAGATACTGTTTCAAACTAAGATGGATCTGATTTGATTTCTGGAGCAAAACACCTGAGAACCTCCATTTCAGAATTTACACTTCAAGAACATCTTCATATATTTTTGCCCTCACGTTGACGTCACTGTAAAGATTTAGAAGGATTCAGAATGTGAAAGAATCTGCTTCAAATGTGTCCTTCATTTTCTCCTCTTTGTCCTCTAAACACTGAGCTGTTTGGCTCTTCCTCAGATCAGCTGTTCTGATCCACCAGATGCATCTTGAATCACTTCAGATCATAATTGTGCAACATGTGGTGAAAAAGCATTTGTAGTTCAGCTTTGCTCACCTTGATGAACACTTTGCTTTGAATCATTAGTAAGTGGACCTTTGAGCTCAGATTCTCTCCACCATATATTGTTCCTAAAGGTGAAGAACAAACATCCACGGGCAGCACTGATGGAAAAGTTAGCAGTGGATGGGAAAAGGGCAGAAAATGGTCACATGGAGATTTGGACCACTTCTCTTTTTACAAGATTTGAATTGTTTTCATGTGACAGGAAACAGAAGGACATACAAACAAGGCTCCGTGTGGACTTGAACCTGTGACACCGCTGTTACATGCTGTGTGTTTAGACCACTTCTAAGCTCAGTTAAAGCTAACTAACTCAAGCTAAGCTGCCCAGAGTGACTGTAAAACAGTGAAGGACATAATCAGCTCTCTTTAATGGAGGCTTTTACTGTGAAGGAGCTGCAGGAAGTGTTGAGTTTGTGTTAATAACAAACTGCAGGCAGATCACTAAATGTTTAATAAGACAGTCAGACAGGAAAAGCAGTTAATTAGTGTTTGTGAAATAAAAGGAACAATCATCTTCATCACTGACTGAAAGCTGAATTCAAACAGAAAAGTAACGACACTTTTACTCTGTGACCATCTGAGCTTCTACACAGTGTCGGACACATCTGGAGATTTTTAACAACAAGCAACAAATCGTTTTAGTTCTAAAGAAATGTCTTCACAGAGAGAGGAAGAGGAGTCCTGTTTCTGTGGAGGAGCAGCCGTCCAGCTGTGCTTTGTGTCAGGACGTCCTGAAGGATCCAGTCTCTACCAGCTGTGGACACTGGTTCTGCAGACGGTGCATCACCTCATACTGGGACCAGTCTGCTTCATCAGGACACTCCTCCTGTCCCCAGTGTGGAGACAGATCCAGAACCAGAGCTGGACTGCAGACAGCCAGTCAGAGCAGCTCTGTACAAAGTAAGACTGGACATCTGTCTGCTTCTTCAGATATTCTGATATTGATGGTTTTTATATTAGTAATGAAAATAATCAGCACATATTCTTTGTTTTATCTCACATTGTTTCTCTTCTTTAGTGAGAGGTGGTCTGCAGGAGGTTTTAGATGAACATAAGATCAGTCTGAGGAGGAGATGTGAACGTGTGACTGAAGGAAGTGATGAAACAGGAAGTGGAACCCTCCTCAACAGGATCTACACTGAGCTCTACATCACAGAGGGACAGAGTGAAGAGGTTAATACCCAGCATGAGGTGAGGCAGCTTGAGACAGCTTCCAAGAAGAAGACCCTCCATGACACTCCAGTCAGGTGCCAGGACATCTTTAAAGCCTTACCTGGCCAACAGAGAGCCATCAGAGTGGTTCTGACCAACGGCGTCGCTGGCGTTGGAAAAACCTTCTCAGTGCAGAAGTTCACTCTGGACTGGGCAGAGGGCTCGGAAAACCAAGATGTCAGTCTGCTGGTTCTGCTCTCGTTCAGGGAGCTGAACTTGATCAAAGATGAGCAGCACAGTCTCCTCACGCTGCTCCATGTTTTCCATCCAACATTACAGAAGGTCCCAGCAGAGAAGCTCGCTGTCTGTAAACTGTTGTTCATCTTTGACGGCCTGGATGAAAGCAGACTTTCATTGGATTTCCACAACAATCAGGTTGTGTCTGATGTCACACAGAAGTCATCAGTCAACCTGCTGCTGACAAACCTCATCCAGGGGAATCTGCTTCCCTCGGCTCTCGTCTGGATAACGTCTCGACCTGCGGCGGCCAATCAGATCCCTCCTTCGTGTGTTGGCAGGGTAACAGAAGTACGAGGCTTCACTGACGCCCAGAAGGAGGAGTACTTCAGGAGGAGAGTCAGTGATGAAGAGCTGTCCAGCAGAATCATCTCACACATCAAGACCTCCAGGAGCCTCCACATCATGTGTCTAATCCCAGTCTTCTGCTGGATCACTGCTACAGTTCTGGAGCACATGTTGACTACAGACCAGAGAGGAGAGCTGCCCAAGACCCTGACTGACCTGTACTCACACTTCCTGCTGGTTCAGATAAAGAGGAAGAAGCAGAAGTACGATGAGGGACATGAGACGAGTCCACAGGAGCTGACGGAGGCTGACAGGAAGGTTCTTCTGAAGCTGGGGAGGCTGGCGTTTGAACAGCTGGAGAAAGGAAACATCATGTTCTACCAAGAAGACCTGGAGCAGTGTGGTCTTGATGTCACAGAGGCCTCGGTGTACTCAGGAGTTTGTACAGAGATCTTCAAAAGAGAGAGTGTGATCTTCCAGAAAACAGTCTACTGCTTTGTTCATCTGAGCGTTCAGGAGTTTCTGGCTGCAGTCTACATGTTCCACTGTTACACCAGCAGGGACTCAGAGAGACTGGAGGACTTCCTGGGGAAAGGCTGGACATACATGAAGAGTCACTCATCCCTGGATGTCTTCCTGAGCAGAGCCATGCAGAAATCCCTTGTCAGTAAAAATGGCCACCTGGACCTGTTTGTTCGCTTCCTTCATGGCCTCTTTCTGGAGTCCAATCAGAGACTCTTAGGAGGCCTGCTGGGTCGGACAGACAACAGTCCAGAAATCATCCAGAGAACCATCAACAACCTGAAGGAGATGAACAGTGATGAGGTCTCTCCTGACAGAAGCATCAACATCTTCCACTGTCTGACGGAGATGAACGACCACTCAGTACATCAGGAGATCCAAGAGTTCCTGAAGTCAGAGAACAGATCAGAGAAGGAACTCTCTGAGATCCACTGCTCAGCTCTGGCCTACATGCTGCAGATGTCAGAGGAGGTTCTGGATCAGTTGGACCTGAAGAAGTACAACACATCAGAGGAGGGACGACTGAGACTGATTCCAGCTGTGAGGAACTGCAGAAAGGCTCGGTAAGTCCAGATGTGATTATCAACAGTGTAAAGCTGAAGCATCAGTATTACAGTAAAGATACACACTTTACACACACGCTCAATATAAAACCTCCACACTATAAAAGTTTCCTAAACTAGTATTAAAGCTGCTTATTGAAATAATTCTACATGTGTTAAACTCCAAATGTCTCCAAACATCATTTCTGTGTTTCTATCCATCAAGTTAGTGACACAAGTATCTTCTATCATCTTCTATCTTTCTTTGGGTGATGGAGGCTTGATACAAATCCAGCAGGAAAACTTGAGGATTAAGAGTTTGTGCTGAAAATGTTTTGACAGTCATCATTTTATCACAGCAGTCTTTTTATTTTTCCACTGATCCAGTGTCTGCACTCTGTTTCTATACTGTGTCTGTTTCTTTCTTTTTTTTGTGAACAATTTTTTATTTGGTTTCATATTAACAAACATATACATATTCACCACCAACATATACACAAAACATATAGATACAAAAATACAATGTACACACCCTCATTCCCTCACTCACACATCTCGACCTACCCATACACACCCAACCACACGTCTACACGCACAAAGAATGTACACCAAACTAAACACAATTTATACATTATCTAATCCCCCCCCTACCCTCCCTGCTGAGTGATCTACCGTACCCCCCCCCCTTCCGGCAAGAAATTTAGTAGCTTTAAGAGCTTCTGACCAAGACCTTATGGTCTGCCCTTTAGCACCATGAGAACGTGCCACAGAAAGCTCCAAAGCAAGAATGTCTAACAGCAAGTTCCACCAATGATGTAATGAAAGAGTATGTGGTGGTTTCCACCGTATTACCAACATTTTCTTTGCAGCAGTTAAGCCAGAAAGCCAAATTCTTTTTTCATACCTAGACATCGGAACCTGAGAGTTATCATTTAAGAAGCATAAAATAGGACAGCAAGGAATCTCCTTACTAAGAATTTCAGATAAAGATTTGGTGACTTGTGACCAAAAGGACTGTATTTCAGAGCATTCCCAAAACATATGAAGAAAAGTACCTATACTGCCCTCTGAACACAGTTGACTGAGTGGAGATGACTCTAACTTGATCAAATGTCTAATTCTAGGTGTTAAATAGGTTCTATATACAAATCGTAAATGAATGGATCTATGATTGGGATTTTTAGAAGCTTGGTTAATATTATTCCAAATGGTTTCCCAAGATATTGTAGGGGAAATGAAGTTGTAATCGTTTTGCCAAATTGTTTGAATTGCAATTGGTTTATATGAATTTTGCATTATTTGACAATACATTGTAGATACAGTTCCTTTGGTATTCACATTATACAGTTGTTTTGTAAAGTCATGTCTAGGAAGATTAGAATCCCATGGAACTCCATATGCCTTTAAGGCAGAACGAAGCTGCAAATATAAAAAGAAAGAGAATCCAGGTAAATTATAGCTTTCCTTCAAATCTTGAAATGTACGGAGACCTTTGGTATTGAATAATTGTCCAAGTAAATAGATACCATTGTTCATCCACATTGGGTAAGCCACTGTCCGACCGCCCAGCAATAAATTGTAATTATGAAATATTGGAGTATGATAATGCCACTTTTTTTATAATAAGTATTATTAGTTGCAAGCTTCCAAGTTAGTAAAAGATTAAAAATAATAGGCCCAAAGCGCATTTTGGCTTGTTTTAATGGAACTTATGCATAAATTAGATCTTGTAATCTATGCGGATGGACTAATTTCTCTTCCAGAGAGCCAACAAACAGGTTTTGCGGGGTCTAACCAAAGTTTTATAGTACGCAATACAAAACACCAATGATAGACTTTGAAATTTGGAACTCCCCAACCTCCAGCTGGTTTCTCTCTCTGAAGAGTTGTAAGTTTAATCTTTGGTCTTTTGTTATTCCAAATAAACATGGTGGTTAAACTATGTAAGGTATTCCAATACTCAATATGTAGACTTAAAGGCAACATAGAGCTAAGAAAATTTACTTGCGGTAACACTATCATTTTTACAACAGAAATCCTAGCATCAAAAGATATAGGCCTTAATGTCCACTTCCCTAAGTCTTTTTTAATTTTTTCCAGAACTTTCATATAATTATTATTAACTGTAGATTCCAAAGTTGGAAAAATGTCAATTCCTAAATATTTAAATTGATTTACAATAGGGATCTTAATTTGAGTTATATCATCACCAGAGCTTAAGGGAAGGAGAGCAGATTTCTGCCAGTTTATTTTGAATCCTGAGATACTGCTGAAGTCGGAAAATAATTTCAGGATATAAGGGAATGACTGCGAGAGTTTACTAATAAAGAGAAGCACATCATCTGCATAAATTGATACATGATGAACAGTAGAATTTATTATGATAGGTGAAATGTTTGTAGATTGACGTATTTTTTGAGCAAGAGGTTCAATGGATAAAATAAATAGTAAAGGAGACAAGGGGCATCCTTGACGAGAACCTCTAGAAATTGTAAAATATGAAGAACAAACATTGCCTGATAATACCATTGCACATGGGTTTGCATACAAGACTTTAATATACCTAATAAATTGTTCACCAAGCCCCATGTGCTCTAATGAGGCCCAAGGTAATCCCATTCAAGTCTATCAAAAGCCTTTTCTGCATCGAGCGTTAAAATTCCACATGACGTCAGAAGGTCCGAAGACTTAGAAGTAAAATGAAGGATATGTAATAGTCTTCTCATATTATCTGAGCTAAAACGGCCTTTCATAAATCCTGTTTGATCACAGTGTATAAGATTCCCAAGATGTTTATTTAAACGACGCGCTAAAAGTTTAGCATAAATCTTCATATCAACATTAATTAATGATATAGGTCGATAAATAGCACATGATATTGGATCTTTTTGTTTTTTGAGAAGCAGGGATATCAATGCTGTATTTGTTTGCCTCAAAAAATGTCCTCTTCTAATAGATGTATTTATCATTTCCAAAAGCATGGGACCTAATTCAGACCAAAAATTGATATACGTCTCAATTGAAATACCATCTGGTCCAGGAGATTTTCCCAACTTCATTTCTTGTACTGCGTCCCATAGTTCTTTTAAGGAAATATTTTCTCCTAATTCAGCTGCTTCTATTTCTGATAGTTGCCATTCGTTAGAATGAAGCCGAAGGGCTAGCTGATGTGAGGGCCTGCTACCATTGAAATAATGATGTTCTCTGGATTTTTGAATTAAAAACTCAGCTTTTACTCTAAGTATTGAATTAAGCTCACTTTTTACCAAACTAAGCTGACCTATTCGTAAAGAATAAAATGAGTTTTGTTGAGCTCTTTCCAAGGATGCCAGCTGCTTCTCCAAATCGACAATTCTTTGCTTATGAGTGCGATTTAGAAAAGAGGCAAATGATGTAACATTATCTTTTATAAATCCTTTGATTGCCTCCCAAATAAACCTAAAATCTTCCACCGAGTCCAAATTGAAAGAAATAAATTCACTGAACTTGGATTTAAATTGAGAGCAAAAATCTTCATTTGATATTAAAGTGGTATTAAACCTCCAACGGGGTGCTTTTGGTTTGGTAACTGGTAGCAAAAAGTTTGCTTTAATTGCATGATGATCGGACAGTGAAGCTAGAATAATATCAACTTTTTTTACTTTTTGACAAAGTGTCTTAGAAGTAAAAATATAATAATAATATCTATTCTTGAATATGATTTATGTCTATTAGAAAAAAAAGTATACTCTTTGGCCACTGGATTATAAACTCTCCATATATCTAACAAATTAAGATCTAACATGCAGTACTGCAGGGCCTTAGAGCAGGATAACTGAGAACTACTTAATGAAGGGTTTGATTTATCCAAAATAGGATTTATTATGGCATTCATATCTGCACCAATAATTAAATAACACTCTGAGAAATTCATCAGCGTAGTTGTTAATGTTGAAAAGAAATTTTTATCATAATTAGCTGGAGCATAAGCGCTGACAAAAACAGCTCTCAAATTAGATATAACTGCTTTAACATAAGCAATCCTACCTTCTATATCATTGCCCACCTCGATAATATTTATATTTAATGAGCGTCTGATTACAACTAACACACCTTTTGTTTTATCATCTGCTGAAGATGAAGCTACAACTTCATATTTAGAATTACTAAAAATATTCACAGACTCCTTTGTAAGATGTGATTCCTGAATCAATGCTATATCAATACGTTTGCTATCTATATACTCCAGACAAGCAGTTCTCGTAGTCATCCTATTCAGACCTTGAACATTCCATGATATTACAGAAAGATTAGTCATTGGTATCAAAGGGAAATGTAAAACATTTAGCTGTGATCAAAAACCGCAGCCTTAAAATGTTGTGTAAAATATCAATATACTTGCCAACCCACCTTCCCAGTAGATCACTCAGCCCCCTCCCCAACCCTTTACCTATATTATCATCCGTGATTAGTGGATGCAGAGTCGTGCTCCTGTGAGCACCTATTCCCCCTTCTTACAGCCGCCAAAACTTGAAATGGAAAAAAAAATATATATATACACATCATCAGAAATTATGCTCAATTATTGAACTAATGAAAGGAAATAGGCTATTCATTCATGTAGGTCATACATCCCCCGTCAATATAAAGGAAGCCTAATAATTAGACCTACTTATCTTGTTTGACTTGTTTGAATTCTGTTATATCATAACCTACTAATTACTTCGTTGAACGTCATTTATTTTGCAGCCCAAAATAATGTTCAACTAATAGACATAATAAATAAAATAAAACTAAAAAATAACAACACATAATTCAAAAAAAAAAAGGAAACAGAGTAGGAGAAACGTCCGGATATCCAGTTTAGGGACAGCAAGATAACAAAAACAAGGAAAAGACATCAGCCTACTTGGCAAGTTCACTGCTGTCCTGAGGCAGAGGACTGATCGTCTTCGACCCAACTGCACCCCCATCCGAGCCCAGCAAAAGGTCCAGATTGGGACTGCTCGCAAATTTCCCTGCCTCCTCTGGACTTTTAAACAGCATAACTTCTTTTCCAATGGTTACCTTCAAAGTTGCTGGATGGAGCAGAAAGTTGGCAATGCCCTTTTTTGTCAGCCTGTTGCGAATCTCGCTGAAGGCCTTCCTTTTTTGTGCCGTCTGTTTGCTGTAATCCAGAAAGAAACGCAGCTCTTTACCGGCATGCATAATTGGTTTCCCCCGTCAGGCTTCTCTTAGTATCGCCACTTTCGTACTGTATCGCAGACATTTAAAGATCATCATTCGGGGATGGTCAGCCAGATTTCCCTCTGTATATTCTGTGACCATACTCCAAATCAAGTGGCGTATCCTTGAGAGCAGGCATCCATAACGGAAGATGAGTTAAAAGAAACTGCAGTACGTAACTGCCCTCTGCTCCTTCCTTCAGTCCGCTGATTCGAATGTTTTTCTGACGTGCCTGTGTCTGTTTCTTGTTCTTCTATGCAGACACACAGACATGTCGTATCTGTGATCTGCTGGAGCTAACGCCACTTGAAGGTTTTTCATTATAGCTTTCATGCAGTAATTGTTGTTCTATGTTTTCTCTGAAGTTTCTGAGCTTTTTCATATGAAGGACTGTTCTGTCCATTTTCACAGTTTATACAATATCTATGATTATTGTTTGATTTGAGAGGATGTGAGGGGAGGCCATCCTCCCTCTTGAAGAGCGAACAGAACATCCCCCTCTCCATCCTCATTAAATAAAAGCTGCCACTTTACATTGTTTAGTTCCAACAGTGAATGCCTGTTCATGTGTCACAGTATGACATGTTCACATTACAGTCAGACACTTTTGTCCAAAGCAGTACTAATGTGCTTCATTATGTTGACACTTTGACATGTGGACAGGAGGAGCTCAAGTTTCAAACCACAAACCTTGTGATCAATAGTTGAGCAGCTGAGCTGCAGCCGCTCATGTTAATGTGCTTTGTGATGCAAAATGAACTGAGTCTGTTTTTAGAACAAAGTGTCAGATTTTATTAAACGTTAAGTTTTATATTCTCTGTCATCACAGACTTTCTTACTGTGGACTCTCAGAGACTCACTGTGAAGTCGTGGCCTCAGCTCTGAAGTCCGACCCCTCCCATCTGAGAGAGCTGGACCTGAGTGAGAACTACAACCTGCAGGATTCAGGAGTGAAGCTTCTGTCTGCTGGACTGGAGAGTCCACACTGCAGACTGGAGACTCTGAGGTCAGTCCATGTATTTTGCTCTTGTCCAAGTTTAATCCATAACAGAAGTTTCAATTTTCCCTCAGTTATCTTGGTTTCTGAGTTTTTCTGAGCACAAATCACAACAAGTCTTTTTTTTGTCAGTCTAAACTGTTTGAGCATTTAGTCTGAACTCAAACTGGATTCATGATATTAAGGAAACTGTATGATTTATCCTCAATGTGCTGTGAAATTAAATCCGATGTTTATCATTTTTGTTACAAGTTACAACCATTTATATATAAAAATTAAAAGAAGTTCAACACATTTTCAGGAAAAATGTTCTTTTATACAAAACCTTTAAATACAGTGTTTTACAGGAAGTTATACATTTATACAAAGCACCTCAAACACACAGAGTGTAAAGCATATTTCCAAATGCAGCTGTTTGAAGTATCGTGTCTGATCTGTTACCATGATAGGAATGCACCTAACAATTAAAACTGATTAATCCAACGACTAATTTATTTGTTATTCTAGATATTATTTTTTATATTACAATTAAAATAAATATCAAAAACTGTCTCAATAATAATTCAATATTTTATTCAATCATCCTGAAAAAGAGACTCATAAAGCATTAGAATACTGATAATAGTAGTTAAAAAGAGTCTTTTTCCACATCCAGGGCTCGACAATAACGGTGGCCCGATGCAAAAAGTAACGTTGGGACAGCTGAACTAGCAAGTCACTGGCCTGTTGAAACAAAAACATTAGTTGGCCTATTAAAAAACAGACAAAAAGAAACTCAACATCCTGCAGTTGTTTTGCAGCTCATGGCGTACCGTTGGCCAATCAAGAGTTGTAGTGACGTGACGAGTGGTTTTCAAAAGTTATTTCTCTGATCTCAATCAAGCGGCAAAGTAAAGTGAAACCATGCAGACGGAACTTAAATCTGCATTCTCTCTAACGGCCAGCAGGGGGCGAGTCTGCTGATTTCAGAAAGAAGTCTGGTTCCATTAGAAATAATGTTAAAATGTTTCTACTTCTCAGCTGATTTATTCCCTCAGTGTTTACTGAGGGAATAACAATAGTAAGAGAGTCAGCGACTAGCGACTGAGTTTATGGTCTCAGTCGCTAGTTTAAAGTCTTCTTTAACACAGCATGATGTTCATTTAGTAAATTATGGTCCTGTTTAGGGGAAATAGAGCAGAATGCAGCGTATGCTTTAGAGCGGATTACCTTGTGATTGACAGGTCGCTACCATGGCGATAGAGGCAACTTGTATCTCCTCTCTGTGAAAAGTTTTTATTAAATGTCAGCAGGAGAGAGATGCACCTTCTTGACACACACTTATATTTTAGATATATTTATACACACTATTAAAATATAAACATTAGTGTAGGTCTGTGTGTGCGTGTGTCAAGAAGGTGCAAGCACTGCATTCGCGAATTAGACAATAAGCCAGCTCAGCCATTAGGTACGACGGAGGTCTACAGTGTGACTGACTTTGTGTCTATAATCTGAGTCCACGGCGCACACGGTCGTACTGCCATGGTACCTCGCCTGCAGGTGGACAAAGTATTTTCTTAATGTGTCTCTAAGGTGGAGAGCCTCTTCAGATGCCCGGTTACCCCTTGGCCTCTGAAACTCCTGTAGACACGCGTTGCCAGCATCCTCAAAGTCAAAGCTGTCATCCTGGCCGGCTTGTCCCACTTCTTCATGGCGCAGGTTGTTGCATAAGATGCAGGTTGCCTTGACGATGCTGTCTGCCAGGTCAGGGTTCACTTCCATTGGTCTTTTTGTAAACCCTGAATCTTTGGGTCAGAATGCCGAACGCATTTTCTGAGATGCAGCGAGCTCTTGACAGGCGGAGGTTGAAAATGCGCTTGTCCACTTCAAGGCGCTTTCCACCATAGGGTCGGAGCAGATAAGGTTTCATGGCAAAGGCCTCGTCTGCCACGATAACGTGGTTCACCTTCGCAAATTCAGGCGCAGACAGTAGCTCTACTGGGGGGGGGGGCATTCAGAGTCCCACGGTGGCGCGCCTGTCCCAAAGCAGAATCTGCGAAAATGCCTCCGTCGCTGTTTCCACCATAGCTGCCCACATCGATGGCCAGGAAACGGTAATCAGCATCCACTAATGCGAGGAGGACAATGGAAAATGTGCCTTTATAGTTAAAAAAGAGGGAACCTGTGTTTGCAGGGGCCTCGATCTTGACATGCTTTCCATCGAGAGCTCCAATCCAATTTGGGAAGTTCCATCTTTCACTAAACCTCCTTGCCGTGTGTTTCCAGATGTCCTCTGTTGGAGCTGGCATATAGGTGTCCTTGAGCTGCAGCCAGATTTGTTCACAGGTCTCCCTCACAATCAACCCAACAGTGCTGATGCCCAACCTAAAACTGCTGGCGATTGTGGTGAATGAGTCCCCAGTGCTCAGATATCTATAAATATACAAATATTATTATAGCACACACATTTATGGTGTTGTATGCTGTAAATTATTATATGCTGGTTTCAGTGCCTGGCGCGAACTTTTCCAATTTTATGTGTGTGTGTGTTACCTAAGACATACTGCCAGCCTCTGTTCAGGATCAATTGGTGATATCAAATTGATACATTTGTGGTCTTCTTTTTAATATGTGGCTCCAGTATCGCTAGCAAAGCATCAAACTGACCCACTGACATCCTGAAGTACACTTTGCATAGATCGGGATAATCCCGCAGGTCCTTGATAAGGAGGTGGTACTCTCCTTGCTCTTTACGGAATCTCAAAATTGGATGGACCCAAAATGTCCTATTTATTTTTCTTGTTTTAAGAAGAGAGACTACAACAAAGTCGTCCTCACTTCTTGAAGACTCCATATTGTATTGTTTTGCGTATTTTTTTGCAACGGAGTTATTAAAACATATCGGACTCAGTGTGCAAGGTTTCTGTGCGTGACGAAATATTAGGATGACGGATACAAAAAAACGTATACAAAAATTTCGGATTCAGTGTGCAAGGACCTTAAGAAGGAAAAGTGACCAACTCATAAACAATAGCATGTCCTGAAAACAGGCCAGCTAAGGCGCACACACAGTTTAATACCCACAAGCACTTCAGACATCAAACAGGTGCTCAGCGGCGACCTGTCCCTGAAGTGATAACAGCCTTTTAAACAGGAGCACGGCAGCCACACCCAATCCACTGAAAAAGCACTTGTAAAATTATTCACCTGTTTGAACGGCATCAGACGAGCCTGCATTGAGCCAAATTTTAGACAACGTCCCGTTCAAAAATCCAAAAGCATCTTATTTGGGAGCGACCCTCTCCTCCTGTTCTTTTCTCTCCTGTCTCTTCTTCAAACTACTTGTTGAACAGCTGACTGCTAGCTTGCACGTGTGCATGGTCTATCTGGATCTATCTGTTTCTGATAGACTGTAAAAAGTTGAGCACATCATCTCTACCAGCTTTTTCCAGGAGTGTTTTCTCAGTGTGGACTTTGCTGAGGAAGCAGAGGCAGCAGCAGGCTGACTCTCTGTACTGGCTCCTACAAGAGCCTGTGCTGTTTGGAGGACTGTTGGATTGTCCTAGCTGGGGGGGACCTACGCTATCCAGACGGCTTCACACTGCAGGGGTTTCTACTCTGGGGAAGGAAGGTGGTGGAGCTAGCTGGGCCTCAGTTGGACGACCCTGTTGGACTAGCTGATGGGCTTGGATTACGGTCTACACGAGTCCCAAGTCAGCTACTGAAACACTGGAAACAGAAGCTGACAGAGCGTGAGTGCTCTCTTTTAACGGACTTTTCTGATGGAACACTGATCTGTATCCTGCCATCAGGCTTTCTCCTGGTTTTAAGAACTGTTCTGGTTTTCTACTTGAGCCTGTGGACCCTGTAGGTGCTTCTTTGGGGGACGCCTCAGGAAAGACTCTCTATAAACTGATGGTGCAAACTGTGAATCAGAGAACACTGAGTGGACGTAGTGACGCCCCGTGGAGGGTTTTTCTGGACTTAGCTCAGCTCAGGACTGATCAGGAGGACGGCTGCTTTACTCCAAACAGTGTCAGCAAGCTAACACGCTATTTAAGAACAGTCCGTGTTGATGCAGTCTGCAAGTAGAAGGATCCGTCAGAACCAATCATCAGCCTGTAAATCTGACAGCTGACTTAACGTTTCATCCACAGACTTAGAAATAATAAAACAAACAGACGTAACGCTCTTCCTGATTATCAGCTTCTATTCCACATCATGTTTTTATAGAAATGATAATAAAATACATAAATACAATGAATAAATAAATAATCTCTATTTCAACTATCAGACAATAACAAATATTTCCATTTTATAAACTTCTACATTCTAAACCTTCTTCGGCTCTGAACAGATTATTAAACACTGAATGATTTCAAGCAGGAACATTGTCTTCTAACGTTACATCATTTATTCTTTATTCAGATTGAAGAACTGCAGATTGTCAGAGATCAGCTTTGCTTCTCTGGCCTCAGCTCTGAAGTCCAACCCCTCCCATCTGAGAGAGCTGAACCTGAGTGAGAACAACCTGAAGGATTCAGGAGTGAAACTGTTTTGTGGTTTTCTGGAGGATCCACACTGCAGACTGGAGACTCTGAGGTCAGTTCACTGACTCTCTTACTATTGTTACTATTGTAGATCTGATATGTTTAATTAACAATTGAACACTTACCAGAGCTGCCCTCTGAGGCCTCTTTTTTTTGCTGTTGCTATTGAACCTCTGGCTGTTACGCTTTGTTTACAGCCACGCATCACTGGAATTATAAGATATGGTCTTGAACAGAAGGTCTCCCTTTATGCCGATGACGTTTTACTATATGTGTCCATTCTCTCTATCTCAGTTCCAGCTGCTCTTGACATCCTTAAGTCATTTGGTCAGATCTCAGGCTATAAACTAAATTTGGACAATCTGTTTCCTTTAAGTCAAGGTGCCCTGAATGCTGCTCAGAGTTTCCCATTCCAAATAGTTCCACTTGGCTTTGAATACCTTGGTATCTGGATTTGTGACCGATTTGAAGATTTGTTTGATTATAATTTTGCCCCTTTGTTAGATCAGATACAGGTGGACTTTCAATGGTGGTCACTGTTGCCTCTTTCCCTTGAGGGGCAATTCGTTTAAGATGAATATCCTTCCCAAATTGTCTTATCTCTTCCAGTGCATACCTATCTTTCTACCTCAGTCTTTTTTTCACAAATTAGATAAATCAATCACTGAGTTTATCTGGAACAGGACGGTCCCTCGTTTGCGAAGGGAGCTGTTGCAGAGACCTAAGACCCTTGGGGCCTTGGCCCTTCCTAACTTGAGGTTTTATTACTGGGCTTCCATCCTTAGAATAATTCAGCTTTGGATTTCTCTGGAGGGGGCACCAGTTTCTCCTACATGGCTGAGTATGGAGATGGTTCTTTTAAACCAAAATTTGGAAGCAATTTCAACGCTATTTTGGTCTACAGACTTTCTCTTTCCTAGCACCTTTATCTGCTAACCCTGTTTTTCACCCTTCCTTAATTGATGGGGCTTTTTCTTTGTGGTCTGACTACGGCATCAAGGCATTTAGAGACTTGTATATTGCTGGTACGTTTGCATCCTTCCAGCAACTCTCCGAGAAATTCCATTTGCCTAGGCAGCACTTTTTTTTAGATATCTCCAAGTTCAAAGTTTCATTCACAATCTTAGCCCCAACTTCACAAATCTTCCAGAGGCCTCTCTAATTGACTCCTTTTTAACCCCATTGCCTACCATTAAAGGTGCTATTTTATGTTTATACAATCTTATGCAGCTTACCCCGCAGCATAACATTAAAACCCAATGGGAGGAAGATCTGGGGGAGGGAATCTCGGAGGAGCTGTGGGATGCCATATTTGCTCACATTTTGGGCTCACTCATCAATTTGTGCGAGACATGGTTTGACCCAGTGCAAAATTCTACATCGTACCCATCTCACTCGAGTTAGGCTTTCCAAAATCTATAATGATGTCGATCCCATGTGCATTAGATGTCGTCAGACTCCAGCTACCCATGCCCATATGTTCTGGTCTTGCCCTTTGCTACATAATTTTTGGACGCAGATATTTAATTCAATTTCGGTTTGTACTGGGGTTCAATTTGATCCAACAGCATGTACCGCTTTGTTTGGGGTTTTACCTCCTACTTTGCAGCTCCCTAAATATAAAGCTGACTTTGTAGCCTTTATCTCCGCCGCCTTCTCACTCGTCTTGGATCAGGGACATCCTTCAGTTTGTGAAGTTGGAGAAAGTTAGTGTAGTGTAGTTAGTTTGTGCAGCGGTGTTTCATGAGGGAGAGAGAGAGAGAGATACGATCAAATACGATTTTGAATAGGCTTAGTAAAAACACAAACAAACTCAATCAAAATCAATCTGTGGCGGTCAGCGTTGATACTGTGGCGGGCCGCCACAAATAAATGAACGAATGGGAAACACTTTAACAGCCACATATGAGCGAGAAAACAGCTGAATCTAATCACAGACAATCTGTGACTGTCTTTACAGTCTGAGTCCTTTCAGGTGTTCACTGATGCAGAATGACATCTGATTATCATACTGCATTACTCAATATTGAAATAAATCCATGTCAGAAAAAAATTAAATTTTAAGTAAAGTAGCCTACTAAATGTCCATTATTGTTATTATCACAACACGGCAGAGACGTGGAAAAATTTCCTATTATTATCATTATTCTAATGTGCTTCATCAGGATGATTGAATAAAATATAGATTTACTGATTAGACATATTTTGACATTTATTTTGGATAGATTTGTATGTTAATCGAGTAATAGGCCACCTTTCTTTCTTCAGAATAAACAAAATCAGTCGTTAGATTAATCAACTTGAAAAATAATCGATATCTACAGCCCTAATTAACAACTCATATATAAATGGTTTGTCATTAAAATAATACTTCATTTATAAATAGTGAACCGATCATGTATAAAGTATGAAAATACAATTATTAAGCACATTATAGATGAGCTTATTAATAAAGAATACAACATGTATAACTATGTTTATAAATGACTTACTAATGTGTATTAATGTAAGAACAATGGTTTATAAATGATGAATTCTGTATTTACTAATACTTCACTAAAGCTTTATAGTGTGTAGTTATTATAAAGTGCTATTGTCATGGGGCTACCCCATGCCTTCTATTAAGCCAGTGGTAGCATGCTAAGCTAACCTTAGCATTACCTTTAGCATAGGGGCTAGCATCAATGTACACATGGCTTATCATTTCATGTCATTTCATTTCAGTTAATTTAAGTACTCATATTACATAAATACAACACATACACAGTTTATTTCAAGTCATTTATTTAGCTTATTGGATTTAATTAAGGTCATTCAAATGTTTGTTTGTTTTATTCACCTGTTCTCATCCTTAAGCAGGGATCTGGGTCGAAGTGGCAAACAGGAAGTGATGGACTCTGGAGGAATTTATAGGGGAGACGATCTGGAATAGTCCAAGAGTGAGCCAGTACAGAGGGGTGTTCTGGAGTACCTTAGGTTGCTGTTTAAGAAGTTTTGTTCAGCATGTAACGTTTCATTTCTGGTCTTATAGTTTATATATTTTGTGTTGATGTAGCCAGAAATGTGTTTGACTGTTGAATTAACATCCTGTTGTTTAATTGATTTCCAATTAACTTTGGTTTGTCTGGTAGGAGGGGCTTCCGGTATAAAGGAGGGAGGTAGAGGCACCTCTCGGGAGAACAGCTTTGGCCTGGAAGGACACGTGTGCTAGAGCCCAATAGTCAGGGCCTGTTATAGGGTTTTTTTGTGTTGTTTAATATCAGTTGGTAATGATAATTTGAATAGTTTGTATTTAGTTTTTTTTTGTTGTTTTTAAATTTTTGATATATTTTTGCAATCAATAACACTGGCACTATTGCACTTCCACTTGTCTGGTGAAAGAAATAAACTGAAGCACCAGGTGACATGAGTCCATGTCTCCTCCTTCCATCATGGGGCTAAACCTTACAGCTATATTTCTTTGTTTCTGTTGGTTTCAATGTAGTTTCACAAATAATGTCTGATCACTGATATTGATCCTTCAGAACACACACACAAACAAACACACCACACAGATCAGATCATATTTCCAAATGCAGCTGTTTAAAGGATCAATATAGTTTTTCTCCTCTAGTTCCAGACTGGCCTGAGATCAGCAGCATGTTATTGATCTGTGTTGACATGAATAGGTGTATGAATGTTGTGCTGACATTTGGATGATCCACAATAACACAATGACAAAGTCCCTCTACTCATTTTAGGGAAAAGCTCATTGATTAGGACATAGTAATGGTGAGCTCCACATTTAAAACCTGAACACATCTGATTGGATTAGAAATGGATTTTTATCTCCATCATTTATTCTTTATTCAGATTGGGTCTCTGCAGTTTGTCAGAGATCAGCTGTGCTTCTCTGGCCTCAGCTCTGAAGTCCAACCCCTCCCATCTGAGAGAGCTGGACCTGAGCTGGAACAAGCCGAAGGATTCAGATAAGAAGCTGCTGTCTGATCTGAAGGAGATTCCACACTGCAGACTGGAGACTCTGAGGTCAGTAGAGGGTTGGAGTCAGTCCATGCTGGTTTCAGCAGTATTGTACTAAACACAGTTAGTATCAAAGCAGAGATCCAGTATTTCCTGTAAACCTCCAACCTTCTCAGCGGCTGCTTTCCTCAGTGAAGCTGTGAGAGGAGAATGGTGACAGGCTTCAGGATTGGACAGAAAGACAGAGAGAGAGAGAACAGGCAGTGATCATGTGTTTGAGTTGATGTGAAGACGACTGTTGTTGTTGTGTTCATGTCTCCAGGAAATAAAGCTGGATTCCAGCTGACAGCATCACAAGATGTATAGAGACAGTGGTCCTCATTCATCAAACTGTCGGACCATCAAATCTGATCTCAAAGTGTTTGTTCTCTCATTTCAACACTAAACTACTGATCAGTTCATCTTTGTCACAGCTCTGAGATCAGTCTGACTGAAGCCTGCAAATCACTGGCTCTTATTTCAGAGAACCATCATTACATTTAGTAACCATGTGGTCTTTCTACAGACCAGAACCTCTGCTGAAGTCCAGTAAGCACAGCTGATGTTTAGCTGTTCAGTCTTTGTATGAACATGTAGGACCTTTAACATCATATATATATCTGTCCATGTGTCTGTAGTTTGGTCCAGATGTTTTTAGAACAGACTCCATATTTACAGATTTGTCCTGTAATATTTCCAAAGTAGCTGAAATCTTCAAATGTGACTGAGCGGCTGGTTTTTAACAGCTTTGAGCCCTAACAGCAGTAAATCCATCATTACAGTGAGCAGTGAATATCTCTCTGTCTCTGCAGTCATGATGCGTTCAGGGACTCTCAGCACTTTATTTCCACTGTGGACTTGAGTGAAACCTGCAGAGTAAACAGAGCTGATGGCCAAAGTCTCTGCAGGTCTCAGTGTGTTCACTCCAATACGTTAACATGAGAGCTGAAAGGAAGCTGGCTACGCTACACAGCCGCTCCACTTCTGGTCTGAACAGGACTGAAGTCCCTGCTGGTCTTTATACTGGATGTGCTGCATCACTGACTGACAGCTGATGAAGGGAGTCTCTGTAAACTCTGATTTATGACTTCTGCTCTCTGTCTTCTTCTCTCATCAGATGCTGGTGATCAGCTGGAGGTACTGAT
Organism: Lepomis macrochirus; assembly: GCA_024633595.2. NCBI lineage: Eukaryota > Metazoa > Chordata > Actinopteri > Centrarchiformes > Centrarchidae > Lepomis > Lepomis macrochirus. The sequence goes on along the minus strand of JALXJV020000011.1, from coordinate 3,781,384 downwards.
CTCTCTCAGAGTGTGAGTGATGAGAAAGGTGGTGGTGTTGAGAGAGGATCAGCTGTGTCCTGATGATCCAGAGAGGTTGAAGCAGCAGCATCAGCTTGTGTGTGGAGAGGCTCTGACTGGGCCATGTTACTGGGAGGTAGAGTGGAGAGGAGAGCTTCATCCAGCAGTGACTGACAGAGGAATCCCAACAGTGCTGCAGTCTGAACTGCTCTGAGATCAGCTCCACTGTCAGACACAAAGTCAAGTCCACCATCATCCCTGTGTGTTCCTCTGGATGTGACAGAGTATCATCAGTGGATCTGGACTGCTCTGCTGCTGCTCTGTCCTTCTACACAGTCTCTGCAGACACACTGAGACTCCTCCACTCCTTCTGCTGCACACTCAGACACCTCCTCCACCTGGACCTCCACCTGGACCTGGACTTTATTTCCTCCAGATGTTCTGAACCCAAAGAGCCTCTGCAGATTAGTTCTGTTTCTGACAACAGAACTGCAGATGAACACTTATTTAAGCTGACTACTTAATTCTGAGGCTTTGCACATCCAGGAAGTTAAAGTGGGAAAGGATCTTCTATAGTGTTTTACAAATGTTTATCCGCTTTGCAACACATCTGATAATCAGAACTTTGTATTACATGATCTCCCTTCTTAGTATGTTTACTGTATGATGTCACCCTGTCCATATAACAGTTTATTTGTTACAGCGTGGACCCAAGCTTAGGACACATTCACGCTGTGGCCGTTTTTATACACAACAAATTTAGATATTTACATTTTTTCTTGAACCTGACAGAGTTATTCTGGATATATGTGACACGGCAGAGCACCCTCAAAAGGAAAAAACCTGAATAAAATCCCACAGACAGAAATCAGCTTTGGTTTCTATCAAGAAAATATCTTGTCAGAAACATTTGAAGAAAAGCAGGGCGTGGTCCAACAAACAATAAATCAAAGAGAAATAAAGACAAACACTCAGTCCCCTTGGGATAGTTACACTCTGTCAGCTCTTTTCACAACAAGGCTCACTCCAGCACCAAAAGGTGACCAAAGTAACTCAGTTCCAAACTCGTTCCGCTCAAACTCCTCTAATCTCTACCAGAAATAGTTGTTAAGGTGCGAGGAACACAAAGCGCCAGTCAGTTTGCCCGCCAGTCAGAGGCAGCTCGAACAGAAAAGGCTCCACGCTACGTTGTCCCTCCGTGGTGATATCCAAACATTTGCACCACTTGTACCGACGCTTTACCTTTTCCTAACCCGACTGTACGACTTCTATTAATAATAACATTACGCAGAGAACCCAACTTCCAACCAGACGCCACCGCCACCGGCCGGTAAGACGCTTCCTTAGCTCTAGCCAACGTCACTTCCAGTGTGCCTGGCGGCTCGCTGTTGCGTTCACGGCCCGGTAAAAATGTGGTTTATTTGCAGAAGGTGACTGGGGCGGAGGAGCGACGGTGAATGGCGTGTGCAGGCTGGAACAGGACAGGATTAGCAGTCTCACAACCAGTCAGGCAGATGAGGAACGATCCTGTGCACAAAGAAGAAGCCTGCTGTTATTATAATGTTTGCACCAAAGAAGAAGAACTTGTTATTAAAGCAGAGAGGACTGCAGCTGCGTCTTTACCACTGGAGCTGTACGGCACGGGCAGCTGGAACGGCAGACGGGCCCAGTCCAACCCGGTCCCAGTAAACTGGGAGTGCCTACCGCTGTCTTTTGCTTTGAGGGAGTCGACATGGAAGGTAAAGCAAAAGCTGCGTTAGCAACAGCATTTCTCACTTTGTTCTCCTCATGTGGACGACAATGGAGTCACACAGTAATGATTAGAGGACTTTAATATGAACTATATGAGGCTAATGTTTGGAAGCTTTGACTAAGAAATGATCTTGTTCTGCAGTAAAAGAAACCTTTAGCTTATTTTGGGTTTTTTAACCCTTTGTGTCGCAGCGCCACCTTCTGTCAGTCCGAGGGAGGGATCCCTCCTCTGCTGCTTCTCCTGAGCTTTCTTCCTTTTTTAGGGGAATCGAGGTTATGAGGTCAGAGCTGCTCGTGATGCTGTACAGATTATAAACCGCCTGATGAATATTTGTCTGGAGTGAAACTGACCTGGTGATGTGAACACTTTCTTTCTGACTGACTTCATTTTGTTCAAATTAAGTGTCATTATAATTTAGTTAAATTCTCCTGATGAGTCTTTGATTTAAAAGTGATGGTGATGAAGATGATGATGATGATGGCGGCCTGATGTGCTGCAGGTTATCTGTTAAGTCGTCTCCTGATGCCTGTGTTCTGGGTTTTAGTCTTTGTTTTCTATATTTTTATTATATTTGCTGTATTCTGTGTTTTATACTCGGGGTCCCTGCAGGCTTTTTTCTCTTTGGAACAATAAAGTTGAAATATTCAATAAATGAGCCTTAAATAGAGGCGTGATCTCTACATGCAGAGGAAAGTTTCTCACTGTTTTTGATTCTCTGTGTTTTCCTTCTAACTTTTAATCCAACTTGTCCAGATTAAGTCTCACTCTGTTTAATCCACATCAAAAATCCATGTTGAGTTCAATCCAGCAGAGAGGAAATGATGGAGCAGCAGCTGACACTGAGCTGCTTTAGAGAAAACTCCAGATCCATCTTGTTTAGACACCAGAACACTCAGCATGAATCAGTCTGATGGAAATCTGGGCTTCCTTAAAATAATATTTCTCTCTCATGTTTCTTCTTTTCTAAAATCCCTTTTCCTCTGTATGTTTCCTCTGGTTCCCCGGCCTTCATCCAGTCCTGACAGCATCATCTTCACCACGGTTTGTCTTCTGGACTCAAGTGTTAACTTGTCTTCTGCTGCTTTTAAGTCCGTAAAGACTTTTGTAGTGATAAATTTAACACGCTGGATGTTTTTGGGCTGAAATCAGTGACATAAACTGGCGGCTGGTTCTCAGTAAAACCAGACAGCAGCATGTTGATGAACTTCTGCCTGTCAGAAATCTTTAAACAGCAACTTTTCTTTGAGAACTCAGCAAAAGAAAAGCATCTTTCACTTTGACTAGCCTTTTGTTTTCAGAGGAACGGGTTGACTGGCAGCGGACTGAGTGCTGCCCTGATACACTCATGTACTTGTACTTGCAGTATGTCCTCCAGGCTGAGGACCCAGAAAGCCTGAAGTGGACTTTGGAGTTTCTTCAGAGAGTCGTGCTGCATGTGAACGGAGAAACACTGAAACCAGAGATCCTTTCCTTAAAAACAGGCTGCAAACTCTGAAAGTAGCACAACACACACAGATTTGTAGTAAAAAGCTCTGCAGACTGGTTGAAACTGTTGGAAACTGTTTGCAGCTCCAAGTGTTTTCTTGGTAAAAGCGCTTTGTGTGTTCTTAGTGTTGAGAAAAGGTTGGACATTTGAAAAGCTCTCCATGAGGAAACCCTTGTTATATTGTGTGCTACATAGATGCTCCATGGAACCAGAGTTTGACACAAAGTGGAGACACTTTTAAAGTTTTGTTAGTGTTGATAAAAACAAGCAGCAACAAACAGAAGGAGCCGCTGTTTCCAGGTTTTTAGATTCCAAACTAAACAGGAACTTTTCTTTAGTGTCACAGCCATATGTAGACGCTGAGCTGTTCCAGCCAGGACTGTGTCCTTTATATCCCTCACTGATCTGTCATGAAGCCTGTCGCAGTTTGCACAATAAAACACACTTTAGAACATTATGTTCAGACTGTTTCTTAGTTCACAGCAGCGTTTGAGGATCTTCACCCTGGTAGGAGGAGTTCTGCTGACAGAACAGCATCTTGTACAGGAGCCAATAGATTTTAGCTTCCAAACAGAAACCTGTTGTGTTTTCATCCCACCTTAACAGCACCAATGTACAATTACAAAGATTTACTGTAGAAAGCAGAAAGTCTTTGTGAAACTTTGTCCACACAACTGGACACTTTAGTTTAACTAAAGTAAGATGGCCGACTGTGGCGGAAAGATTCTAGATGTTAAACAGAACAAACTTGATTTTATAGAACATTTAGCATGTCCAGGTATTCTGATGGAGTATTTTGTGTATAGTACTCTGCTTTAATTACATGTTCCAACCTAAATATGTCTCTGCTTAATGCATACAAGTGAAGTTTTCTAAAATCAGCACATCAGATAGAAAGTTAAAACGTCCAATCACAAACGATGGAGTCAAATATCTTTCTTTTAACATCAGCACACGTTTTGATTGAAAACTCAGCAGCTAAAATAAAAATCGCTTTTCTCTCCAGTGATGCTACCAGACACACAGCGTCCAGAATGAGAGAAATATCTGGATTCTTTCTGAGAGCTTCTTCAATCTTCAGCTGCTCTTTGTTCAGTGTTGGACTCTGGTAGTAAGTGCTGCTTCAACGACGCCAAGAAACCTCAAACTGCCCTGAAGGCTTTGAACAACTTCTTTCTTTATATCTGCTCACATATGTCTGCAAACGAGCCTCGTGAGTGAGACAAAGGGGTCAGCGTGAGACCGCTCACGGTCCCTCTGGAGACGCCTCGCTCGTATGAAAACCTCTTCCTGTTAACATCAGCGCACATTTTACTCTCTCCAGCGATTGTTGCCAGAGATACGCAGCATCGATAATGACAGATCCATCTGTGTTCTTCAGGAGAGCTTCTTGGATTTCAGTTAGTCTCTGTTCAGTGTTCTGCTAAAAGATCGCTGAGCTGTCAGCTTCAACAACACCAAGAACCTCCTCAGGTTCTGGATGAATATCTAGAGCTGTCTCAAACTGCCGTCAGTGTTTTTCAGCACCTTCTTTGTTCACATCTTTTCACGTCTGTCTGTAAAACTATCTGCTAGTAAAACAAAGGGGCTCCATATAGAGCGACTCTGCCGTCTCTGGCTCCGTGTTTAATGTGACAGCTGAGATTTTCAATCCTCAAACATGTGGCTGCTTTCTAAATGTTGCCAGCTTGTGGCGGTGGAGGCTGTGACAGATGCTCTGTAGGTTCATCACTTTCCTCCATCGTCTCATGAGCTTTGTCCTCTTGTTCATCACAGCTGATTCCTGCATCCTCCTCTTCTGCTTCTTGTGTCGGGAATGTGAGCTTTAGTTTGTTGCCGTCAGACGTCCGGCCTGGATTTTCTTTGTCCTCGTCACTAATGAATCCCCTTCTTGTTGACTCCTCGTCTTGTGCTGCTCCGTGTAGGGCTTCATCAAACTGTTCTGTTCCCAACATGGTAGAAAATCAGACGCTGAAGTTAAACCCAGATGATGAACTTTCATCCCAGCAGCAGTCACCTTGTTCCAGTTTCTGTAGACAGCTGTACCTGATGGTGTAGACTTGACAGCAGACGGTCGACGGTCCGATGCTGCAGCGTCCGTGACTGAGAGGTTCGGAGGTGACGCTGAACAAAGTGGTCATTTAAATCCCGTCCTTGTAATTTAAAGTGGATCTCTGAGTGTTTTCCTTCTGCTGCATTTTATCAGCTCACTGTGAACTTTGACTTTTGTGTTCAGATGCAGGAAGTCAAACATGTTGCTGCTTATCTGACAGACGGAAACACGCTGATGTGACGGTTCTCTATGGAACAGCCTCGCTGCGTTGTGAACGGGTCACCTGCATACGGGAAACCGGTCTTAATCAGGGACGGGTAGGTATGTTGACGTGGTGAACAGAGAGACGGCCCTACACAACACACAGGAAGTAAATCAAAACGGAGCAGCATCAGAAGCAGTGCAAAATAAGCTCAGATTAACATTCAACTCTGAGCCTGAATTTAACGACTTCGGCTCGACGGCAAATAAGCTGCACTGACCTCTTAATGACATCACAACCAAAATAAAGCAGAATAAGACATTTTGTTGTGGCTTTAAGTTCATTTTGGCTGATAACATCTCTGCTTCGTTCAACATGTGACTTACCACAGCAGTGATCGGGAGTTCTACTGCGGATTACCCACAATTCAACATCGTTAACAACACGTTGCAATACGGCAGTGACGCCAGCAGACGGCGCTGTCCCCATTTATGCAGAATTTTAATAGAACCTGTTTCCAACCCGTTACATACACCCCCCTAAAATTCTGCTAAATCGGGGAAGCGCAGCCAAAAACCCAGAAAGGAGAGAAAATAAAGACCAGATACACTCAGATCTTGTAAGGAGCCTGAGTCCTGTGAGCACCACAATAGGCATTTACCAAATCCCCCTGTGGTGAGGAAGGCTTTGAAAAACTGGTCAGGAGGCCCATCACAGCGCTCCTGCCCCGAGGCCTGGACCCCCACCAGTTTGCCTACAGAGCGAACGGATCCACAGAGGACGCCGTAACCACAGCCCTCCATTTTGCACCGTCCCACCTGGAGCAGCAGGGGAGCTATGTGCGGACGCTTTGTGGATCACAGCTCAGCATTTAATACCATCCTGACCGCTAATCATCAGCGGGGACCGTATGCGGAGCGGTGGCGGACTTCGGCTTCCTGGAGTCCACGTTGAGGAGGGTTTAACCCGAACAAGAACTGAGCTGCTAAAAAAGGCCCAGCAGAGACTTTATTTCCTGAGAGTACTCAGGAGGAACAACATGACACAGAGGCTGCTGGTTTCCTTCTCCCAAGCCTCCATAGAGAGCATGTTAACATCCTGCATCTGCATCGTGGCGGTTCAGCAGCTGCACAGCGGCTCACAGGAAAACACTGCAGAGCGTCATCAACACCGCGACAGAAGATCGGCGTCGCCCTCTCCTCACACTGGAAGAACTACACAGTTCCCGCCGTCTCAGAAAAATCCAGAACATCCTAAAAGACGCCTCTCATCCGGGCGCCTCTGTTCCAACTGGGACCATCAGGCAGACGGTCCAGATCCATCAGGGCAAAACAAGCAGACTCAAAACAGCTTTTACCCGTCTGCAATAATCAACGCTGCTAAAGTGAACTATTCTGAGTGAAGGGTCGCTGCAATAAGTGTGACTGTGTATGCGTTATATGAACGTCTGTTCAGGCTCTTTATTTAGTTTTACATTATTTTGACACTATTTATTTTCTGCCTCTTGTTTTAAAAGTTAGATCTAGGAATGAGGCACTTTGGACATTTTCGCTGTGACAATAAAGTTTTCTATCTCTCTTCTAAAGGGGAAAGACAACATTTGCTTCAGCTTCAAAAAACACACACTTATTGAGCTGCAAGTTGTGGCTGGTTAAAGTTCATTTCTTCACACTTTTGGCCTGTACAAGACTTTCAAATGCTCAGAAATGAGCCTTTTCTCGTTTCCTTCCTTCATCCCTTCTTCCATCCTCTGCAGCACTTGTAGCTGCTGTCAGTCAAACTCCATCCTCTTCTCTCTGAGCAGCTTCTTATTAACTTCGCTGCTCTGCCTCCTGTCTACTAACCCTTTCCACCATCCCGGCTAAAGTCTGTTCACAGAGTGCTGTTAGTACTTTTACTGCAGTAAAGGCGCTTTAAAGGGAGAAGAAGCAGTAAAGTGTCCAAACCTGCTTCAGGCTTGAAAACAGCGTCCAGTAGTTTGCGTTGTCCACAAAGTTCCTCCTCGTACTCTGCTATCGTTCTTTCAAACAGCTCAAATATCTCTTCAGCAGCCGCGCTTAGTCGCTGCTGGACAAAAGCTCTCAGCGTTTGGACTTCAGACATGTTTCCAGCAGCTTTTCCTCGGACACACTCCGTTACAGACACGCAGCTAACAAGCTACGCTAACTTTAGCATTCTCGGCTAACAGGAGATGAGTCTGAGGTGAAACATCCCGAAACTTAAACAGGTTCATCCTCACATACAGGCTCTGCTGCTGCGCTCGGCTGGATCTGATGCTGACACCGACGGCTTCCTGCTGATTTTCAAAATAAAAGAATGAACAATTGTAGAAAACCCAGATCCTTTGCTGAAGTAAACAGAAAGGCCATAAAGTCAAATCAACAGAGGCAGATTATAACAGCACATTTGATTTATGCAGCACTTTACACAACAGTTACACAAGAGTTAGTGTACAAAGTAAAAATAAGAGCAGCAGTCAGAACCAGGCTGCTCTAAACACAGCTGTTAGAAATGTAATATGTTCTAATCAAATGGACGTTAATACAGTGAATTAAAGCAACAGTAGTTCCTTTACAGTGTGATGAGCTCTTGGTGGTAAAACTGGAGACTTCCTGTGGTGGGTGTCTTTGTCTCATGGTGTGATCAGAACCGTCTGCAGCTCAGTGGGACAAAGACTAAGGAGCTGGTTGTGGAGCTGAGGAGAGCCGAGGCACAAGTGAGCCCTGTTTCCATCCAGGGGTCAGTGTGGACACTCGCGGAGGACTACAAGGACCTGGACAATAAACCGGACCGAGAACATCGGAGCCCTCTGCAGGAAGGGCCGGAGCCGTCTCTGTTTTCTGAGGAGGCGGAGGTCCTCCAGCATCTGCTGAGGAGGATTTATGAGTCTGTGCTGGCCAGTGCCGTCCTGTTTGCTGTTGCATGCTGGGGCAGCGACAGACTGATCCAAGGTCAGTGACGTTGTGGGGGCGGAGCTGGACTCTCTGTCGGAGGACGCTGTCCAAGCAACGTGTCATCTTGGACAATGTCTCCCCCCCGCTCCATGAGAGTCAGACACACAGACTCTTTTTTACTGCAGTACTTCACATCCTGTGCAGTATTATCTATTTTAATATTCTATGTTCAGGATTTTCTGCTTCAGCACTCTGGTTCCTCCTACTACTGTAGTTTTTAAGGATTTTCAAGGATCTGTACTCACGTCCACATCAACTCTCCCAGAACTTATTATTACGACTTATTCACTGCTGCCGTTCATCAGAACTTGTCTGTTAATACTGTAAAATACTGTACATATCCACACTCATTTATATTTTCTATTTCAACATTTCTATCATCATTTTATTCCTAATACCTTGATGTGCAAGTGAACAGTTGAACAAAGAGTTTCCCCTCTGGGATCAACAAAGTATTTCTGATCCGGATTCTTACCAACAGACAGTTTAAATATCGGAGATCTGAACACTGAGTTTTCACGGCAGGATACGCAGCCTCAAAAACTACCTAGAAACCCACCAATCACTAGCGCTGCGATGACCCTTCCCAGCCACTAGGTGTCCTCTGGTCTCACTCTGGTCTTGCAGGATGCGGGTCTGGGAGGAGGTCATCAGCCGGCTCGACGCTGGCACGACGGGACGAGCCCACAAAGCGGGCGTCGAACTTTTAGCCGGAAGTGGAACAGCGGGTTCGCTGTAAACTGTAACGCCTACGTTGACCTCCTGACCAGCTGATCCAGTATTACTCCAGCCGCCGTGGAGCCGCGACGCTGGTATCGCGACGCTGTTTCTGCTCTGTTTAAACATGGCTGTGACAAACAAACCTCCCCCATGGCCACATCTACCTTTTGCTGTAAACAGGTGTGCGTATGTGATCAGATCTTTTCCTTCATTTTGCCTCTTCATGTGTTATATTTACACCTGACACTGGGAATGCGAGGCCTGTAATGTAGATCTCTATAATTCTGTGTTCAGAAAGTTTTGAAGAGCGGCAAAGCTAAACAGAACAAACACCTGTGTTTCACACCTGTTTCTGTAGTAAACAGATGTAGGGGAGAGCGGGGTAAGTTGTCACACTGCTCATAACTCCAACACTAGAGGCTCTATGACAAAAACCAAACAGCCATTTTGTGTGACTTCTTTTCTCTGTTCGACTTCCTGTTCACATGTGGTCACGGTCTCTCTGATCTGAGCTGAGCACAAGTTTATTATTTTACGCTTCAAAAGTAAAACATTGTCACTTTACATTTCATGTATTCCAACCTTATTAGGAACGAATGTTCAAAATGAAAACGCTGCACAAAGTAGAGGAGACAATAACGTGTCTGTAGATACTTCAGCTGAAGCGCTATGCTAAGCTAACCCTGAGATTTAGCTAGCGTTAGCACACGTGTCACATGTGATTAGCTGCCTCAGTCCAAATAAACACATAGAACATGCTCCAAAAACTATGTGCCGTGGTGTAATTCCCTCTGACAGCAGGGATGAAATGATCCTGTAAATAGAATATTACACTCTGTAGTTTACAGCAGCAGCCGTGTGCCTGGACAAGACTGAGTTCATGACAGAGTATATACGGTCTGTAGGCATGTAGCGTGTTAGCAGATACAAACACACACACACTACATCATACAGTTATTCATTCAGTCAGCCAACAAGGGCAGGAGACAAAGAAGCCTGGAATTCATTTGTAATTGTAAGGAGGAATGTGTTTTTGGAGGAAGGAAGAAAATTCTGAGCAGAAGACAGAGAACGACAGAACGCCAGCTGACATCATGTTAAAGGCCGAAGAACAAACCAATCAGAAGCACAGCTGAGGATTCTGACATCAGCGCCGACGTCTCTTTTGGCCTCGTCTACGTGGAGCCGTTTTCACACGGCGTTCCAAAGGAGACGTGGTTTAAGTGTGTGAAATGCAACAAACGGGCCGGCGACGCTCACACCTCAGGTCCGGCGAGTTATCTGAGCCAGAACTGTGACTCTGAACGCGTCTGATCGGTCAGATATACGTCACACAAAGATGCACAATGAGCTGCGTTAGTGTGTTTAAACAGCACATCTGTTTAGTTAAGAAGTTCAACATGTAAGCAAGTTATCTGCAGCTTCACATTCAGTTAGCATAGATCTGTCTGCACCGCAGAGAACCTTTGGTTTTAAAGTCCAAACAAAGAGGTCGGGCCAAGTTATGTGAAAGATTTTTATAGTTTCTGGTTAAAGTAGTAAAATGCTAGATTAGCATGTTTGGGGTAAGAGCCTCGGTCGCTGGGCCCCTTTATGGTTGATCACCTGTAAGTTAGATTTTATTTAGACACTGGACCCTTTAGCCAACCAGCAGCTTCACTATCAGAAATCTTACCCCATGTGGAAAATGACTAAATAATTTGTCACCTGCAGCTTTTTATTTTATTTTGAAATATGTTGCCCTCAGCATAGTCTTCTTAAAGATACAAAAAAATCTATAAAATGTTTTAATGTGTCAGAAAATAGAGGGGCGTCTTACCCCACTCTACCCTGTTAAAGCAGATTTCTCCGCTTCCTTTTATTGTGGAGAGTCAGAGAGTCGGAGACGTGTCCGTCAGCAGGAAACACTTTTACATCATTTCAGGTCATTTCCACTCAGTCACATGAGGCTGATCATTCCTGAGTGTTTGATCCAAGAGACGACAATAAAGCGTGAGGAAGCTGAGGGAGGGGTCGGACTAAACAAGTCGCCAAACTGCTACGTCCAGTAAAATCAGACGGTTAAATATGTGAATGAAAGCTAAAAAAGGGAAACAAAGCGACGTGACGACGTGATCGAAGGATATCAGAAGGTGAAATAAACAGAAAGCCTCAAACTGAGCTAAAGTCGGCTCAGATCATTTCAATATTCTACATTCAGCCTAAGAAATCAAAAGACAGCGTGATCGCATGTACTGGCTTATTTAATAGGCTACACAATCATAACATCAATGCAGATAATCAATCAATAACATAAAGGCCTTCTGCCAATAGAGATGATGTGGTGCCAATAAACAGTAACCAACAGGTTCTGATCTCAGGGCAGCAGACAGGCCTCTACGCTTTGAGAAAGCCTGACAGAGCGTCAGCAGCCTGTTTGACTCCCTGAGATGAGAAGCGGCTCAGTAGAAACACAGAACGCAGGCTGTTCTTCATGTGCAGCTGTTTGTTCAACAGGTAACAGAGAGAAAACATGAGAGCCTTTATTAGGATCAGCACATTGCAGCTGTGTGCAGACACAAACTCCATCCAAAGTCTCTCCAGCTGTTAAAGCTGACTGACAGCTGATCCAGCTGCGATCGGCCCGCCGCCGCCGCTTCACGCGGACGCTCGAGGAAAGGGCGTCTCCTCGACTCCTCTCTCCCGGCTCGGAGAGGAACAGACACAAGTGAAGGAAACGAGGATGCGATTAAGAGAATTGAGACTCGCCCTGCGTCTCTTTCACTGGCTCCCTGAAGCAGCTGACCGCTCCACCTCGGGCCTTCCTCATTTCCCACATTTGTGCCTCCTCCATCCTCGCGGCGCGTCTTAGTCCCTCCCACCTCTCTCCTGGAGCGGAGGAGCGGAGGAAGCGGACCTTTAAGGAAAGGAGGCGTCCTCTCCTCGGAGCGCGGCTTTAAAGCGACGTCAGTTAAAGACGACGTGTCGCACAGCTGCATCATCTGTCCGCTGTTTGAGCTGTGATCTCTGTCAGAGCAGCAGCTGGCAGCACTAAAGGCTACAGATCAGAAACACGTCTGTCGACACCGAACCGCCTTCAGAATCGGCCGAGATCCCTCTGAACACACCTGCGTCTTTCGTTCTGCGGATACTTGTGTTTAATAATGAGGATGTTTCTAAGTGATCTGTTTGTGATGGAGGCTGTAGTTTTAGTAGGATAATAATAAAGAAGAAACAAGTGTCAGAGCACATCTGGATAAAGTCAGTATTAAAATGAGCTGATAAAAGCAGGCTCCTGGTCCTCTCTCAGGTAACCTCCATCTTCATGGCCTGATGTGTGTGCTGCTAAAAGACTTTGGCTGGCCAGTAAATGGACTTTCCTGCTATTCCAGGTAATCCTGTCAGAATATGAGCACTGTGAAGACTCAGTCCTTTTCCTTTGCTGCTGTCCTCTCTTCTCTGTGGCATGCAGTTCCCACTGAAAGAACTCGTGTCTCTGGAAAGTCTTCAAAAGGCCTTCTTCACTTTGACCATCAGCATCATCGGCTTTTTAACACCTACAGTAATATTAGTTTACTGTTGTTGACAACCAGCCCGCATGTGAATCTGCATTTGTAGCCGACAGAGTGATGCTGGAGAACACATGAGCGGCTGACTTCATATTCTGAACACTTTCAACACACAAACTCCTTCCTGTCTTTCTCCCTCACAGAACTTTCTAAATGGCTGACCACATATAAACCCTCAGAACGAGCGGACGAGGAACAAGGATCACGTGAGCGTTTTGGATTTTAGCTTCGTTCAAACAAATCCAAAGGAGCTAGAAGAAGAACAAAGAAACATTTAGCAGGTGTCCTCTGTGTGGCTGCTGGCCTCAGTAACGTCTGCACACATGGAGACACAAAGAACCCACAAACATGACTTTTCATTCATGCTAATTATTTTCTAATGCAATCAACAGCAAACTATCCTGACACTGTCCGTTAGAGTTCACACGACGTCTCGATGTGCTGAATTGTGGGCAAACTGTTCCAAAGACAGTCAGCTGTGTCTCCAACATCTGTTCCTGCATATTTAATGATCTGCTATCTGCTGTTTCTCTGCTGATATTTGTTCTTAAACTGTGCTGAAGGAGAACAACAAGTTCTGTTTGAGTCCACTGCTCTGCAGGACGTCTTCATTTAATATCCTGTTCATTTGGATTTAGTAAGAAACTCCAAGCCGCCGATTCTTCAGCTTCATCGCTCGCTCACGTACCACGACAACACGCAGAGCGCAACTAAACACAAACACCTACCGTCCCGAGCAAAGCTCGCCGAAGCCTGGACCGCTTCCACCTGCTCAGCTGCTTTTTCATTGAACGCTCCTTTGTCTGTCTGCAGGAAGAAACGCTCGCCGCCGGGCCGACGCGTCCAAAACGTCAGACGCCACCCGGCGCTACGCGAAGCCGTCGGACAGGTGGCTGCTGGGAGTGAGTCCTACCTCCTGGATGATGTGGGCTCCTCTGGGATGTTTCAGGTCCACAGAAATCCTCTGAAATCAGACGCTCCGTCAGCAGAGGCTCGTTATTAACACTGTGAGAACAACATGAGGCTGAACCTGAGTTTACTGACAGGATGCTAAAGAATCAGGCGGCAGCTT
>JALXJV020000011.1:3478851-3767096 GCA_024633595.2 Lepomis macrochirus | reverse complement strand
CTGCCTGCTTAGAAATGATCTCAGTCACTTTGTGCTTTGAATCTTAGATTGTGTTTTAGAGACTCTGTAACATGTGTCCAGACTCGGATGAAAAACAGCCTCTTAAATCAGAGAAAGAAAGAAAAGTGGAAAGTGAAGCGGCTCCTCATTAACAGCTGTGTGTTCACGTTCACCATCCGGAAACAGGGCCGGGACGGAAGAAGGTCAAAGTCGACTTCGGGAGAGCAACCTCGGCCGCCCGGAGGACGTCAGAAGCGTCGGGCGTGGCGAGCTCAGAGTCCGTCTGAACGCCGCAGTAATATTCAACTCGGTGATCGCAGATAAAGTCGTCAGCTGGAAGCGAAACCTTTGAAAGTGTCTGCAGAGTTCTGGCGCTCCCTTAGCCTCCGTGATCCTGGGAGATCTGGGAGCTGAGCGATCAAAGCGGAGAAGCGGGTGAGTCGGCGGCGTCTGCGGCGTCACTGCGCTCCGCTTTCTTCATAGTGCACCTCTGCCTGAGTGTGAGCAAAGGATTGTGGTGAACAGGTGATGACAGCAGAGCCGGGCTCCTCCGTTTGTCAGCCACAGAGGCGCCCTATTTCCTCAGCGTCCACCCAAACAAGAAGGGAAGTGTATTGTTGTCCAGAAGGTGTAGTGGACACACACACACAGTCTAACAGACTTGTTGTGTCACACAGGGTGAAACATCAGGACGTTTCATTTAGAGAAGCAGACTGCTGGATTTTAGATGTTCCACTTTCCCTCCTTCCTTCCAAGCAGCCGCTGCTTTCACTTTCTTTCTCTCAGAGTTTGACCTGCAGAGATTTCAGTCTGTGTCAGACTCTACGATATGAACGCATCTGGGACGGAAGAAAAAACAACATCTGCGAGCAGAGGCGTCAGCTCATATTCTCCATCTGCAGCGCTGCCAAACAACAAACTGCTTAGTCCACAAAAGTCCACGTTTGTTCTCGTTTGTCTTCACTAACTTTTGAATGAAGTTTGGCGGCTGACCGTCAAATATCAGAGCCTTAAAGGTCAAAGTTTCCCAGCAGCTCTTGAATAAAGGCCCGTGAATGGAAAATGGATTTAAAAGCAGCCCTGCTCACCTTTACTGTACAACACCTCACTGCAATAACACGAATGTGGCGACAACATGAAGCTGGCGAGTGTTTGGAGTCTCTGCGGGTTCATCTTCAGAGAAATGAAGTGAAACCAACGGCTGCCAAGAAGGAAGGAGATGAATGTAAAAGCTGTGATTCCTGCTTAAAGCTGCCGTCTGATTCTTTAGCATCCTGTCAGTAAACTCAGGTTCAGCCTCATGTTGTTCTCACAGTGTTAATAACGAGCCTCTGCTGGCGAGACGTCTGATTTCAGAAGGATTTCTGTGGACCTGAAACATCCCAGAGGAGCCCACATCATCCAGGAGGTAGGACTCACTCCCAGCAGCGACCTGTCCGGCGGCCCGGCGTAGCGCCGGGTGGCGTCTGGCGTTTTGGACAGCGTCGGCCCGGCGTGGCGTTTCTTCCTGCAGACAGACAAAGGGCGTTCAATGAAAAAAGCAGCTGAGCAGGTGGAAGCGGTCCAGGCTTCGGCGAGCTTTGCTTTCGGGGCGGTAGGTGTTTGTGTTTAGTTGCGCTCTGCGTGTTATTGGAGTGATGCGTGGCGGCGATGAAGCTGAAGAATCGGTGACTCGGGTTTCTTACTAAATCCAAATGAACAGGATATTAAATGAAGGCGTCCTGCAGAGCAGTGGACTCAAACAGAACTTGTTGTTCTCCTTCAGCACAGTTTAAGAACAAATATCAGCAGAGAAACAGCAGATAGCAGATCATTAAATATGCAGGAACAGATGTTGGAGACACAGCTGACTGTCTTTGGAACAGTTTGCCCACAATTCAGCACATCGAGGCGTCGTGTGAACTCTAGCGGACAGTGTCAGGATAGTTTGCTGTTGATTGCATTAGAAAATAATTAGCATGAATGAAAAGTCATGTTTGTGGGTTCTTTATTGTCTCCATGTGTGCAGAGCGTTACTGAGGCCAGCAGCCACACAGAGGACACCTGCTAAATGTTTCTTTGTTCTTCTTCTAGCTCCTTTGGATTTGTTTGAGCGAAGCTAAAATCCAAAAGCGCTCACGTGATCCTTGTTCCTCGTCCGCTCGTTCTGAGGGTTTTATATGTGGTCGATCATTTAGAAAGTTCTGTGAGGAGAAAGACAGGAAGGAGTTTGTGTGTTGAAAGTGTTCAGAATATGAAGTCAGCCGCTCATGTGTTCTCCAGCATCACTCTGTCGGCTACAAATGCAGATTCACATGCGGGCTGGTTGTCAACAACAGTAAACTAATATTACTGTAGGTGTTAAAAGCTGATGATGCTGATGGTCAAAGTGAAGAAGGCCTTTTGAAGACTTTCCAGAGACCACGAGTTCTTTCAGTGGGAACTGCATGCCACAGAGAAGAGGGACAGCAGCAAAGGAAAAGGACTGAGTCTTCACAGTGCTCATATTCTGACAGGATTACCTGGAATAGCAGGAAAGTCCATTTACTGGCCAGCCAAAGTCTTTTAGCAGCACACACATCAGGCCATGAAGATGGAGGTTACCTGGAGAGAGGACCAGGAGCCTGCTTTTTATCAGCTCATTTTAATACTGACTTTATCCAGATGTGCTCTGACACTTGTTTCTTCTTTATTATTATCCTACTAAAACTACAGCCTCCATCACAAACAGATCACTTAGAAACATCCTCATTATTAAACACAAGTATCCACTAGAGCGAAAGGCGAGGTGTGTTCAGAGGGATCTCGGCCGATTCTGAAGGCGGTTCGGTTGTCGACAGGCGTGTTTCTGATCTGTAGCCTTTAGTGCTGCCAGCTGCTGCTCTGACAGAGATCACAGCTCAAACAGCGGACAGATGATGCAGCTGTGCGACCGATCGATCTTTAACTGGCGATAAGCTTTAAAGCCAGCTCCGAGGAGAGGGCGTCTCCTTTCCTTAAAGGCCCGTTTCCTCACGCTCCTCCGGCTCCAGGAGAGGTGGGAGGGACTAAGGCAGCGCCTGAGGATGGAGGAGAGCACAAATGTGGGAAATGAGGAAGGCCGAGGTGGAAGCGGTCAGCTGCTTCAGGGAGCCAGTGAAAGAGGCGCGGAGGCGAGTCTCAATTCTCTTAATCGCATCCTCGTTTCCTTCACTTGTGTCTTTTCCTCTCCGAGCGGAGAGAGAGTCGAGGCGTCCTTTCCTCCAGCGTCCGCATGAAGCGGCGGCTGACGATCGCAGCTGGATCAGCTGTCAGTCAGCTTTAACAGCTGGAGGACTTTGGATGGAGTTTGTGTCTGCACACAGCTGCAATGTGCTGATCCTAATAAAGGCTCTCATGTTTTCTCTCTGTTACCTGTTGAACAAACAGCTGCACATGAAGAACAGCCTGCGTTCTGTGTTTCTACTGAGCAGCTTCTCATCTCAGGGGAGTCAAACAGGCTGCTGGCGGCTCTGTCAGGCTTTCTCAAAGCGTAGAGGCCTGTCTGCTGCCCTGAGATCAGAACCTGTTGGTTACTGTTTATTGGCACCACATCATCTCTATTGGCAGAAGGCCTTTATGTTATTGATTGATTATCTGCATTGATGTTATGATTGTGTAGCCTATTAAATAAGCCAGTGCAGTGATCACGCTGTCTTTTGATTTCTTAGGCTGAATGTAGAATATTGAAATGATCTGAGCGACTTTAGCTCAGTTTGAGGCTTTCTGTTTATTTCACCTTCTGATATCCGCCGATCCGCGTCGTCCGCGTCGCTTTGTTTCCCTTTTTTAGCTTTCATTCACATATTTAACCGTCTGATTTTACTGGCGGTAGCAGTTTGGCGACTTGTTTAGTCCGACCCCTCCCTCGTTTCCCTACGTTTTATTGTAGGTCTCTTGGATCAAACACTCAGGAATGATCAGCCTCATGTGACTGAGTGGAAATGACCTGAAATGATGTAAAAGTGTTTCCTGCTGGCCGGACCGTCTCCGACTCTCTGACTCTCCACAATAAAGGAAGCGGGAGAAATCTGCTTTAACAGGGTAGAGTGGGGTAAGAGCCGCCCCTCTATTTTCTGACACATTAAAACATTTTATAGATTTTTTTGTATCTTTAAGAAGACTATGCTGAGGGCAACATATTTCAAAATAAAATAAAAGCTACAGGTGACAAATTATTTAGTCATTTTCCACATGGGGTAAGATTTCTGATAGTGAAGCTGCTGGTTGGCTAAAGGGTGCAGTGTCTAAATAAAATCTAACTTACAGGTGATCAACCATAAAGGGGCCCAGCGACCGGGGGGGCGTCTTACCCTAAACATGCTAATCTAGCATTTTACTACTTTAACCAAAAACTATAAAAATCTTTCACATAACTTGGCCCGACCTCTTTGTTTGGACTTTAAAACCAAAGGTTCTCTGCGGTGCAGACAGATCTATGCTAACTGAATGTGAAGCTGCAGATAACTTGCTTACATGTTGAACTTCTTAACTAAACAGATGTGCTGTTTAAACACACTAACGCAGCTCATTGTGCATCTTTGTGTGGCGATATATCTGACCGATCAGGCGCGTTCAGAGTCACAGTTCTGGCTCAGATAACTTCGCCCGGGCCTGAGGTGTGGCGTCGCCCGGCCCGTTTGTTGCATTTCACACTTAAACCACGTCTCCTTTGGAGCGCCGTGTGAAAGCGGCTCCGTGAAGCGAGGCCAAAAGAGGCGTCGGCTGATGTCAGAATCCTCAGCTGTGCTTCTGATTGGTTTGTTCTTCAGCCTTTAACATGATGTCAGCTGGCGTTCTGTGGTTCTCTGTCTTCTGCTCAGAATTTTCTTCCTTCCTCCAAAACACATTCCTCCTTACAATTACAAATGAATTCCAGGCTTCTTTGTCTCCTGCCCTTGTTGGCTGACTGAATGAATAACTGTATGATGTAGTGTGTGTGTGTTTGTATCTGCTAACTACGCTACATGCCTACAGACCGTTATATACTCTGTCATGAACTCCAGTCTTGTCCAGGCACCACGGCTGCTGCTGTAAACTACAGAGTGTAATATTCTATTTACAGGATCATTTCATCCCTGCTGTCAGAGGAATTACACCCACGGCACATAGTTTTGGAGCATGTTCTATGTGTTTATTTGGACTGAGGCAGCTAATCACATGTGACCGCGTGTTGCTAACGTTGGCTAAATCTCAGGGTTAGCTTAGCATAGCGCTTCAGCTGAAGTATCTACAGACGCGTTATTGTCTCCTCTACTTTGTGCAGCGTTTTCATTTTGAACATTAGTTCCTAATAAGGTTGGAATACATGAAATGTAAAGTGACAATGTTTTACTTTTGAAGCGTAAAAATAATAAACTTGTGCTCAGCTCAGATCAGAGACCGTGACCACATGTGAACAGGAAGTCGAACAGAGAAAGAAGTCACACAAAATGGCTGTTTGGTTTTGTCATAGAGCCTCTAGTGTTGGAGTTATGAGCAGTGTGACAACTTACCCGCTCTCCCCTACATCTGTTTACTACAGAAACAGGTGTGAAACACAGAGTGTTTGTTCTGTTTAGCTTTGCCGCTCTTCAAAACTTTCTGAACACAGAATTATAGAGATCTACATTACAGGCCTCGCATTCCCAGTGTCAGGTGTAAATATAACACATGAAGAGGCAAAATGAAGGCAAAGATCTGATCACATACGCACACCTGTTTACAGCAAAAGGTAGATGTGGCCATGGGGAGGTTTGTTTGTCACAGCCATGTTTAAACAGAGCAGAAACAGCGTCGCGATACCAGCGTCGCGGCTCCACGGCGGCTGGAGTAATACTGGATCAGCTGGTCAGAGAGGTCAGCATTAGGCGTTACAGTTTACAGCGAACCAGCTGTTCCACTTTCGACTAGCGCTAAAAGTTCGACGCCCGTTTTGTGGGCTCGTCGCTTCGATGTGCAGCGTCGAGCGGCTGATGACCTCCTCCTAGACCCGCATCCTGCAAGACCAGAGTGAGACCAGAGGACACCTGAGTGGCTGGGAAGGGTCGTCGCTGGCGCTGTGATTGGTGGGTTTCTAGGTAGTTTTGAGGCTGCGTATCCTGCCGTGAAAACTCAGAGTTCACATCTCCGATATTTAAACTGTCTGTTGGTAAGAATCCGGATCAGAAATACTTTGTTGATCCCAGAGGAAACTCTTTGTTCAGCTGTTCACTTGCACATCAAGGTATTAGGAATAAAATGATGATAGAAATGTTGAAATAGAAAATATAAATGAGTGTGGATATGTACAGTATTTTACAGTATTAACAGACAAGTTCTGATGAGCGGCAGCAGTGAATAAGTCAGTAATAATAAGTTCTGGGAGAGTTGATGTGGGCGTGAGTACAGATCCTTGAAAATCGCTTAAAACTACAGTAGTAGGAGGAACCAGAGTGCTGAAGCAGAAAATCCTGAACATAGAATATTAAAATAGATAATACTGCACAGGATGTGAAGTACTGCAGTAAAAGAGTCTGTGTGTCTGACTCTCATGGGCGGGGAGACATTGTCCAAGATGACACGTTGCTTGGACAGCGTCCTCCGACAGAGAGTCCAGCTCCGCCCCACAGCGTCACTGACCTTGGATCTGTCTGTCGCTGCCCCAGCATGCAACAGCAAACAGGGCCGGCACTGGCCAGCACAGACTCATAAATCCTCCTCAGCAGATGCTGGAGGACCTCCGCCTCCTCAGAAAACAGAGGCGGCTCCGGCCCTTCCTGCAGAGGGCTCCGATGTTCTCGGTCCGGTTTATTGTCCAGGTCCTTGTAGTCCTCCGCGAGTGTCCACACTGACCCCCTGGATGGAAACAGGGCTCACTTGTGCCTCGGCTCTCCTCAGCTCCACAACCAGCTCCTTAGTCTTTGTCCCACTGAGCTGCAGGCGGTTCTGATCACACCATGAGACAAAGACACCCACCACAGGAAGTCTCCAGTTTTACCACCAAGAGCTCATCACACTGTAAAGGAACTACTGTTGCTTTAATTCACTGTAATAGCGTCCATTTGATTAGAACATATTACATTTCTAACAGCTGTGTTTAGAGCAGCCTGGTTCTGACTGCTGCTCTTATTTTTTACTTTGTACACTAACTCTTGTGTAACTGTTGTGTAAAGTGCTGCATAAATCAAATGTGCTGTTATAATCTGCCTCTGTTGATTTGACTTTATGGCCTTTCTGTTTACTTCAGCAAAGGATCTGGGTTTTCTACAATTGTTCGTTCTTTTATTTTGAAAATCAGCAGGAAGCCGTCGGTGTCAGCATCAGATCCAGCCGGAGCGCAGCAGCAGAGCCTGTATGTGAGGATGAACCTGTTTAAGTTTCGGGATGTTTCACCTCAGACTCATCTCCTGTTAGCCGAGAATGCTAAAGTTAGCGTAGCTTGTTAGCTGCGTGTCTGTAACGGAGTGTGTCGGAGGAAAAGCTGCTGGAAACATGTCTGAAGTCCAAACGCTGAGAGCTTTTGTCCAGCAGCGACTAAGTGCGGCTGCTGAAGAGATATTTGAGCTGTTTGAAGAACGATAGCAGAGTACGAGGAGGAACTTTGTGGACAGCGCAAACTACTGGACGCTGTTTTCAAGCCTGAAGCAGGTTTGGACACTTTACTGCTTCTTCTCCCTTTAAAGCGCCTTTACTGCAGTAAAAGTACTAACAGCACTCTGTGAACAGACTTTAGCCGGGATGGTGGAAAGGGTTAGTAGACAGGAGGCAGAGCAGCGAGTTAATAAGAAGCTGCTCAGAGAGAGAGGATGAGTTTGACTGACAGCAGCTACAAGTGCTGCAGAGGGATGGAAGAAGGGATGAAGGAAGGAAACGAGAAAAGGCTCATTTCTGAGCATTTGAAAGTCTTGTACAGGCCAAAAGTGTGAAGAAATGAACTTTAACCAGCCACAACTTGCAGCTCAATAAGTGTGTGTTTTTTGAAGCTGAAGCAAATGTTGTCTTTCCCCTTTAGAAGAGATAGAAAACTTTATTGTCTAGCGAAAATGTCCAAAGTGCCTCATTCCTAGATCTAACTTTTTTAAAACAAGAGGCAGAAAATAAATAGTGTCAAAATAATCTAAAATAAATAAAGAGCCTGAACAGGCGTTCATATAGCATTACACAGTCACACTTATTGCAGCGACCCTTCACTCAGAATAGTTCACTTTAGCTGGCGTTGATTATTGCAGGCGGGTAAAAGCTGTTTTGAGTCTGCTTGTTTTGCCCTGATGGATCTGGACCGTCTGCCTGATGGTCCCAGTTGGAACAGAGGCGGCCCGGATGAGAAGCGTCTTTTAGGATGTTCTGGATTTTTTCTGAGGCGGCGGGAACTGTGTAGTTCTTCCAGTGTGAGGAGAGGCTGACGCCGATCTTCTGTCGCGGTGTTGATGGCGGCTCTGCAGTGTTTTTCCTGTGAGCAGCTGTGCAGCTGCTGAACCGCGCGATGCAGATGCAGGATGTTAACATGCTCTCTATGGAGGCTTGGGAGAAGGAAACCAGCAGCCTCTGTGTCATGTTGTTCCTCCTGAGGACTCTCAGGAAATAAAGTCTCTGCTGGGCCTTTTTAGCAGCTCAGTTCTTGTTCGGGTTAAACCCTCCTCAACGTGGACTCCGGGAAGCGAAGTCCGCCACCAGCTCCGCCACGGTCTCCGTTGATGATTAGCGGTCAGGATGGTATTAAATGCTGAGCTGTGATCCACAAAGAAGCGTCCGCACATAGCTCCCCTGCTGCTCCAGGTGGGGCCGGTTGCAAAATGGAGGGCTGTGGTTGCAGCGTCCTCTGTGGATCCGTTAAGCTCTGTAGGCAAACTGGTGGGGTCCAGGCCTCGGGGCAGGAGTGCTGTGATGGGCCTCCTGACCAGTTTTCAAAGCGCTTCCTCACCACAGGGGGATTTCGTAAATGCCTATTGTAGTGCTCACAGGACTCAGGCTCCTTACAAGATATGAGTGTATCTGGTCTTTATTTTCTCTCCTTTCTGGGTTTTTGGCTGCGCTTCCCCGATTTAGCAGAATTTTAGGGGGGTGTATGTAACGGGTTGGAAACAGGTTCTGTTAAAATTCTGCATAAATGGGGACAGCGCCGTCTGCTGGCGTCACTGCCGTATTGCAACGTGTTGTTAACGCTGTTGAATTGTGGGTAATCCGCAGTAGAACTCCCGATCACTGCTGTGGTAAGTCACATGTTGAACGAAGCAGAGATGTTATC
Organism: Lepomis macrochirus; assembly: GCA_024633595.2. Lineage (NCBI taxonomy): Eukaryota > Metazoa > Chordata > Actinopteri > Centrarchiformes > Centrarchidae > Lepomis > Lepomis macrochirus. The sequence goes on along the minus strand of JALXJV020000011.1, from coordinate 3,757,894 downwards.
AGCCAAAATGAACTTAAAGCCACAACAAAATGTCTTATTCTGCTTTATTTTTGTTGTGATGTCATTAAGAGGTCAGTGCAGCTTATTTGCCGTCGAGCGAGTCGTTAAATTCAGGCTCAGAGTTGAATGTTAATCTGAGCTTATTTTGCACTGCTTCTGATGCTGCTCCGTTTTGATTTACTTCCTGTGTGTTGTGTAGGGCCGTCTCTCTGTTCACCGCGTCAACATACCTACCGTCCTGATTAAGACCCGGTTTCCCGGTATGCAGGTGACCCGTTCACAGCGCAGCGAGGCTGTTCCATAGAGAACCGTCACATCAGCGTGTTTCCGTCTGTCAGATAAGCAGCAACATGTTTGACTTCCTGCATCTGAACACAAAGTCAAAGTTCACAGTGAGCTGATAAAATGCAGCAGAAGGAAAACACTCAGAGATCCACTTTAAATTACAAGGGCCGGAGTTTAAATGACCACTTTGTTCAGCGTCACCTCGAACCTCTCAGTCACGGGCGCTGCAGCATCGGACCGTCGACCATCTGCTGTCAAGTCTACACCATCAGGTACAGCTGTCTACAGAAACTGGAACAAGGTGACTGCTGCTGGGATGAAAGTTCATCATCTGGGTTTAACTTCAGCGTCTGATTTTCTACCATGTTGGGAACAGAACAGTTTGATGAAGCCCTACGCGAGCAGCACAAGGCGAGGAGTCAACAAGAAGGGATTCATTAGTGGCGAGGACAAAGAAAATCCAGGCGGACGTCTGGCGGCAACAAACTAAAGCTCACATTCCGACACAAGAAGCAGAAGAGGAGGATGCAGGAATCAGCTGTGATGAACAAGAGGACAAAGCTCATGAGGCGATGGAGGAAAGTGATGAACCTACAGAGCATCTGTCACAGCCTCCACCGCCACAAGCTGGCAACATTTAGAAAGCAGCCACATGTTTGAGGATTGAAAATCTCAGCTGTCACATTAAACACGGAGCCAGAGGCGGCAGAGTCGTCTATATGGAGCACTTTGTTTTACTAGCAGATAGTTTTACAGACAGGCGTGAAAAGATGTGAACAAAGAAGGTCTGAAAAAACACTGGCGGCAGTTTGAGACAGCTCTAGATATTCATCCAGAACCTGAGGAGGTTCTTGGTGTTGTTGAAGCGGCAGCTCAGCGATCTTTTAGCAGAACACTGAACAGAGACTAACTGAAATCCAAGAAGCTCTCCTGAAGAACACAGATGGATCCGTCATTATCGATGCTGCGTATCTCTGGCAACAATGGCTGGAAGAGTAAAATGTGCGCTGATGTTAACAGGAAGAGGTTTTCATACTGGCGTCTCCAGAGGGACCGTGGCGGTCTAGCGGACCCCTTGTCTCACTACTGAGGCTCGTTTGCAGACATATGTGAGCAGATATAAAGAAAGAAGTTGTTCAAAGCCTTCAGGGCAGTTTGAGGTTTCTTGGCGTCGTTGAAGCAGCACTTACTACCAGAGTCCAACACTGAACAAAGAGCAGCTGAAGATTGAAGAAGCTCTCAGAAAGAATCCAGATATTTCTCTCATTCTGGGCTGCTGTGTGTCTGGTAGCATCACTGGAGAGAAAAGCGATTTTTATTTTAGCTGCTGAGTTTTCAATCAAAGCGTGTGCTGATGTTAAAAGAAAGATATTTGACTCCATCGTTTGTGATTGGACGTTTTAACTTTCTATCTGATGTGCTGATTTTAGAAAACTTCACTTGTATGCATTAAGCAGAGACATATTTAGGTTGGAACATGTAATTAAAGCAGAGTACTATACACAAAATACTCCATCAGAATACCTGGACATGCTAAATGTTCTATAAAATCAAGTTTGTTCTGTTTAACATCTAGAATCTTTCCCGCCACAGTCGGCCATCTTACTTTAGTTAAACTAAAGTGTCCAGTTGTGTGGACAAAGTTTCACAAAGACTTTCTGCTTTCTACAGTAAATCTTTGTAATTGTACATTGGTGCTGTTAAGGTGGGATGAAAACACAACAGGTTTCTGTTTGGAAGCTAAAATCTATTGGCTCCTGTACAAGATGCTGTTCTGTCAGCAGAACTCCTCCTACCAGGGTGAAGATCCTCAAAGCGCTGCTGTGAACTAAGAAACAGTCTGAACATAATGTTCTAAAAGTGTGTTTTATTGTGCAAACTGCGACAGGCTTCATGACAGATCAGTGAGGGATATAAAGGACACAGTCCTGGCTGGAACAGCTCAGCGTCTACATATGGCTGTGACACTAAAGAAAAGTTCCTGTTTAGTTTGGAATCTAAAAACCTGGAAACAGCGGCTCCTTCTGTTTGTTGCTGCTTGTTTTTATCAACACTAACAAAACTTTAAAGTGTCTCCACTTTGTGTCAAACTCTGGTTCCATGGAGCATCTATGTAGCACACAATATAACAAGGGTTTCCTCATGGAGAGCTTTTCAAATGTCCAACCTTTTCTCAACACTAAGAACACACAAAGCGCTTTTACCAAGAAAACACTTGGAGCTGCAAACAGTTTCCAACAGTTTCAACCAGTCTGCAGAGCTTTTTACTACAAATCTGTGTGTGTTGTGCTACTTTCAGAGTTTGCAGCCTGTTTTTAAGGAAAGGATCTCTGGTTTCAGTGTTTCTCCGTTCACATGCAGCACGACTCTCTGAAGAAACTCCAGAGTCCACTTCAGGCTTTCTGGGTACTCAGCCTGGAGGACATACTGCAAGTACAAGTACATGAGTGTATCAGGGCAGCACTCAGTCCGCTGCCAGTCAACCCGTTCCTCTGAAAACAAAAGGCTAGTCAAAGTGAAAGATGCTTTTCTTTGCTGAGTTCTCAAAGAAAAGTTGCTGTTTAAAGATTTCTGACAGGCAGAAGTTCATCAACATGCTGCTGTCTGGTTTTACTGAGAACCAGCCGCCAGTTTATGTCACTGATTTCAGCCCAAAACATCCAGCGTGTTAAATTTATCACTACAAAAGTCTTTGCTGACTTAAAAGCAGCAGAAGACAAGTTAACACTTGAGTCCAGAAGACAAACCGTGGTGAAGATGATGCTGTCAGGACTGGATGAAGGCGGGGAACCAGAGGAAACATACAGAGGAAAAGGGATTTTAGAAAGAAGAAACATGAGAGAGAAATATTATTTTAAGGAAGCCCAGATTTCCATCAGACTGATTCATGCTGAGTGTTCTGGTGTCTAAACAAGATGGATCTGGAGTTTTCTCTAAAGCAGCTCAGTGTCAGCTGCTGCTCCATCATTTCCTCTCTGCTGGATTGAACTCAACATGGATTTTTTGATGTGGATTAAACAGAGTGAGACTTAATCTGGACAAGTTTGATTAAAAGTTAGAAGGAAAACACAGAGAATAAAAACAGTGAGAAACTTTCCTCTGCATGTAGAGATCACGCCTCTATTTAAGGCTCATTTATTGAATATTTCAACTTTATTGTTCCAAAGAGAAAAAAGCCTGCAGGGACCCGAGTATAAAACACAGAATACAGCAAATATAATAAAAATATAGAAAACAAAGACTAAAACCAGAACACAGGCATCAGGAGGCGACTTAACAGATAACCTGCAGCACATCAGGCCGCCATCATCACCATCATCATCACCATCATCATCTTCCACCACTTTTAAATCAAAGACTCATCAGGAGAATTTAACTAAATTATAATGGATGTAGAGGGCATTGATCACCCAGTGTGTTACTTTTCTAAAAAGTTTAACAAACATCAATTCAATTATTCCACCATTGAAAAGAGACACTTGCCTTGTTGTTGGCCTTGCAACACTTCGAAGTATATGTTGGGTGTAGCTCTTTACCGATTGTGGTTTACACTGATCATAACCCCCTGCTTTTTCTCACTCGTATGTACAACCACAACCAACGCTTGATGCGTTGGGCCTTAATCATCCAAGACTACACCTTAGATGTCCGCCACAAGAAAGGGTCCAAGAATGTGCTGGCTGACGCATTGTCCAGGTTGCAGTGAATGTTATTGTGTTGATCTGTTTTTACCCAAACATGGAGTTTGTGTTTATGTGGGGGGGTGTTACGGCTGCCACCAGCACCACCCGTAATTTTCCAGTGTTTAAAGGTTGTCATTTGTTATGCTGAGCAGGCTGTGCGAACACGCCCCGAGGATTGGCTGATGTCCGAGGGATGGCCCCGCCTACTTCCTGGGGTCCTGACCGGTGTTTCTTGCCACCCATTGGTGCGGCTTCCCTCTGCTGCCCAATCATGGAGCGCCACAAATAACCCTTGCCTGCTTAAAAGCCTGCCCAGTCTGCTGTTCATGGCAGCTATCAGACCCGATTGCTTGCCTCGTGTTAGATGCCTCCGGGCTTTTGGTGTGATTGTTAGTTTTGCAGACTTTGTATCGAACGATTTTGTCACGGTAAGGAAGTGGGCCATTTAAACTACTGATACTCCTGTTGCACTCACCATAGTTGATTTATGTTAGTTTACACTAGGTTCAGGGGTGCTGTGCGCTTTGTGTTTTGGTTCTTGCAGATCCGCTAGTTAGAGAGTGTTTTGGTTTATCTTTTTTATTTTTGTTTAGTTAGTCTAGTAATCCTCCTTTTGAGGACCTCCTTTTGTTATATTTGTTTATTGATTTCCACAGCACCCATTGGCTCATTTTCTGTTTTGTGACACTTTATTTTTAATAAACATCCTTTCAAAATACCGAAAACATCTGGTTTATGTTTATGTCCTGACACCCTAGACACACCAGGATGTAACAATTGTTCCAAAGAGAAAAAGCCTGCAGGGACCCGAGTATAAAACACAGAATACAGCAAATATAATAAAAATATAGAAAACAAAGACTAAAACCCAGAACACAGGCATCAGGAGACGACTTAACAGATAACCTGCAGCACATCAGGCCGCCGCCATCATCATCATCATCATCATCATCATCATCATCATCACCATCTTCATCATCCACCACTTTTAAATCAAAGACTCATCAGGAGAATTTAACTAAATTATAACGACACTTAATTTGAACAAAATGAAGTCAGTCAGAAAGAAAGTGTTCACATCACCAGGTCAGTTTCACTCCAGACAAATATTCATCAGGCGGTTTATAATCTGTACAGCATCACGAGCAGCTCTGACCTCATAACCTCGATTCCCCTAAAAAGGAAGAAAGCTCAGGAGAAGCAGCAGAGGAGGATCCCTCCCTCGGACTGACAGAAGGTGGCGCTGCGACACAAAGGGTTAAAACCCAAAATAAGCTAAAGGTTTCTTTACTGCAGAACAAGATCATTTCTTAGTCAAAGCTTCCAAACATTAGCCTCATATAGTTCATATTAAAGTCCTCTAATCATTCCTGTGTGACTCCATTGTCGTCCACATGAGGGAGAACAAAGTGAGAAATGCTGTTGCTAACGCAGCTTTTGCTTTACCTTCCATGTCGACTCCCTCAAAGCAAAAGACAGCGGTAGGCACTCCCAGTTTACTGGGACGGGTTGGACGGGCCCGTCTGCCGTTCCAGCTGCCCGTGCCGTACAGCTCCAGTGGTAAAGAGCAGCTGCAGTCCTCTCTGCTTTAATAACAAGTTCTTCTTCTTTGGTGCAAACATTATAATAACAGCAGGCTTCTTCTTTGTGCACAGGATGGTTCCTCATCTGCCTGACTGGTTGTGAGACTGCTAATCCTGTCCTGTTCCAGCCTGCACACGCCATTCACCGTCGCTCCTCCGCCCCCAGTCACCTTCTGCAAATAAACCACATTTTTACCGGGACCGTGAATGCAACAGCGGGCCGCCAGGCCGCACGGAAGTGACGTTGGCTAGAGCTAAGGAAGCGTCTTACCGGCCGGTGAGCGGTGGCGTCTGCTTGGAAGTTGGGTTCTCTGCGTTATTATTAATAGAGTCGTACAGTCGGGTTAGGAAAAGGTAAAGCGTCGGTACAAGTGGTGCAAATTTTTGGATATCACCACGGAGGACAACGTAGCGTGGAGCCTTTTCTGTTCGAGCTGCCTCTGACTGGCGGGCAAACTGACTGGCGCTTTGTGTTCCTCGCACCTTAACAACTATTTCTGGTAGAGATTAGAGGAGTTTGGCGGAGCGAGTTTGGAACTGAGTTACTTTGGTCACCTTTTGGTGCTGGAGTGAGCCTTGTTGTGAAAAGAGCTGACAGAGTGTAACTATCCGAAGGGGACTGAGTGTTTGTCTTTATTTCTCTTTGATTTATTGTTTGTTGGACCACGCCCTGCTTTTCTTCAAATGTTTCTGACAAGATATTTTCTTGATAGAAACCAAAGCTGATTTCTGTCTGTGGGATTTTATTCAGGTTTTTCCTTTTGAGGCCACACATAAAAACGGCCACAGCGTGAATGTGTCCTAAGCTTGGGTCCACGCTGTAACAAATAAACTGTTATATGGACAGGGTGACATCATACAGTAACATACTAAGAAGGGAGATCATGTAATACAAAGTTCTGATTATCAGATGTGTTGCAAAGCGGATAAACATTTGTAAAACACTATAGAAGATCCTTTCCCACTTTAACTTCCTGGATGTGCAAAGCCTCAGAATTAAGTAGTCAGCTTAAATAAGTGTTCATCTGCAGTTCTGTTGTCAGAAACAGAACTAATCTGCAGAGGCTCTTTGGGTTCAGAACATCTGGAGGAAATAAAGTCCAGGTCCAGGTGGAGGTCCAGGTGGAGGAGGTGTCTGAGTGTGCAGCAGAAGGAGTGGAGGAGTCTCAGTGTGTCTGCAGAGACTGTGTAGAAGGACAGAGCAGCAGCAGAGCAGTCCAGATCCACTGATGATACTCTGTCACATCCAGAGGAACACACAGGGATGATGGTGGACTTGACTTTGTGTCTGACAGTGGAGCTGATCTCAGAGCAGTTCAGACTGCAGCACTGTTAGGATTCCTCTGTCAGTCACTGCTGGATGAAGCTCTCCTCTCCACTCTACCTCCCAGTAACATGGCCCAGTCAGAGCCTCTCCACACACAAGCTGATGCTGCTGCTTCAACCTCTCTGGATCATCAGGACACAGCTGATCCTCTCTCAACACCACCACCTTTCTCATCACTCACACTCTGACAGAGATCACCTCCAGCTGATGAGAGAAGAAGACAGAGAGCAGAAGTCATAAATCAGAGTTTACAGAGACTCCCTTCATCAGCTGTCAGTCAGTGATGCAGCACATCCAGTATAAAGACCAGCAGGGACTTCAGTCCTGTTCAGACCAGAAGTGGAGCGGCTGTGTAGCGTAGCCAGCTTCCTTTCAGCTCTCATGTTAACGTATTGGAGTGAACACACTGAGACCTGCAGAGACTTTGGCCATCAGCTCTGTTTACTCTGCAGGTTTCACTCAAGTCCACAGTGGAAATAAAGTGCTGAGAGTCCCTGAACGCATCATGACTGCAGAGACAGAGAGATATTCACTGCTCACTGTAATGATGGATTTACTGCTGTTAGGGCTCAAAGCTGTTAAAAACCAGCCGCTCAGTCACATTTGAAGATTTCAGCTACTTTGGAAATATTACAGGACAAATCTGTAAATATGGAGTCTGTTCTAAAAACATCTGGACCAAACTAAAGACACATGGACAGATATATATATGATGTTAAAGGTCCTACATGTTCATACAAAGACTGAACAGCTAAACATCAGCTGTGCTTACTGGACTTCAGCAGAGGTTCTGGTCTGTAGAAGGACCACATGGTTACTAAATGTAATGATGGTTCTCTGAAATAAGAGCCAGTGATTTGCAGGCTTCAGTCAGACTGATCTCAGAGCTGTGACAAAGATGAACTGATCAGTAGTTTAGTGTTGAAATGAGAGAACAAACACTTTGAGATCAGATTTGATGGTCCGACAGTTTGATGAATGAGGACCACTGTCTCTATACATCTTGTGATGCTGTCAGCTGGAATCCAGCTTTATTTCCTGGAGACATGAACACAACAACAACAGTCGTCTTCACATCAACTCAAACACATGATCACTGCCTGTTCTCTCTCTCTCTCTCTGTCTTTCTGTCCAATCCTGAAGCCTGTCACCATTCTCCTCTCACAGCTTCACTGAGGAAAGCAGCCGCTGAGAAGGTTGGAGGTTTACAGGAAATACTGGATCTCTGCTTTGATACTAACTGTGTTTAGTACAATACTGCTGAAACCAGCATGGACTGACTCCAACCCTCTACTGACCTCAGAGTCTTCAGTCTGCAGTGTGGACTCTTCTTCAGATCAGACAGCAGCTTCACGTCTGAATCCTGCAGGTTGTTTCCCCACAGCTGCAGCTTTCTCAGATGGGAGGGGTTGGACTTCAGAGCTGAGGCCAGAGAAGCACAGCTGATCTCTGACAAACTGCAGCGCTCCAATCTGAATAAAGAATAAATGATGGTGATAAAAATCCATTTCTAATCCAATCAGATGTGTTCAGGTTTTAAATGTGGAGCTCAACATTACTATGTCCTAATCAATGAGCTTTTCCCTAAAATGAGTAGAGGGACTTTGTCATTGTGTTATTGTGGATCATCATAATGTCAGCCTTCTACAGACATCATCCAAATGTCAGCACAACATTCATACACCTATTCATGTCAACACAGATCAATAACATGCTGCTGATCTCAGGCCAGTCTGGAACTAGAGGAGAAAAACTATATTGATCCTTTAAACAGCTGCATTTGGAAATATGATCTGATCTGTGTGTGTGTGTGTGTGTGTGTGTGTGTGTGTGTGTGTTCTGAAGGATCAATATCAGTGATCAGACATTATTTGTGAAAACACATTGAAACCAACAGAAACAAAGAAATATTTCTACTTCAACAAGTAAACTTGATCAGTTTAAAACAAATATTAGTTCAGAGGATCTTCTGTATCCAGATGTGACCATTTACCAAAAATAAGCAACATTCATTTACTTTAACGACTAACAGCAAACATTTTCTACAGTTTCTTTAAGAAACACAAGTCTTTGTGACTGCAGACTAAATTTAGTACAAGAAACATGAAAATATGAACAAAAGGACATTTACAACTTCATGGATGGAAGTTATGTCTGAACAGAAATTAGCTTCAATTGTTAATTAAACATATCAGATCTACAATAGTAACAGAGAGTCAGTGAACTGACCTCAGAGTCTCCAGTCTGCAGCGTGGATCCTCCAGAAAACCACACAGCAGCTTCACTCCTGAATCCTGCAGGTTGTTCCAGCTCAGGTCCAGCTCTCTCAGATGGGAGGGGTTGGACTTCAGAGCTGAGGCCAGAGAAGCACAGCTGATCTCTGACAAACTACAGAAACTCAATCTGAATAAAGAATAAATGATGTAACGTTAGAAGACAATGTTCCTGCTTGAAATCATTCAGTGTTTAATAATCTGTTATGTGGAATAGAAGCTGATAATCAGGAAGAGCGTTACGTCTGTTTGTTTTATTATTTCTAAGTCTGTGGATGAAACGTTAAGTCAGCTGTCAGATTGCCGGCTGATGATTAGTTCTGACGGATCCTTTTACTTGCAGACTGCATCAACACGGACTGTTCTTAAATAGCGTGTTAGCTTGCTGACACTGTTTGGAGTAAAGCAGCCGTCCTCCTGATCAGTCCTGAGCTCCATCAGAGAGTCCAAACATTTCAGACACTAAAAGTTGAAAGTTTCCTCTGCAGAGTTTCCTCTGTCTGACCTGTCAAGTTTTTAACTACATTTATTTGTTTTGCTGCAAAAATGTCCCACGATATTAACTGTGACATCACTGCGAGCATGGAAACGTTTAAATGACTGACAGCAGCGAGGGCGAGAGAGAGAGAGAGAGATTTGATTTTTAACACCAGCATTTCTTTACTATATGCACAAAACAACGTCCTATATCACATTAATAAAGACCTTTGCGTTTACATGTGTATCAAAAGTTTAGATCAGCACATCTCAGAACTTAACTGCCCCTCTGTCACAGAGCAGAGCGCCCCCCCCCCCACAACCAAACCAGCTCTAAAGTATCCAGGTCATGTGCAGCTCTGTAAAAACTTAAATCTAACAGCAGTCTGGACTGAACCATTTTCTCAAAAACAAGAACCACATCAACATCTAACCCTTCCTCCACCTTACGTCTCCGGGTCATATACACCGCCATCTTTGCCTGTCCTGAAACAAAGTTCAATAGCTGACATCTGTTCTTCTTCCGGCGAGTGAATCTAAAACCACAAATAAAAATCTGCTTCCTAAAAACTTCTCCACATCTACTGAAAATGTTTTCCAACAAATCTGTCAGACGAATGCACTCTGAGAAGCAGTGAAACACCGTCTCTGTCTCTCACTGCAGAAAGGACATTTGTCTTCTACACAGTGGCGGTTCTAGACCAATTTTACTGAGGGGGCCAGACTGGGGCTAGTTGTTTTGCCAGAGGGGCCCATTCAATTGTAGAATAATGAGACAAAGGAAAAGTTCAATCTTTCAAAATGTCCCGTTTAGTATATAATGTAATGTTTTAGTTTGTTTCAGTAACTTAGTTATTTGTTTCAGTAATAGGATCTTTTCTGTAACTTAGTTATATATTCATTAAATTACACAAAACAAAACATTCCTGTTAGACCAATCGCATTTTGTGTATGAAAAGTGCTGTTTAAATGCAAAGCATTATTAAATTGTTGTGATAATAATTAAAATTTCCAGCAATATCCAAAGGCTGTCCATGCAATGGAAACATGGATTACAAGGACAAAATATTGTCTACAAGGCTGCATTCAGTTTAATTTTGTCACAAGAAGATACATTACTATGATTACTGTAGACCAGGGCTGTTCAATTATAAATTTAATTGGGACGGATTTTAAAACCAGGACACAGAGACGGGCCGGACATTTTCTCAGGAGTTGGGATCATTAAGATTTTATTGACACACTTGTATTGGTAATCCTTATTGGTTCAGTTCTTTAGTGATGCTCTTATCAATCCTATTTATTACTAAATAATTAAATATATTATTTGAATTTTTTGTTGCTTCTAGAGCAGCAACAACAGGATTTACAGCAACAAACAAATTTAACATGTCAGTAAAATAAATATTACATATTCTTGACATCAACATACTGTGTGAAGTTTAGAAATTATGAACAGCTTAGTCCCTCCTGTCCTCCTCCTCCCGCTGCTGCTGCTGGTTTGTCTCAGCCACCAGCTGAGTTTATAATGTGCCATATTTTAATATACAGGCAAACTAAGCTGAACAGTTACTAAAGACAGACAGCTTTCACTCATACCTGTCAAGTATCCCGTTTTGGCCGGGAAAGTCCCGTATTTTACCCTTCTTTCCCGCCGTCCTCCCGTATTTTAACCTGCGTTATTAAAAAATAATAGGAGCGTTTGACTTTGCGGCGCTGCGCAGCGATGACTTAACATAAGGCATGCTGGTTTAAAATTGTGTCCAACTTCCGCCGGCGCTGCAAACCGTAACCATGACATTAAAACCTAGCAGGAGCAAGGCGTCTGCAGGCACTGAGTCCGGCGGCTGCAGTTGCTTTTTCCCCGACTGCACAAAGTTGGAACCGCACTATTGCCCGGTCTCGCGGCATTATTCTTTGCAAAAGCCGCGAGATCAGTCATTGATCTCAGCTCACAGTAAGCTGCTGCAGGTAGAATGTGTCCGACTTTATGCGCCGTTTTTATACCCCGCCCCTGCAGTCACCTACAGCTCATGTTAGACTATCAAGTCGGCGAAAGTCAGCCGCCGTCATCTCGAACGCACCTAACAGAACTGTTTGCGCTCTCTCCTGTAAAATGAACCGCTCTGGCCCACAAATACACTCCTTCCAAAACAGTCTTAAAGAAGCAAAGTCTGCAACAAATTTGTACAATAACTCACTAAAAGAATAAAGAAAAGTAATGTGAAATTAAAAAGAAAAACTTTAAAAGAAAAGCAATGAAAAGAATGTGTGGAATGAAAATAAAATGTTGGCTAAATGTAATGCTAAAATAATGATAAATGAACAGAAAATACACAAATAAGCATTTAAATAAATGCTCTTCATATCCTTTTGTGTTCATTTAGGCTGTAACACCTGTCTTAAAATGTAAGGGATAGCCTACTGATTGGATGGGGTGGTGGGACTGCTCCGGTGGGCACCGGAAAATTTCCCTTATTTTCAAATCCAAAACTTGACAGACAGCTTTCACTTCAGCTTGTTTTTAACAATAAGCCATTAGCTGAAGCAGCGCTGTGCCTGTGTGAAACCTAAAGACAGCTGCAGCGGTAAAATAGTGGCTTTTTTACTGGCAAAGGTTTTATTGAACCACATACGTACACTAACGAGAGATGTAGTCATCAATGTCGTAATGTCCACTGATCAGCTGGCTGACTTCGTTCCGTGCGCGCGCGTGTGCGTGTGTGTGGATGCGCTCTGCAGACACACAGAGGAGCGGAGAGGCTGCAGGTCCGACAGTAAGTGTTGAGCCTTGATTGGCAGTGATCGGCACAGCACAGGTGAAACTCAACAGAGATGAGAAGGAATGGTTCAGCCTACAGCAGCTCACTCTGTAGATACGTTCATACACTATGCATGTAGTGTAGCTACTTTTGTTGTCATATGTTAGATCATATGCTGGGCCACATGGAGGCTGCATCGGGGCTTCGGGCGGCCCGCGGCCGCTAATTCATTAGGACTACCGTAGACTTTTCGTTCAGAGGGGGGGCCATGGGGGGTCCAAGGGCTATGTTACAGGGGCACTGGCCCCTGCTGCCCCCCTCCCCCCCAAAACCGCCCCAGCTTCTACAGCAGCGTTAATTACAGAGATGAACGAGTTCAGCGCTACAACGCTATGAAGGATTCTCCACTGCAGGCTGCTTTAAAGTCAGGATCTAAGTCCAGAAAAACCCTCCACGGGACGTCACTACGTCCACTCAGTGTTCTCTGATTCACAGTTTGCACCATCAGTTCATAGAGAGTCTTTCCTGAGGCGTCCCCCAAAGAAGCACCTACAGGGTCCACAGGCTCAAGTAGAAAACCAGAACAGTTCTTAAAACCAGGAGAAAACCTGATGGCAGGATACAGATCAGTGTTCCATCAGAAAAGTCCGTTAAAAGAGAGCACTCAGGCTCTGTCAGCTTCTGTTTCCAGTGTTTCAGTAGCTGACTTGGGACTCGTGTAGACCTTAATCCAAGCCCATCAACTAGTCCAACAGGGTCGTCCGGAAAGTTAGCAGTTTTCACTAAATCCCCTCAAATGTACTCAGACACAAACTATAGCAGTAAACAGACCTTGTAGCCGCTCTGGACTGCTGCTAAAGTACCTTTATCTTCCTCTCCCCGTTCATTTTAACACTTCTCCTTCTCTTTTTCTCTCTAGGTGCCGTTACAGCTTCAATACTATTTTCCCTCTTGTTAATTTCCCTTTCTTACATGTGTGTAGTGTCCTTTCAAAATAAAACTTCCTGTTAAACAGGAAACGTGAAATAAAGACAAAGCGTTAAAGGAAATATTTAAACCTTATTCTATTAGAAATCTTTCTAACCAGCGGGAGAAGGGGAGTCAAAGTGTCATGAATAACTACACCTGTTTCGACCACATCACTAACTTTGGCCGTGCTGTCCAAAAATATAGCAATGGCTCCATTCATGCAGGAGGCAGACTTCAGGCTACCGCAGCCCACCACCTCTCCAACCGCTGAACTGGCCTTCTCTACAGAGCGCTATGCTGCCAGGGTTGGAGCCCTACTGGTTTTGGTTGCCATACGCGTGCACGTGTTGTGCGCAGCAGCTGCGGACTGCCTCCATCCAGTTTTCGGTGTAAACTCTGGAAAATGAACGCTCTCTTTCTTGGTGTTACTGTGGAAAAGTGTTTATTTCTCTGAGGAATACACCGTGAACGTCTTCTTATCGCAGTGGTTTCACATTTAGAAGAGGGATATTCTGCTGTCGGACTCACCCGAAACCAACGTGGCTGCGACACCAACGAGTGACGTGGACCCACCTCGCGCTGGGAGTCGCAGACAGTTTGTGCCCAAAGGACAATAGAAATGCTTATTTTAAGCTTTTTATGGACAGGTATGATTTAACTGACGTATGGAGAGCTAAATTCCCAGATGTAGTCTCATTTACCCGGAGCAACAAAGACAACATTAGACTTTCTCGAACAGACTTTTGGTTAGTATCAAAAAGTATTAAAGAGCAGGATCTCTCAGTTAACAGTCTTCCCTGTCCCTTAAGCCAGGGGTTCCCAAAACTTTCAGCCCACGACCCCCAAAGTAACGGTGCAAGTGACTCGCGACCCCCACTATGAGCGATATATAAACATTGCGGCGCAACAGCACGCGCACTATAAGCGTATCCAAACACGAGCATATTGACAACACAAAATAACAACTGATTCTGTCACTAATATGTCAGTAAAGGGTCAGAGTGGTCAAAGAAAATCAAAAGAGCTGTTCCCTTTTATTTATTAGCTTGGTTTTATTGTAAATTTAGCCACTAGTTGTTATGAGACTGGACAGAGCGGACCCAAGCGCAACACTCAAAGGAAAAAAGGCTTTATTAAGGTTACTCTGAGGGAACTGGGAAGCGGACCGGGAGGAGAGGTGGACACCAGGGAGCGTGGGCTGCGGAGGACCGAGGAGCAGGTGAGGCGCAGGTAGAGAGGCGAGGAGTGGGGGAGCGGGAGCGCTGTGAGGGAGCCCGAGAGGTGAGGACCGGAGGAGAAGCCCAGCCGACAGAACGGTGGTCGGGGGTGAGTGAAGAGCAAAGGGACAGGGTTAGGTCGGAGAACACTTGGAGACTGACAAAAAGGAGATCAAGAACTAGAGCTCGAGAGGTTGGCACCGGCTTGGGAGCAACGACGATCAAGCGAAGATGGTGTGGAGATCCGGGGTAGATATACAGGCTGGGACGAGGTGATTACTGGCAGGTGTGGCAGACAGGGGAGGTAGCTCACGAGGTGCAGGTGCGGGTAGTCGGCTGGGCTCAGGAGGCGGAGGGAGAGAGAGGGCGGGGAGAACACAGAGGCAAGCAGAGCAAAACCAATGGGAGAAATAAAAGTGAAAGAAAAATAATAATAATAATAAAAAAAGGAAACCAGGACACTCACCGTCAGCTGGGCTGTCCCCACAACACTAGTTTTATCTTGTGTTACAATCATGGCTAACATATGCTATTTCTAATCGTTTTTAAATTTTTATTTTATTTCTGGAAATCAACTTGCGACCCCCCCTCTCTGGCTCGCGACCCCCCTGGGGGTCCCGACCCCCACTTTGGGAATCACTGCCTTAAGCGACCATAAAGCAGTATTTATTTCTATTAAATTATTTTTAGATAATGCTTTTAAAGCCAATTACTGGAAACTAAATAATTCTCTTCTTAAAGTGGAGGAGGTTAAACAGCTAATTAAAAACTTTTTTAACAAAGCTGTGCTGGAAAATTTGTTCAGTGTTAATTATTTAAATATGAATCAGCAAAATACCTCAGGAAGCTTGGCAGCAATCTTGCTAAAATGAGAAAATTAGAGGAACAAAGAGTTATCACAGGCATTTCGATAATGTCTCAAATATCAGCAGACGTCTTAACAGAGGAGGAGAAAATAGAAATGCTTAATTTACAAGAGAGCCTGGATAAAATATATGTTTAAAAAAGGCAGAAGGAGCTTTTATAAGGTCTCGGAAACAGTGGTTAGAAGAACGGGAACAAAATTCTTCAAACTTCAAACTGGAAAAGTATCATGCAAAGATGAATACCATTAATGAATTGAACTCTACAAGTGATGATCAGCATTTAATATCTGATTTTTGTTCTTCCTGTTATAAAAAAATTATACACCTCAGAATATTCTAACGATGATGCTTCAATGTTCCTCAGTTGTCTACATCCCAGCTAGAAATTTTATGTTCCCAGAACGTTCTGAGAACGTCCCTGCTGGTGTCAAGGACGTTGCCTGGTAACGTTCCCACAACGTTCCCAGACAGTCACGATGTGGAGTTCTTTAAAGGGTTTAAGGACATTATTTGGAGGACCTTCAGGGAACATTTAGGATGTTCTGGTAACGTTTAGAGGACAATATTTAATTCAGAAATCTAATGTTCCCAGAACGTTCTGAGAACGTCCCTGCTGGTGTCAAGGACCATGCCTGGTAACATTCCCCCAACGTCCCCAGACAGTCATGATGTGGAGTTCTTTAAAGGGTTTGGAGACGTTATTTGGAGGACCTTCAGGGAACATTCAGGATTTTCTGGGAATGTTTAGGGGACAATTAGATAGGACGTTCCCTCTAGGACTCCACTACACTACATTCCCTTAACATTTACAGAACCTTTACTTTTTGATTCTTGCATCACCTTCCCAGAATGTTTTTGTCATGGCTGTAAATTTCACAGTTGATAGCTGTTTAAGTTACTGTTAACGGTAAATAACTTTAGAATAAACAAACAACTTAGCTATAATATAAACCTGTTTACAGTCAACCTCAGTTATAAAAAAAGAACAACTCTTTATGATATATTACGGTATTTATTAAGTTCAACTTTACAGTAATGGCAGGAGTGGTTGCCAGAATTTCATTGCAAAAAATGCAGGTCATAAAGTTGGTGGCTACAGATTTTACAGACAACCACTTAAATTAACGTAAACTGCAAAGGACATAACACAAAGCCCACTGCAAACCAATACACAGACTACCATTAAGAGACTTTAAGAAACTGTTTTTTCATGTACACATCCTCTGAAAAACAGATTGAACGGATCTTGTTCAGTATACTCACAAAGCAGTGATGAGATCTTGAAAAAACAGCATGTGTCCATACATTTATTCATTTAGCTGGCACATTTATCCAAAGCGACATACAATTGCTGCACATGTCAGAGGTCGCACGCCTCTGGAGCAACGAGGGGTTAAGTGTCTTGCTCAGGGTCACAATGGTGGGGGATTGAACCCATATATATATATATATATATATATATATAGACCCAGGTTGATCAAGAGTAATTGTCACTGCATCCAGACTTGAATGAACAGAGCACTCAACATGGGAGTCTCACACAGACTTTATGTTCAGGAAACTTTAACTTCAAAGTGTACTGTCACCACTCACATGTTGTCCATCATATGTTGATGGTGAAATAGCATGATCCTCCCTGCAGAAAAAAAACACAGAAACAAAAGTTAGATTGATGCAGTAGTTGAGGATGATGCCTACACAGAGAAACTTAACGAACAAACCAGTATCAGGAATAACTCCTCAACCATTTGGCCTAAATGCATAATTCTGGTCTCCTTTGAAAGGTCAGAAGGTAAGGAATATAAATCCATTGTACATTAATATATTTATTTTACTTTGACAGACTACATGGAGATGCAATAAAGAAAAAATCTGATATTTTTATCCTTGCCTGGAAAAAAAGCTATATTTTAATAAACCATCAAAACCATCCTGAGGAAGCTTTTAATGCAACTGAATATCTTCTAATACACCTAGAATGCAATTGTAACTGTAAATCTGATGAAAATGACAAAAATACAACAGTTATCATACAACATTATCAAATATACCAGGCGAATGTCCATATTTTGGCAATATTTATTGTTAAAATGTTGACTTTTATTGATAGATATCTTTCAAACACTATTTCTGTCCATACAATCAAGTTCCAAATGACAAAACATTGAAATATCAATAAACCAGGAGTATTCATCAACATTCCTGTCACGAAAAGCACCCCCACGCTTTACAGGCCTGTAGATTGAGAACAGAACAGTCGCACAGTGACGGGGGGGGGGCATCAATCGATCCGGCTCGAGCAGACCTTTCATTTGATACCCTGCATGTCTATATATCTCCAACGGAGCGGCAATAATGAAGATGTCGCCCGCTTAGCAACAACATCGGCGCGTTTCGGAGTTAAAATGTCAAAAAAACACTTTAAATCAGTAATATCGCCCAGAGCACTGTTGCCCCGGTTAACGTTACCATTAAATGACAAGCTAGCACGTTTTTTGCAAGAGCAACATAAAACAGCAGAAAGGACAGCGTTAAAACTGTTTGAAAAATGTAACATTCACTGGCAACAGGTCGACCGTTAATGTTAATGTTTACCAAACGTGACCCAGCAAACATTAACATAACATTATTAATCCCAAACAAACCTTCAAGAAAGCTTTTGATGCTGGAAGGATGGAAGAAATTCTGTACAACTTACCTCTAGAAGGAATGTTTCCTCTCCAGGATCCAGAGTCCGGACATCGCGCTTCCATCTCAAAATGTAAACAATCGCAATAGATGCTGGTCACGCACACAGGGCGCAACTGCCATGTGTGTGTCTCTCTCTCAATTCAATTCGCTTTATTGGCATGACTGTAAAACAATATTGCCAAAGCATCATACATATCACATAACAATCAGCCCCAGACATATAACAACAATCAGACCATAAATTTCATTAAAGAATTAAAGCATAAAGTAATCAGAGCATCTGTGTTTGTGTTAAAAAAAAAAAAAAATATATATATATATATATATATATATATATATATATATATAAACAGAAAATAAATAAATGAAAGTGTGTGTGTGTTAAAAAAAAAAACTAAAACTAAAATAAACAAAACAGTAAGTGTGCGTGTGTTCTCATTAAGTTCGTCACAAAACGTTCTCATATGGTCAACAGAGAACCATATCGGAACGTCCTGATTGTGTCCCCTTTGTAATGTTGCTATGTGAACATAAAATAACCAATATGAAATGTTCCCCTAAAGTCACATAAAGAACATCATCATGTGACCAACTTAGACCCATATGAGAACGTTTGATTACGTCTTCTTTGTAACGTTGTTATGTGACCATAAAATTACCATTACGGAACGTCCCCCTAAAGTCATATAAGGAACGTTATAATATGACCAACATAGAACCATATGAGAACGTTTTGATTACGTCTTCTTTGTAACATTATGTGACCATAAAATTACCATTACGGAACGTCCCCCTAAAGTCATTTAAGGAACGTTGAACTGCAGCACTTTCATTACCAAAAGAGGACGTTTCAGAAACGTCCCTAATGTTCTGTAAAGGTTCAGAATGTTCGTCACCTTTAGGGAACTTTTAGGAAACGTTACCCATGGTCGCGGGAACGTCACCTTCTACCTGGGATAATACCCCTAAACTGGACATTTTTGTGACCTCCCCTTTTCCCTGGCAGAAGTCAGTCAATGTTTAGAACTGCTAAAAGACAACAAGTCCCTGGGACAGATGGTCTATCCTCTGAATTTTATAAATGGTTTTCCCAGCAGATGGCGCCCTTCTTACTGCAGGTATTTAATGAAAGTTTAAAAGCCAAAACCTTACCACGGAGTATGGAGCATGACTCAAGGTTTGATTACTTTACTCCCTAAACCACACAAAGACTTACTTTATATCGATAATTGGCGTCCAATTAGCCTATTGAATAATGACTACAAAATTTTGGCCTTGATCTTTGCTAGAAGAATTAAAAAGTATTAGATTCTATAATTGATGAAACACAATCAGGCTTTATGCCCAAAATGCATATCTCCAACAACATTAGGTTAGTCTTAGATTTAGATGACTATTCACATTTAATTTCTGACGACAGCTTTTTGTTATTTTTGGTATTTGTAATTGATGTAAAAATGAACCTCACTCCCATTGTCGAAAGAATGAAGAAGATATTTAACCTGTGGCTATAATTCAATTCAATTTTATTTATATAGCGCCAAATCACAACAACAGTTATCTCACAGCGCTTTTCATAAAGAGCAGGTCTAGACCATACTCTGAAGTTATTTACAGAAGCCCAACAATTCCCACCAAGAGCAAGCACTAGGCGACACAGGCAAGGAAAAACTTCCTTTTAATGTGATGTATCTTTGAAAGGCAGGATTTTACTCTCAAAGGCTAAAGGAATATGAAGAGTAACACACGCTGCTCTATCTTTACATATAGATCAACAAATGCGCAAAACAATAAAAAGTCCTTTATGATTTTGTATGGAAAAAACTCAATCATTATCTAATTATCTAATTATTTAATGAGTACAGTAAAGGTGGCCTTAGCTTTCTCGACTTTACTACCGTTAATTTCACCTTCAAGATTAATTGGATTAAGTGGTATTTAAATTGCCCAACCAGTATGTGGAATTTTATTCCCTGTTATGTCTTTTCTTCACTTGGTCTCCAGTTCTTGTTGGTTTCCTCTGAAACTTTCTCCGTTCCATAAACAAATGCTACTGGCCTGGTCCCTAATTTACAAGCACAACTTCACTCCTCATAGGTTTTACAGTGGTCTGCAAAAGTTTGGGCAACCTTGTTAATTTCCATGATTTTCCTTCATAAATCGTTGGTTCTTAGGATAAAAAAAATCAGGTAAATATATCATATAGGAGACAAACACAGTGATATTTGAGAAGTGAAACGAAGTTTATACAATTTACAGGAAGTGTGCAATAATTGTTTGAACAAAATTAGGCATGTGCATAAATTTGGGCACCACAATCAAAAAAAATAACTCAATATTTAGTAGATCCCCCTTTTGCAGAAATAACGCTTCCTATAGCTTCCTATGAGAGTCTGGAATCTGGTTGGAGGTATTTTGGACCATTCCTCTCTACAAAACACCTCTAATTCATTCAGGTTTGGTTTCCGAGCATGGACAGCTCTCTTTAAGTCACACCACAGATTTTCAATAATATTCAGGTCTGGGGACTGAGATGGCCATTCCAGAACGTTGTACTTGTTCCTCTGCATGAATGCCTTAGTAGATTTTTGAGCAGTGTTCAGGGTCATTGTCCTGTTGAAAGATCCAGCCCGGCAGCAGCTTCAGCCTTGTCACTGATTCCTGGACATTGGTCTCCAGAATCTGCTGATATTTGGTGGAATCCATGCGTCCCTCAACTTTAACAAGATTCCCAGTCCCTGCACTGGCCACACAGGCCCACAGCAGGATGGAACCACCACCAAATTTTACTGTAGGCAGCAGGTGTTTTTCTAGGAATGCTGTGTTGTTTTTCCTCCATGCATGGCGCCCTTGTTATGTCCAAATAACTCAATTTTAGTTTCATCAGTTCACAGCACCTTATTCCAAAAGGAAGCCGGCTTGTCCAAATGTGCTTTAGCATACCTCAAGCGGCTTTGTTTGTGATGTGGGCGGAGAAAAGGCTTCCTCCGTATCACTCATCTCCTTGTGTAAAGTGCGCGCAATAGTTGCACAATGACTCCATCTGCAGCGAGATCATGTTGTATGTCTTTGGTGCTGGCCTGTGGGTTGAATTTGACTGTTCTAACCATTCTTCGCTGTTTATCCGTGATTTTCCTTGGTCTGCCACTTCGAGCCTTAACTTGAACTGTGCCTGTGGTCTTCCATTTCCTGACTATGTTCCTAACTGTCGAAACAGACAACTGATATCTCTTAGACAGCTTTCGATATCCTTCCCCTAATTCATGATGGTGAACAATCTTTGTTTTCAGTTCATGTGACAGTTCTTTTGAGACTCCCATGTCGCTACTCTTCAGAGAAGATTCACAGAGGAGGGAAACTTACAATTGCCCCCCCTTAAATACTCTCTCATAATTGAGTTCACCTGTGTATGTAGGTCAAGGGTCACTGAGCTTCCCAAACCAATTTTGAGTTCCAATAATTGGTTCTAAAGATTTTGAAATCAGTAAAATGACAACAGTGCCCAAATTTATGCACATGCCTAATTTTGTTTAAACAATTATTGCACACTTCCTGTAAATTGTATAAACTTTGTTTCACTTCTCAAATATCACTGTGTTTGTCTCCTATATGATATATTTAACTGATTTTTTTTATCCTAAGAACCAACGATTTATGAAGGAAAATCATGGTAATTAACAAGGTTGCCCAAACTTTTGCAGACTACTGTATATCTGAAACAACAGACATATTTTGTATAAAAACACTATGTATGTATACACTGTCACTATGGTTTCCCTGTTTCACCAAAGGACTTCTCCGTCGTCTTCGATGCCAAACCTTCAGCTGTCATCTCACTTCTCAAAAGTTCTAACGGATCTGATGATCTCCAACACTGCTGGATGTGAAGAAAACAACTGTTGGGAACATCTGTTTTTCGCTGCAACCTAAAAGTAAGAATAAGGCCATTCGTCATCTTTTCCAACAGGACATTAGGAGAACGCCCGCTGCTGTATCATATTGGTCCTCATTTGTTGGAGAGATTTGTTGGGAAAAAGTTTGGCTTTTTTAACCAACAAAGTCAAAGAGATCTCATTCAAAATGCTTCACAGGTTTTATCCCACTGTTACCTGCAAAAATTGAAAAAGGACTTGGACATCAGCTGTTCCTTCTGTGGAGAACACAATGAAACACTGGTGCATTTATTTTGGTCACATACCAAGAAACTTTGGAGTAAAGTTTATTAATTTATTGTTGTCAATATTTACCCTCAGTTTGCATTGTGGTGGGAAAATGTTTTGTTTGGATTCACTAAATATGACAAAAAATTATATTCAGTATTATCTGATAAATTTATTTATCTACATTTTATTTGCACAAGTCAAAATTCTTAAAAAAGAAACCAGGCTTTTTGGAGCTTGCTGCCAACATTAAGCACTATGTTCTTTCAATATCCGAGTGTAAAAAACAAAAAAGCTGTTAAATCATATGACCTCTGTAAGCTTTACAAGATATTTATTTAAATTTGTCTTTTGCTTTTGTTAAAATTATACTTTCCTTTCTATAACCCTTGACCTCCCCGGCCTATTTCTGATGTCTATAGACTTTATTGATGTACAGAAGATGTTGTTTTCCTGCTGTATGTCTTGGTTTTGAATAAAGTTTTGAAAGAAAAAAAAGACAGTTTGTGCCAAAGCAGATATATACAGGAGTTTCAGTAGGCTTTAAAAATGTAACATTACAAACTGAAGCCCTGACTTGTTCTGTTGGGGACTGTTAGCGGCACTTTATCAGAGGTGCTGAAGTTAACAGCTGAGATTTCTGCCTGATCACAGGTGTTGTCGGTTAGTTTGGTTTCCCCCCAGCATGAGCTCCCCGTCTCATCCAGTTCTGTCTGTCAGACGGTCGAGGGGAAGCCAGTCAGTAACATAATGCAGTACAGGGCATGTAGTAAAATACTATGAATTCTCTTTAAATAGGCTAATGACAACTTTTTTTCTTTACATGTCAGAGGACACAGATAGGGCCTATGTGGGAGAGATTCTGAATGTGCAGAAAGTCTTGAACATGAGCAGATAAGTTACAGAGTCTCTCATACCTTCATTTATTTGTAGCGGCCCGCCACAATATCAGCGCTGACCGCCACATATTGATTTTAGATTTCTTTATTAGGCCTGTTTAAAATCGTAGCTGATTGCAGAGCTGCAGGCAGCAGGTATTCAGCTCAGCACATCCTCTCGCTCGCCCCTCTCTCTCTCTCCCTCATGAACACAGCTGCACAAATCTGTCCAACACAACACTGTCAGTGTCGGAGACCCAGTTTAAAAAATTATTAGCAAGCCTGTAAGGAGCCAGGCTAATAAGGAGAGCTAAGTTAATGTTAGAGCTGGGTTTTGAGGCTAGCATGCTGTACAGCTGTGCCACAGTTACACTGTCATTCTGTGGGAAACACTGAGTTATGATATGATTAACAGTTATTAACAGATGAGCTAATAAAGTCCAGTCAGTAACTTCATAAAAGGATTCATTTATCTCTGAGATGAAAAGGAGCCACAAACACATTTAAACAGGTTACTTCCCCACAAAAGACACAAAACAGGAGGGAAGACTTAAACATGTGTGTTGACTCAGCAGGGATATTAAATAAGTTGATCTACAGGAGAAAATATTTAAAAGCACTAAAGAAAGCCTGAGAGCCTCACTACATTATATTCTGTTAGAATTAGATATTTAGCCAGATGAATAATATAATAAATAATATATAAATAAGACATTTCCACCATAAATTGGAGCAGAAATTTTCACCAGAATGCAGGAAATTAAGTGTTTGATGCTCAAAATGTTCTGGGGGAGGACCCCCATACCCCCCCACTTATTAAGAGTCCCATCCAAAAAATCAGCATCAGGCTTCAAACACAGTTTCTGGGAGGAACATTCACTTATTAGTTAAATATAATTACTTTTCACATGGCTTTTTGTTACCTGGGAAAGTAATTAATATGTTGTTTGTCATTCAGTTCTGTGTTTTTTCCATGTTTTTAATAACAGTAACAACAACAAAAAAATCTACAATATTCAGGGCAGATAGCCAACATATGTTTTGATGGGGGCCGGTAAGGGACCTGGATAATGGATAGGGGGGCGCTGGCCCAAAAAAGGTTGAGAACCACTGGAATAGACCAACAGGCCTGGGGAGAAGGGGGGTCGGCCCGGGTCACTTAACCTTCTGCCAACCTCCGGGATTTGTCCCGGTTCTGAAGGACATTCATTTCTGGCCCGCCATCTAACAGCTTGAAAGAAATGTGGTCCGATGCCAGACTTATTAGCCGACCCCTGATCTGGGCCCTGTTTCAGAAAGCAGGCTTTACAAACTCTGAGCTTCTCCCTGAGCTCTGAGCTGACTGAGCCTGAGTTGGGAAACTGAGTTTCCGGTTCCAGAACAGCTGATCAGAATAAGTTCAGTCACCTCTGAGTATGTTGAGCCTGATGGAAGCGTGGGGATGAAAAAAAGCCTCATCAGTGGAGCTCCGATACTACAATTCACCATGGCAACGGGTAAATAAAGGCAGAGCCTCCATTTAAATCGGGTGGAGCTAGAAATATGAACGCTGCCAACGCGGACCATGATTGGCTCTAAAACGCAGGAGTGGAGGAAGGATCACTGTGTTAACAATATAAGTTTATTCATGAACCTGTGATTGTAAAGTCACAGTCACACCCAGCAGCTTAGTCATTATTTTTTTGCAGTGGAAAATGTGTCTCTAGGTTAAAGTTTCAGACGTCTATGTTACATTAATAAAATCTTGCTCATTTCATATTTTATTAATGCTGTCAAAACACATTCAGACTGTCAGCAGGTAATGATGAAAAACTCCCTTTAAACCTTATTGAGGCCTGTTTGTTTGAGCTGCACCACAGTCATCCTCACTCAGAAACACTCACATTATCTCCAGCTGATAACGACGATAGGAACGTTCCAATCAATGTGACTACAATATGAAAGATTACTGTTCACTGATCAGTTTTATAGGTTACATATTAAACAGTGACTACTGCAGTAATGTAGCCCACAGTAAGTGTTTTCAGTGCAACTGTCCACAGAGTCGCAGCGTTAAAGACGGACACAGAATTTATTCTGTGCTGAGGATAAATCCATGATGTGCGGAGATCTGTCCTCACATCGATGACAGATTGATCATAAAGCCTCATGTTCAACATCATGTTTGGGTAAAAAACTAACAGCCTATCTAACCGGGATTTTAAAGTTTCTAAAGATGTAAATGTGTTCAGATATGTGCTTTGATATCGAAAGACTGAATGAGGAAATGAAACGGTGAGTCAGACAGCCGCCTCAGGCTCTGCAGGAGGAGTCAGAGAGAAACTGACGGTTTTCAAACTGATCCTGTGAACCTCACGTCCTCAGGAGGAGGAGAGGTTCACAGGAGAGTTGCTGGAGTTACTGATCCAGGGATTATCTGATCTTGCTCTCTGAAACAAAACAACCCTGAGTTTCCCTCATCTCAGGCTTAAAATACTCTGAATTTTCACTAATCCCACTTTCTGAAACGGGGCCCTGGAGTGTTTGTTCTTTATTAATTGTAGCTGTGGGACTGGGCCAAGGTTTAGTTTCACTACTGACCCCTTTGTGTTGTCTTAGTATTCCCCTGTTAGCCTCTCTAGGGTTATGGCTGCTGCTCTCTTTGTGTTTTGGCTTTTAAAACCATTTGGAGCTGAAGAGAGATCTTCTGTTTCACTTTATTTTGTGGAGCTTGGTAACTGTCTCTCTTAGTGGAGACCTCTTTTGTTCTCTTGTTTTTATGGTCTAAGCAGAACCCAGAAGGCCCTTTACTGTGGTTCTACATTTGTGTTAAACTCTCACTTTCCAATTAAACACCTTTTCACCAAAACATCCAGTTTATGTTGCTTTCTTTACCCATCGAGCCGGGACGTAACAAAGAGGTTCAGAGTGAATTATCCAGTGGAGATGTTTCTGCTTATATTAAGCTTTTAAATGTGGAGCTCAACATTGCTCTGCCACAGTCAATGGACTAAACCACTGAAGAAGAAAAGAGCCTTTAGCATTAAGATCCTCAGTGTGGATCAGTATAATATCAGCCTTATGTCTGCACTTTAGTGTCACCACAACTTTCACATCATATTAATCTCAGCACAGAAGGAAAAAATGGTGTCTGACCTCAGAGTCTCCAGGCTGCATAGTTGATCCTCCAGAAAAGCACACAGCAGCAGCACATCTGGATCCTGCAGGTTGTTCTTACTCAGGTCCAGCTGTCTCAGATGGGAGGGGTTGGACTTCAGAGCTGAGGCCAGAGAAGCACAGCTGATCTCTGACAACCTGCGGCCCTGCAATCTGAAAAAGGAATCAAAGATGGAGATAGTGTCTTTCTGTATTTCTTCCTTTCCTACCCACTTCCCCTGACCCCTTAGTTGCTGTTCTCCAGCAGTCCAATGCTCTCTGACTTTTCTCTCTCCATCCCAGACCATGCCCCTCCCATCTGTCCACCTGCACCTCATTCCCTCATCAGCTGCTCATGTGTATGTTCAGGATCTACAGGCCCAGTTTGAATGTTCCTCAGCTAGTTTGGTTCCATCCCAGAACCTGAACCCGACCCAGAACCTGTCTGTCTTGATTCTCTGCCTGATCTTTTGTATCTTGGATTTCCTTCCTTGGTCTGCCCCTTTTGATTTGTTGCCTGTTTGGACTCCCTTCCTGGTTTTGATCCTGGCCTGCATCATGACTCTGTAAGCTTTAGGAGCTCTATTTCATCAATAAACCCCAGAACTAAATGAGTCTGCCTCAACATCTGCATTTGGGTCCTGTTCTTGTTACCCTGCCCTACCAGCTGTGACAAAGTCCACTTATAATCAGATGTGTTCAGGTTTTAAATGTGGAGCTCAACATTACTATGTCCTAATCAATGAGCTTTTCCCTAAAATGAGTAGAGGGACTTTGTCATTGTGTTATTGTGGATCATCATAATGTCAGCCTTCTACAGACATCATCCATCATCATACAGACATCATCATCATACGCCAGTGTATGAATGTGTGTGAATGTTAGTTTCTGTTTGAGCACTTAGGCTCAGTGAATGAATGTGTGTGTGAAAGGTGAATGCAGAAGTAGTGTAAAAGCGCTTTGAGTAGTCGAAAAGACTAGAAAGGCGCTATACAAGTACGGAGCATTTACATTTACATTTTGCATCATCCAGTTTCTTTTCTCTGTATTTCAGCACATTCCTTCATTCATCCCCTGCTTTCCCAGCTCTCTCTCTCATCTAGTGTTTCCCATACATTGATTTAATTGTGCATGCTACAGTCTCAGCTTTGACCACCACATACTGATTTTCTATATTTTCGGCACATTGAGTCATTCAGGCCCTTTTTGCCTTACTAACGGAGAGCAAAAAACAAACTCTAGGAGAGGAAGAGCATTCTGGCGAGGGAACATTTCGTCTCTGCGTGCACAGATTCAGTCCACAGAGCAGCTGTGAAGAGAACGTCTCGGGTTACGTAGGTAACCCTTGTTCCCCGAGAAAGGGGAACGAGACACTGCGTCGGTGACGACACTATGGGAACGCCTCTAGGCGTGGCAGGGCTGAATGTGAATGAAAACTACTCCAATCCTATTGGCTTTAATGAGAACGGTAGCATGTGACGGCGTAACCGTAGGCGTATATAAGCACGCCGGCACATAGGTACGTTAGCTCTTACTATGAAGCAAGGCACTCCAGGCAGGGAGAGGTGCGGTGAACCGACGCAGTGTCTCGCTCCCCTTCGGGGAACAAGGGTTACCTACGTAACCCGAGACGCTCCCTTCGAGGGGAACTTCGAACTGCGCCGGTGACGACACTATGGGAACGAGATACCCACTATGCCGTGCCGAACCCCCGCCTGCCCTAGCGTGCAGGCAAACAGTGGGCACGACCTAGAGCGAGAGTGCACAGGTACCGGGTGCGGAGGGAAGGTCCAGACTATAGAAACGCATGAAGGTGTGAGGAGTGGCCCAGCCAGCTGCATCACAGACCTCCTGCAGAGATGCTCCAGAGAGGAGAGCCATGGAGGCTGCCATGCCTCTCGTGGAGTGAGCCCTTACAGCCATAGGTGAAGGCAAGTTGCGCACCTGATAAGCCAGGGAGATAGTCTGAACAATCCAATTGCTGATCGTATGTTTGGAAGCGGGGAGCCCAGCCTTGGGGGACCCGAAACACACCAGCAATTGGTCTGCCTTCCTCCATTGAGAGGACCTCTGAGTATATGTACTCAGTGCTCTGACGGGGCAGAGCAAATGCAGTCTCTCATCTTCTGCCGTCACATGAGGTGGAGGATGGAATGCCTGCAGTACCACGGGACCCATTACGTTGGACTGCACCTTAGGAATGTATCCTGGAAAAGTGTGCAGGATGGCCCTCCTATTCCCTGGGGCAAACTCCAGGCACTGTGGAACAGTTGACAAGCCTGGAGGTCCCCCACCCTCCTCAGAGAAGTGATAGCGAGGAGAAAAGCCATCTTCAGGGTCAAGTACTTGGCCTCAGCCGACTCAAGGGCTCGAGCGGGGCCTCAGCCAAAGCTTCGAGCACCACTGCCAGGTCCTAGGTGGGAACTCTGGGGCGAAGTCACAGGTCTCATCCTCCGGGTCCCACGGAGGAATCGATGACGACTAGTGGAAGCCTCCCCAAAGACCCATCCCTACAGAGGGTGTGGAAAGCTGATATAGCTGCCACATACACCTTGAGGGTGGATGGGGAAAGGCCTGCAGAGAAGCGGTCTTGCAAAAACTCCAGCACCTGAACCACCGGGCAGGTAACTGGGTGCAGCATGCGTTCTCTGCACCATGTAGAGAAAACCTTCCATTTGATGCCGTACATCCTCCGTGTGGATGGGGTCCTGGAGCTAAGGAGTGTCTCGACTGCTCCTGTCGCTAGGCCCGCCTCTAGGTACTAGCGCCCTCAAGGGCCGGACCCACAGCGGCCACAGGGCGGGCAAGGGTGAAGAACCCGCCCCCTTCCGGACAGCAGGTCTCTCCTCAGAGGGACCTGCCATGGCGACCTTCCAGGAGATCCAGCAGGTCTGAGAACCACACCCGGTCGGCCAAAACGGGCGCTACTAGTAGTAGCCGAAAATCCTCTTGACGGACCCTCTCCAGGATCCCCGGAGCAAAGCGACTGGGGGAAAAGCGTACAGACGCAGCCTCGGCCACGAGTGCACCATGGCGGCCAGCCCTAGTGGGGCCGGAGGTGTCAGGGAAAACCATAGAGGACAGTGCGTAGTCTCTTGAGACGCAAACAAGTCCACGTCTATGGGCCCGAACCTTACGCACAATGACTCCACCACCTCGGGGTGGAGTCTCCATTCCCCGGGCCTCAGCCCCTGTCTCGACAGCGAGTCTGCTCCCTGATTCTGAAGTCCCGGAATGAACATTGCTCTGATGGACAGTAGCTTCCGTCGGGACCACAGGAGGATCTGGTGCGCCAGTCTGTAAAGAGGGCGCGAGCGCAGACCCCCCTGGTGATTCAGATAGGCCACCACTGCCGTGTTGTCGGACCTGACAAGAACGTGGTGTCCCCGGAGTTCGGGCAGGAAGCTCCTCAGAGCCCGGAAGACCGCCAGCATCTCGAGGCAATTGATGTGCCATGACGATTGATGCTCCTGCCAGAGCCCCTGCGACGAGCGGTCTCCCATGACCGTGCCCCACCCAGTGAGGGAAGCGTCTGTCGAAACGATTAACGGCGACAAGATGCCCCTAACTTGGGTCCCTGGGACAAGAACCAAGGCTTTTTCCCACTCTGATAGGGCACGAAGACATTTGTGCGTGACCCGTATCAGGCGGAACGGATTTCCCCTCGGGGAGAATCCCTTGGTCTTCAGCCACCACTGTAGGGCCCTCATGTGCAGTAGACCAGAAGGTATTACGCTGGAAGCTGCTGCCATGAGGCCTAATATCCTCCTGTTTTTCCTGTGATGGCTTGGCCCAACTTCACTCTCTTTACTGTGGTCAAAATGGACTGGATACGTGCTGGAGACAGCTGTGCCTGCATCGTTCCTGAGTCCCACATCACCCCTACGAACACAGTTCTTTGGGTGGGCTTCACATTTTTCTTCACGTTGAGCCTCAGCCCTAAACGTTGAAGATGAGCGAGAACGCCATCTCGATACCGAACCGCCAACTCCCGAGACTGCGCCAGGATTAGCCAGTCGTCGATATAATTGAGCACTCTGATGCCCTGGAGTCTCAGGGGGGTTAGTGCTGCATCCGTGCATTTGGTGAAGGTGCGAGGAGAGAGTGCCGAAGGGAAGGACTCACGCCCCCGAAGGCAACCCTCAGGAACTTCCTGTTGGGATGGATGGATGGGGATATGGAAGTACGCATCCTTGAGATCTATGGTGACAAACCAGTCTTCGGACCGGAGGTGACTCACGATGGCGGGGATGGTGAGCATCTTGAACCTGTATCTCCTCAGAGATCGGTTCAGGACCCGCAGAGCTAGGATCGGGCGCAGGCCTCCGTCCTTCTTGGGGACGATGAAGTACCGGCTGTAAAGCTCGCCTTCCAGCGGGGGAACGACCTCCACCGCCCCTTCTCCAGCGGCGTGCGCACTTCCTGTCCCAGCACCGGACGCTGCTCCGGGAGTACCTTGGTCTGGACCACCCCATAGAACCTGGGGGGGGACGGACCCGGAACTGCAGTCTGTATCCCTCGATGACGGTGCGTAGGACCCCGGGAGATATGTCTGACATGCTCCGCCAGGTCTCCACAAAATCCGCCAGCGGGACCAACCCCTCAGGGTTGGTGGCCGGTGCCTCGTGCTGGTCTCGGAAGGTCACCTGAAGCAAACTGGCAGGAAAGGAACCCCGAGGACCCGCAGTCTGGGAGCCGAACCTTTGGCCGACAGCCACCCCTCGGGGCCGGCCGAATGGCGAAGGTTCGGTGGTGGTTAGCGTGTCCCGAGCGCCGCGGCGGCGGGAAAACTGCGCTAGTGGCCACTCTGGAGGGGACCTCAGTCAGCCTCCAGGGCTGAAACACAGAGTCAGGGCCTCCTTGCTTGGCCCCCTGCGCAAGCAAGGAGTGCCGGCGCGCTTGGGGGGGGGGGGGGAGGGTGCGCAGGAGCGTTGCTTCGCGTCCCAAGCTGCTCGAGGGGGACCGCGAGAAACCACACTCTGCAAAGTCTGCCAACGGAACCAGCCCCTCGGGGCTTGTGGTCGGTATCTCGTGTGATTCCCAGGTGGACCCCTGAAGCGCCAGAACGGCAGGGGAGAGCCACCGCAGATCCACGGTGAGTGAGTCTGGATGCCGCCTGACTGCAGACCCTCGGGGCAGGCAGTACGGTGTGGACTCAATTTTTCTGTGTCCTGAACGTGTAAACGGCGGGATAATGTCACCCGTTGCCATGACGGAGGGGACCTAGGTCGGCCATCATACTCCGCTGCGCTTCTCCTCTGTGACATCGCCCGGCGGAACCAACCCCTCGGGGCTGGTGGCCGGTATTCCTAGACGATCTCGGACGGTCTCCTGAAGCGGGCTGCCAGGAAAAAGCCGCCGATGAACTGCAGTCTGGGAGCCGACCTTCTGGTTGACTGCCGCCCCTCGGGGCCAGCAGAATGGTGAAGGCTAGCGCTTCCCGAGCGCCTCGGCGGCGGGAAACAGCGCTAGTCCCAGAGCGTCCTCTACCCGCGGCATCGTCCCGCAGCCGTGGTCCTTGATCCCCGCCACTCGCTGTACTCCAGCAGCTGGGGAGTAGACAGTTGGGCGGAGAATGTTATCCCAATACTAACATAACTCATTATGCATTTTAGTCTGGAAAAAGACGGCATGGGGATGCCGAGTGGTTCCTCAGGAAGTGATCATCCAGTTACTACACTGATAATTTTTACAGTGTACCGGCATTAAGCTTCCTCACAGCCTGTGGCCAATCAGGAATGAGCTGAGCCACAGCCCGCGTCACCACTTCCAGCAGCTTATCATAGTCGGCCGCGGCGCTCTTCTGATGACGTCGGCCCGACACCCGGAAGTCATTCTCCTCCGCCATGACGCTAAACACATGTAGCTCCTCAGAGCTAGAGTGCAATGTCTCGCCGAACGGAGAAAGCCGAGAACGGGCTCCCGAACGGAAATGAGGAGAGTCGGAATCAGCAGATGAAGGCAGAGAAAGGGCATCAGCCGTCTCAAGATCCTTCAGCAGGTCCTGCTACAATCCCCGTGACCGAAGCCGTCGGTCTGCCTCGGCAACCGCGGGGCTCTAAGCCACGGGGAGAGCGTATCCTGCCGTCCTCTGAGAAGAGTGCCATGCGGGACCTCAGTACCCGCTTAAGCAAGGCCTTGCAATGACCACAGCCAGCTCCCTCGAGAGCTGCTGTAGCGTGCGGCAGACCCAGACAAGCAACACACAGTTCGTGATTATCTCCTACCGTGAGAAGCCTTCTGCAGGAATGCACACATCTGCGGAACTGGTTCGACTCAGAGGACATGCTGCGACTTCCAGGTGAGTATTACAAGCCATTTCTTCTTGGATGTGGGAGCTTTCACAAACAACATACCAAAGTGCCTGCTGAATAGAAAAAAGCTAACGTACCTATGTGCCGGCGTGCTTATATACGCCTACGGTTACGCCGTCACATGCTACCGTTCTCATTAAAGCCAATAGGATTGGAGTAGTTTTCATTCGCATTCAGCCCTGCCACGCCTAAAGGCGTTCCCATAGTGTCGTCACCGACGCAGTTCGAGTTCCCCTCGAAGGGGAACCAGCTTGATCCTCCCTGCACTCTTGAAACTGCTCAACACTCACTCACTCTCAGTCTACACTCGCTGGTCAGGTTGACTTTGGAGCCTTATAGGTGGGGATGGAACAGACCAGTGTTTCCCAACCCTCTCCTGGAGTACACCTTGTCCTGCATGTTTTAGATCTCTGCCTGCTCCAACACAGCTGCTTTAAATGGGCGACTTGTTATGAACTCCTGCTTGATAACAAGCTGATCATTTAAACCTGCAGTGTGGAACTTTTGCCTCCCCCTTCTGACAGTGACAGGAATTACACCAAAGGAGAACTCCAGGAGAGGTTTGGGGGGACGATGGAACAGACAGTGTTTGCCCCTCCTCTGCTCCGCCCACTCACATCATCAGCTCCGACCACAAATATAATTTATGCTGTTTGAAACGTCGCCACAACACAGATTAATAAAATGCTGCTGATCTCAGTCAGTCTGGACTCAGAGGAGAAATACTGTGTTCTGAAGGATCCATATCAACGATCAGACATTATTTGTGAAAACACGCTCAAATTAACATAATAAACTAAATATGTCCACTTCAACAAGTAAACTTCATCATGTCAAGAAAAATGAAAACATGAAGGAAATTCACAGCTTTATGGATGTGAGTTACATATGAACATAAATTAGGTTCGTTTGTTTATTAAGATGTAGAATAGTAATACCATATATCCTTACTCGTGTCATTACAATTAGAATATTACATTATAATGATAAACAGGGCTCTCCTACATTAGCAATATATGTATTATATTAATCAGGCTATACAGCCTATTTATATTGATTTTTGTCGTGCAGTGGTTCTTACCTTACACATGATCTGCAACAATGACTATTTTCAATGTAGAATATTCACATGTAGTTTATCTCTAATCTAGTTAATTTCTGACTCAGCGACTGTAACTACAGACAAGCAGCTCACAGATATATTCAGAATAAGTTCAACATTATAGTTTAAACACTCATTAACGTTAGCCGCTTATAAACATGGCATTAGCTTTGTGGCTAACTTACCAATGGGCAGCGTTAGCTGGTGTAAGTGATGTTAAAGAACATTTAGGTTTGGTGAACTAGAGAGAAGTGAAGGACCGGTGTGACAGTTTAAGTGGTGGCTGAATTAGTGAGAGACCCAGATGTGTTTAAGACGTGGTTTACTCCTTCACTGCCAACCAGGAAATACGTTCAGATAACTTTGTTTATCCACATGATGTGTGTTTATGCAGAAAAATGCTTCTGAATGTAGTTTGTACTTCTTTTTCCTGCACGGTGATTCACAGGGAAATCTCAAAGCTGCAAATTAGTTCAAACGAGGACGATGCTGACTGATCCTGGAGGTGACTGTGTCGATGCCTGTTCAAAAGACTGCAGACGTCAAAAAGTCAAATATCTCATTGGTGTCATGATCATATTCATGTGTTTACTTACACACAGTCTGTACAGGAAACAGGCTGAGGTGTTTGACGCTCAGCTGGAACGCAGAGTGATGATGTGATGGAGAATATGTGAGCCTAAATGAATCCACCCCT
Source organism: Lepomis macrochirus (assembly GCA_024633595.2). Classification (NCBI taxonomy): domain Eukaryota; kingdom Metazoa; phylum Chordata; class Actinopteri; order Centrarchiformes; family Centrarchidae; genus Lepomis; species Lepomis macrochirus. The sequence goes on along the minus strand of JALXJV020000011.1, from coordinate 3,723,475 downwards.
CCCAGTCATGTTAATACTCACATTCCTCGAAGCACAGGCCGAGGAGGTGGAGTTGCAGCTATCTTTGACTTAGAATGACACCTTTAGTACTGTGTTTATCTCTCTCTTTGATTCCTTAGCCAACTATAGACCTATACCTAACCTCCCATTTATCTCTAAGGTCCTGGAGAAAGCAGTCGCCAAACAACTGTGTGACTTTCTACATACAATAGTTTATTTGAGGATTTTCAGTCAGGATTAATCATAGCACAGAGACAGCACTGGTGAAAATCACTAATGACCTCCTAACTGCATCAGACAAAGGACTTGTCTCTTGTGATGGAAATTTGATATTTTACTGTGTTTACTGTTTCACCCTGCATGCGTCATCAGAATAGACAAACGTCGGTGGTCAGACCAACTCCAGCTCCTCGTGTCCGGCCCGTGGCCTCCATTTACGCTGCTCCGTCGGTGGTCTGGCCAACACCTGCTCCTCGCACCAAGGCCCTCAGCCCAGCAGCCCTGTCACTGGTTCCCCCGGCTACATTCCCGCTGCTGGCCTTCAGCCCTGCTCCCCAGTGTCACCCTGCTCCCCGGCCTCTGGAGAGGTCTCACCCTGCTCCCTGGCCTCGCCCTGCTCCCCGGCCTCTGGAGAGGTCTCGCCCTTTTCTCCACCAGCCTCCTGGGACCTCCGGCCACCGCTGTCAACCCTCTGCTTGGCCCCCTGTGGATCTTGGCTCAGGTTGCCGGCATCCTGGCCTCCCTGGGTCCCTCTCTGCCTTGCCTTTTGACTGCCCACTTAAACCCTCTGTTTCCTCTGCTCCGCCCTCGGGCCGCCCACCCGAGCTCCCTGGTTTGCCTCTGCTCTGCCTGGCCTGCTGGGTCAACCTCCGGGTCAACCTCCAGAACTGTTTTGCTTCGCCTGAATCTGGCCTAGAGACTTTTGATTTGTGTTTCTAGCCCTCCTCCTGTCCTCCCTAGCTCGGGTTTTTTTTGGACTCTGTTTTGTGGGGGGTTTTGTTACGAACGTCAGGGGACGTTCTTTGAGAGGGGGGTACTGTTAGGGATGTGGTTTCTGTGTTCATGTCTTTCCTGTTGAAGTCTGTTATTGGTTTTCTGTGTAGTCTTGTTTAGTTAGTTCTTAGACCTGTGTGTATTATTCATCTGCTTCTGTAAGTTATTTCATATCTGTCCTGTCTCGTATCTTATACCTAGGTTGTGTCTTTAGTTCTTAGTCCTCTGCATTAGTTCATGTATTTAGTGGTTTCTCCTGGTCTGTGTGCTTTTGTGTTTTGCTGTTGTCTGCTCTGAGTTCTGTTTAAGTTGTTGCTTCGGTCTGTGTTCCTTATTGTTTAGTTGTGATCTGGATTAGTTTGTTGTTTTCATTATTCTGATCTGTTACAACTTACTTTGGCATTTTTGTTGTTCAGTACCTGTGTTATGTCTGTTCACCTCCAGTAACCTGCCTGTCAGCCAGTCTCTCTGTTTTTCCCTCTGTCTCTCTGCCTCGTTAAATCTGATTCCAGTCACCTGTGTTACTCCCGCCCTGCTCGTTAGTCCTTGTGTATAAATGTTTGGTGTTTCTGTTTAGTCCTCGTCCGGTCATTGTTGCAAGTCTGTCCTGTCCCTACCCGTAACCTGTGTTTTGGATATAACACTTCCCGTGAGTTTTGTGTTTGCCTGATTTGTGTATTGGATTAATAAATCCTGAACTCCACCTCAGCAAACAAGTGTCTTTGAGCTCACTTCTGCTGCACTCACTCAGCATTTCGTAACACCCGTGGGCGGGTCTCTCCTCACAGCGGTGCTACTCAGCAGGCTAGCTCCCACGGCTCCACTTTCTCGCTAGTTCTCCGGGAAAAACTGCGCTCCTTGTCTAAGCTGGCTGTCTCTCACGACAGTTCAAGCCAACGTCCCTCTAGTTTAAAATTCAGTTTGCACTTTTCTCTGTTATTGCAACCAGGAGCGAAGGACTGACCGAGCTACACTCATCACTTTCACTGAGACAAAACAAACGAGTCAGCCCACGACGACACATAAATTAACTGCAAGGCAACATTTGTGTCCATACATGGGTACTTAAGTCTACAAATATTACTTCTCTCCGAGTTCAGCTGAAAGTTTTACCGCACATCGATACCCAGCACCTTCTCTCTCACACGAGCGTCTTCTCTCTGACTATCTTTTTTTCTCCTCCCCTTCAGGTGATCTCTAATTGGCTCAGTTAGTCAAAACAAACTAAAATCCCATTGGCTAAGTTATCATGACTCTGGAATTCGCAAAGAGCAAAGCATCATGGAAGGTGTAGTTTTTCCCATTAAGATCCCACATCTTTTCATTTAACCATGTTTAGTAGGCCCCTACAGTGATTTTATTGACTGACTGTGAGACACTCAGCCTTATACATTAGCTCGCTGTACCAGCGACACCAGACTTCAATAATCCGTGCTTTCTTTTCTGGATGTGAAGAGAACCTGACAAAATGTTTCACAATGATCTGCTTTTTCTTTTTCCCTTTCAGACTGAGTGAAGTTCCGGCAGTCTGTGGTACCAAACAGCAGGCACCTGCACACATAGACATCAAAGGGGCTGAAGCACCTGCTCTGTTTCTGCCTGGAGATAAAGTGCCCTTTATTCTGGGGTGCTTTAAAAAAACTCATTAAAATGCGTTATTTGCATAAATTTGCCAAGGCATTGCAGGCGAAAATGAAACTAAAGCTTGTCACCACAGAACTTTCCACATTAATCACTTACATCAAGAGTCATTTCCTCTAAAATAGTATGTTTAAATATGCAAAGGAACTTGTTTTGGTTCATTCAGAAGAAATCTACAGATGGAGAGTAACAGGCTTAAAACAAACAGATGTAACCGGTTTCACCCCCGAGTACGTCTTGACTGGAACCGGCGACCTCGGGGTCGGGAGGCGGACACGCTGACGAGGAGGCTAAAACCCATGGGCTGGTGTCGTCGCCAGTGCGTCTCTTAAGGTGTCGGGGAGTGAGGTTTACTCACTGCACTGCCTCGCAGGCTTCCGTTACACTCACCCCCCTAAACCTCACTCCCATCCAGATTTATACAGAATCTAAATGTGTATTTTGGAAGTTTTCTTTCCATTAAAAGAAAACATGTAAGATAATGTCTCTGTCCTCGGGGCAGTCATTTATTCTAAATATATACTTGTAGCATTAAAAAACATGCACTTTGTGGCACAGTTTACTTTGCTGTTGTCTTGTGATAAACCTGAATATTTAAGACCGTGCTCTCTGTGTGAACTCATTATTTTGTAGAAAAATGAAGTTAGAAGTATGAAATTAAATGTGGACTCTTAAAACATCAGATATTATTAAATGAATTATAAAGATTAATAATTATTAATTATATTTATTAATCATAATTATAATATTGATTTATTCTGTCTTACTGAAACCTGGCTGGGTGATGGAGAATATGTGAGCCTAAATGAATCCACCCCTCCCAGTCATATTAATACTCACATTCCTCGAAGCACAGGCCGAGGAGGTGGAGTTGTAGCTATCTTTGACTCTAGCCTAGTAATCAGCTCTAAACCTAAACTAAATTATAACTCATTTGAAAGCCTTGTTCTGACTTTAATCAGGGGACCTTAATCAGACCAATCTATCAGCTGAGCTCCCCGGCTAACATCAGCAGGTAGATTGCCCTAGTAGAGGTACCAACATGCTGGACCACTGCTATACTACCATCAAAGAAGCTTACCGTGCCTTTCCGAGGGCTCTGTTGGGCAGGTCCGACCACGCAGTACTGCTGCTAATTCCACAATACAAACAAAGGGTTAAATCCTTTGTTTAAGGATTTGAACTTGTCCGATGCTGGTCCCCTGAGGCTGTCGAAAAACTCTGCGGGTGTTTCGCATGCACAGATTGGGAGATTTTTGACGATGACAGCTTTAGTACTGCGTTTATCTATTAGATTCAGTTGGCTTCTCTAAGAGTGTTCTCACTGTTTTAATTACACCTTCGACCTTGTTCTGGTATGTGGTATTGAAATTGAATATTTAGAGGGACTATATCTATGTTTTAAAATTAAATTAATCAAATTTTCATTACCTTATTATCAATGGGCTCAAAATTCTCTTGTTTCTCCGTTGCTTCCATCAGACACTATTCTGCTTTTAATGTGAGGTCTCCTGGTCGGATTCAGCTCTGAGCGCTCCAGAGCCTCTCTCGTACTACAGCGACCACACGGCAGCTAACGACATGCAGTCCGCTAACACCATAAGACAACCGGCTCACAACCAAACACAGGGTCCGCGTAAGGATCCAGAACAACAATAAAGGTTTATGTGCTGAAGCCCATCAGACCAAGCAGGTTCAGATGATGTCGAGTCAGAACAAAGTGAGTTAGTAAAGCTGGAGAAACACAGAAAGTGTCACGTTAGCTCGCCGGCTAACGTCGAGCCATTGCTAATGCTATACGGTACAAAGTTATATTGCTTTCCACATTACTTCACCAACTAACGTGACCCATGTTACCATCCTGTGAACCACTGTTGATTGATTGATTCAGCCTGCAAGAAAGGATGTAACGCCAAAAAGCCAATGTGGAGCGATTTTTTCCTCATTGTCCAGTCTAATGAATGGAGAGACAGGCAGTTGTTCTGACGGAAGTTTACAGTTGCTTGAATTGTCCGCAGACTGCAACAAACTGTCCCTGACTTAAATCGACCGTCATTCAGATGAAGCTCCCGGACCAGCTGGTGGTCGCCTATTACCAGCGGTGTCTCCCTTTCTGAGAGTCTCATGTGCCCACATGGATCTGTTTCCTGTCTGTGTGTTTGAACACCTCACACAGTGAAAACTGTGCCAGAGCAGCGCTCTGCGTTTGGCAGATGTTTTTAGCAACAAAAGTCTCAGACCTGTGAGCTGTGATCAAGTTTCTGCTAATATGACAGTTATTAATTAGCAGCAAACCAAAGATTACAGATCGCTGGAGCTATAATCTTTGATTAGACTGACAGGACAGATGATTCAGTGGTTGCCTACCAACATTTAAAAAAACACAGCGCTTTGCTCTTTTCTAAATTCAACTAAAAGCCGTTAGGGGGTCGTGACCTGGTCCCAGGGGGATCCCGACCCCCAGGTTAAGAACCACTCACCCATAGTAATGCAGCCAGGAGCAGCCAGCTAACGCTACAGTAGCTCGGACCTGCTGCTGTTTGCTTACTAACGTTCAGTTTAGGTTTATTGTGGTTTTACTGATACTCAGGTACACAGCTTCTCCACCTCTCAGTCGCTGTAACTAACATGACCCACATAATATACAACCCAGAGGAAGAAGAGCCATCCACTAACACTAGTTACAGTAAAGTTACTTACTGCGGTCTGACTGTTATAAAGTGTGACACAATCTTATTATATTCAGTCCAGCTCTCTACCCGTTTCATTATCATCCAGTACATGTAGCTGTGCTGACAGATTCACAGATAGTAAAGATAGTTACTGAAAGCAGCAGGCGAGCTAACGATGTAGCACGTCGGCTAAATGCAGTAAATGTACCGTGATCAGGTAACAAGCGTGGATTAGTTCAACCTGCAGCTTATAAACATATTACTGTAAAGCTGCAGTGGGAGTTTACCTGAGTTTCTGGAATTGAGAAATTGTTGGGTTTCTGTGAATATCATCACAGAGTACGGTCTAGACCTGCTCGTTTATGAAAAGCGCTGTGAGATAACTGTTGTTGTGATTTGGCCCTGTATAATAAATATATAAATAAAATTGAATATAATTGAAACAATTGCGTGAGGGACTTTAATTGAAGTAGGAAGATTTGTAAATAATTATGAGAAGTAGGGCTGTCACAGTGAAGTAATTTCCCCCGTGGTAATATGTTGTGGCTCAACAACATATTATCAACATTCATTTTTCATCAATGAAGTAATTTGGTGCCATATAGCAGAGTAAGTGGGTCTGTGGATCTCACCTCACTTTACAGCGAGACGCTAACAGCAGCTTTAGGGTCAAAGCAAGCTAGCTGCTGGGTGCTAGTCGACAACAAGCAAACTCATTTCTGTAGTTAAACTGTGTCTTTTTCACACCTGTTTCGTTACCTTCAGGGCATTTCTATCGAGTCAATTTATATACCGCAGCAACGCACACAGGCCGTCCACATCTAACCACTGCACCACAGAAAGCAACATGAAACAGCTGCAGGCATCCGATGGCCATCCCTTCACAGAGGGACTATCAGCCCAATGTATAGGCTGTACACTCTGAAACAACTTTGATTATCAATCATTATTGTCTTTCCTTCTGTCACGTTTTAGATTAATTTACTATCACTGTCAACCTACTTACACACAGAGCTGTGACCATAGACTCTATCTTTACATCGTATACACTAGGGGTGCAATGGTTCTGGGTCACGGTTTCGGTTCGGTAACAGTAGGGAATATGGAGACGTTTCTATTTTCCTACGAAATTTATAGTGGGATACAAATAATTTTAGACTATAATTTTAGATTGGTTTAGGTTGTCTACAATGCAGCATTCAGTTTAACGTACATTTCAAGTCAAGCAGATATAAAGGGTGACAGTCTGGGTGAATCTAGCTGCTAAACAGTAACATGGATGACATGATCGACTACGTCATCAGTTATAACATCACCAGACTACCGCGAAATAAATGTTTGCTTTACGAGTGAAACTAAATGCTCTTCTTGCGTGGACATTCTCAATTAAGTGCAATGAATAATAGGAAGTTCGATAACATAAGCCTATAAAAACGTTTATAAGTGCTAGTGTGCTGTACACAAACCTCGCTAATAAAACAACACTAAAACGATAGATTAAACAACCCACATGGTATATTTTTCATTCACTTTGATGAAGTCGAAGGTCCGTCCTCACCGCTGAATGCACGCACGCTCCCGTGGCAGGGGAAACACTTCCTGTCGGGGATAACTACATTGGCACGACACTGTCTCCGTTTTAGTGACGACCTTCGTTCCATCGCTATTGTAATCAACGCTAAATCCAAAATGCTCCCACACAGGTCACTTAAAAGGCGATGGTGCATCCTCAACTTTTCGCCTCCACACGCCATCTCCTCCGCACATATTCTTACGTTTCACGTTAGCATCGGTATGATTACCCTCTCTCCAGTTTTTTCCAGTAACGTTACGTGATTCGTCATCGATATATTGACAGTTCATTGGACAGGTACTCTCCAGGGAAGGGGAAGGGCAAAGGGTGTTAGCTTGTTGCAAAATGTTTTTTTTGTGGAACCTGTACTGATATTGACTATTCTAAAAGCCAACCTACAGAGGGCGCTGTTTAGTTGGTGTTGCCTAAAGCACTCTTGAGAATGGTCTGTACAGTCCAGTCAATACAGAACCGAAAATTGCGGATTACATGTAAAAACCGAGCCGTGGTTTGTGTATTGAACAATTCGTTTTTTTGCGGTTCGGTTTTGCACCCCTAGTATACACCATTCCCTACTGATTTGGGTTTCTACATCCCTGTTTCTAACTTTTTTTGTCTGATTGCAGAATGAGTGACTGACAGTAGATACAGTTGTTGTATCACAGGTTAATCTGGGCTCTCTGGCACAGCTGACAGCGGTCTCCCGTATGTAAGTACAAACACATTCAAAACGATGCGACACAAATCAGTTGATAACATGGGCATTTAGACGATTTTTTTTACGCTTGCAGTGTTTTGAACAGACAAAGACACAGTCACCTACATGATCACCTCCAGAGTCCTCGCTTTAAACTAGTTGGCAGGTTGGAGAAATCCCTGAGAATCAACGTGCAGGATAAGGATGAAAAAACTCCATTCAGAAGCCTTTATCTACATGACGATACATTACTTAGATAAACAAAGTTATTGGAAAGTTTTTCCTGGTTGGCAGGTAAGGGATCCTGAAGGCACGCCTACAACACATCTGAGACTATCACCAGTTAATTCAGCCACCACTTAAACTGTCACACTGTTCACTAAAACTAGAATCAAGTCAAAGAATGGGCGGGTTAGGAAGTCTGTGAGGGCTATTTTAAGCCTCGTATTTCACCTGACAAAAGACCAACTACCCCTGATCACATACTCTCCTCCATTGTTGGTTCTGCATGCTCCTTAGACTCCGGTCAGCAGATTGAATGTTTTGTGGTGCTGCAGTGTTGTTAAGAGGGGAGCTGCAGAGCACCCTCTGGTGGGCAAACTGTGCAATACTAATTACATGAGTGAAGGATCAGACTCTAATTAATAGTCATAAATCAGTCATCATAAAACATCATAATAGTCGTACAGCTAATTACAATATGAGAAAATAATGAGTTTGTTTTAGACAGCGTATCACAAAGTTGATACAAAGGTGATAAAGTTTCCCAAAACTCAACAGCTGTGTTTTTTTTAGATTTTAAAGAGTCTTTGGTTGATGTGCTGGCACCTCAAATTACTCATGTCCAGGATTAGCTTTGTTGGAAAGTGATCCGATCTCAATAAGGATTAAAACGATGATTAAAAATGTATGGGCAGAAAATTGTATTCTTCTTACATTTACTATCCATTTATGCAAGTACTTATAATAGTGCTATTTTTCTCTTATTATTATTATTATGTCTTATACATTGTTTAAGCTTCAACGTGTTCCCTTCCTTATTATTCTTATTATTATTCTCATTCTGCTAGTCTGTCCACATGTGTGTAGGGTTTAAGTCAAGGATGTGGAGTTGTTTTCTGTTTCTCTCCTGTTTTGTCTGGGACCAGGCAGAGCAGGCAGAGGATCTTTTTGTTCCCAAAACATAGATACCCAGACTGTGTAAATGACTATGCATCCCTTTGTTCTGGGCCAGACGTTACAGACTGTCTTAGAAGACAGAACCTCTGGTCCAGCTGATTCTGTTGTAGTACTTCTCTGTTCTTCTCTTTTGTTAAATAAATTCTTCAAAGACAACGGTTGGTTGTAACTCCATTATTTGCCTAATCTCTCACCAGGAATCTAAATTTCCACAACAATTTTGGCACCCCATATGGGACGGACGCATGATCTGGACTCAGGTGAAGTGCGGAGGCGCCTATTTAGATAGTGAATTCCTCCCTATGGGTGAGAAGCTGCATTCAACTGAGCCCTGGTCATCGCTCCGGTCCTGAACTTACATGGTGAGAAATTAGTGAATGATTGAGTGAGAAGCTAAAAAGAGTGAGATTGAACAGAGTGAAGGAAGTGTCTCATACCTCACGCCCGAGTGGTTTGCAGGGCCCCTCTATCTGCTTGTTAACTGATAAGTGGGTGGGGTAGTTGGTACTGGATCAAAGGGGCTCGCGGACAGACGTGTCCTGGTTTTCTCTGTGGAGTCCTGGGGTTTTTGGGAGTTCCAGCTCATAAGTTAAGGGTTGCAGTCCATAGCCTCAGACTTAACCGAACTCAGTGGACCTGATTATTGCTGTGGACCCGAGTACAGAGTAGCTAGTAGTGAGAGACGATGGGGAAGTGTCAGAGTAAAGTGAAGACTGGATGTGAAACCATTTCACCATTACCCTCACCAATCGTGAAATGCATGACTGAAAAACATAAAAACTCTATGGGACAATTTGATAAGTGGGTTGAATTTGGGTTCCCAGCAATGGGGAGCCTTAGTCTACATCAGTTGCAACAGCTGAAGATACGTTTGGAGGTAGAGGAAAGGGAGGCAGATGAGAAGCATGCAGCCCTGTCCAAAAAAACAGCAAAAGAAAAATCAACCGTTTAAAGCAGACTGGAAAGGCAGTGAGAAAGCTTATATGGAATGGAGGGATGAGGTAGAGGCTAGGGAAAGAAAAAGTCACAGGAAAGACGATCAGGATAAGAACACTCAGGGTAAAAAGAGGGAGAGCATGAAAAAGGATTTTTGGGATTTTTTTGGCACAATGCACACAACAAGCACCAGCATTGCAATTACCTTCTAATCTTAATGCACAAACACAACCTAACACTTTGTATCCTTCTTTGCCTGAGGTGTACACTGCAAAAAAAATCCATTTCGGCTGGATCCGGACCTGGACTCCGCACCGCTTCCTCCTCCCTACAATCCAGATTTGAACCAACCGGAAGACCCAGACCAGCAGCTCCAAGGAGCGCACGCAATGGTTCCGGAGGAGCCTGAAACCAAAGCCGCAACACCAGCTGTGACTGCGGGAGGGCCAGTAACGCTTCGAGTTGCATCAAAGACTGAGGGAGAGGGCCCTGGAGGTGTCGGAACAGAGGTGCCTCAGAGACGCGGCTCCATGTGCAGAGGTACTGACAGAAAGCCGAGGGCACTATCTTTGGAGCGAACTCGATATGGATTGAGGTCTGAGCCTAAAACTGATGAACATTTGAATCTGGAAATGCCAATGATGGAAGCTGCAGGGCACGCAGGCCCGATGCTAGTTTTCCGTCCCTGGACTGAAGCAGATCTTGCAGACGCAATTGTTCATTTGACCAGTCCGATTGACAACATCGAAAATTTTGAAAAACAAATGAATCAGTTTGTCAAAGAATACCGACCAACAATGACTGAGCTAAAGTGCATGATGAGCAAAATGCTCAAGATGGACTATTACAAGATCGCGTCTTACTTAAGAAGCTGGTGGACGCGCAGTTGTCCATGTTTAACTCCGTCAAAACTAAAAACCAAAACAAAGAGTCCTCAGGTGGAGGAAAGGGGGGGGCTCGTTAAACTGGAAAAGAAAAGGCCGAGGAAAAGTAGGAAAGAAGAACCGGCAAAGTTCCAGTGACCCGGATGTTTGTTGGAACTGTGGGGAAACTGGACATTGGCGAAATGAATGTGAAAAGGAAAAAAAAGAGGGTTTACGTGAAATCAGACTGAAACGAGGGAGTGGAGGCGGAGCGGACCCTGGGGATGGACCAGCCTGCCACACACACATCAATGGGTGAGTCACAAACTATAACAGACTATGACAAAATAATGATGGCAATAACTTACATTGAAGCTAAGAAAAACATTGATAAACTTGACCGTTTGACTTTTGAAAATTTGTAAATCAACACTGTACTCAGGCCTCTGATTTTCAACCAGATGACTCCTTACACTGTACAGCACACTGTTCTGAGGGACAGGATCAGGAATTTGAGAAATTATGGAACAGGGAGAGTCAAAAGGTAGAAACACTGTGTTTACAGCATGTTTATTGGACAAGCAGGGCTGCTGCTGTTTCTGTGTCTCTCTCTTCTGCTCAATCTCAGTTGTTCCAGGGTGAGTTTTGCCTACATGTGGCGTTGGCTAAGCCTGCCGATTGGAAATGGAGGGATCTGGAGAAATGGGTTCACGTTCGGAGTCGGCTGACTGACTACAAGCCCGTGGAAGGGGATCCGAGAACACTGTACAGCAAAGAGGGTGATGTATTCAAAACTGTTTTGACATACACTGCTCTGGTTAAGAGATCTGTTGAACTAAGTCCAGTGACAGATTTCTCATGCACCATGGTTGCACACACACAGGTGGACATGGCCGAATTGTCCGAGGTGCCGGCTGAGTTGTGGGCCCGTCACAAATTTGATGTAGGACTGATCGAAGGAGCCACGCCTCTGGTAGTTCGCCCAAGATCAGATTTTCGTCCCTGTGTGAAACAATATCCCATTAAACAGGAAGCACTTGAAGGTATTAAACCGGTTTTTGATTCATTGTTACAGGCTGGAGTCGTTGTTCCATGTCCTGACTCCCCAGTGCGCACACCCATTTTCCCAGTAAAGAAAATCCGGGAAGAAGGTGATCCTACAGAATGGAGGTTTGTCCAAGACCTGCAGGCAGTAAATGCAGCGGTGCATCCGCGAGCACCAGAAGTGGCAAATCCACACACAATTTTGTCATTGATTCCACCAGATGCCACACATTTTTCGGTTGTTGATTTGGCAAATGCATTTTTTTCAGTACCAGTACACAAAGACAGCCAGTACTGGTTTGCTTTTTCCTTTAACGGGAAAAAGCTACACGTGAGTCGCTGCCCCATGGGATACTCGCGAATCCCTGGGGTTTTCACAGTGCGCCACGTGATAGTCTCCAAAGTTTACATCTACCGCACGGTTCGGTTTTGTTGCAGTACGTTGATGACATCATGGTCTGCAGTCCCTCCCATGAAGCATGCAAGCTTGATACCATTGTGCTGCTAAAACATTTAGCTCACAATGGTCACAAGGCTAGTCTGTCTAAAATGCAATTCGCCCAGACAGAAGTGAAATATTTGGGACACGTGATCACTGCAGAGGGCAAATCCCTCTCCCCCAAACGCCTTTTGAGTATTCAGTCTGTTCCAGAACCACAAACAAAGAAACAGTTAATGAGTTTTCTAGGAATGACGTTATACTGTAGACAATGGCTGCCAAACTACTCACAAAGAGAGGCACCCCTCTCTTCCATGATTCATGGTAAAGATCTCTGTGCGCATGACCGACTGACTTGGACTGAAGAGGCTGAAAAAGCTTTTACAGACTTAAAGGGCTCTTTACAGTCTGCGCCCACACTTGGACTTCCAAAACCTGGCCGACCATTTACTCAGTTTGTTGACGAGAAGAACGGGTACATGACTTCTGTTCTGACTCAAGAGCACGGGGGAAAACAACGACCTGTAGGTTATTTTTCCTCCAGACTTGACCCTGTTGCTGCTGGACTGCCACTGTGCCTGCGAGCTGTAGCAGCAGCGGAAAAGGCAGTGGTGGCATCCACGAGACATTGTAGGATACTGGTGACCTCACACTCATGGTACCGCGATGCGGTTTCACACATTCTACACACACAAAGACATCGCATTTGTCTGCGCAGCTGGTTAAGATATCACACTACTCTTCTTGACATGCCTAACATCACTGTTAAAAGATGTACTGTTCTTAACCCTGCTACTCTCCTCCTACCCAGCAGATGGGGATCCACACGATTGTGTTGTTTCCATAAACCAGGTGTGCACTCCAAGACCAGATCTAACAGACATCCCTCTGGAAAATGCAGATCTTGAGCTGTTCGGTGGACGGATCGGCGTCCCGCTCTCCAGACACTGGTGAAGGTTTGGTGGGGTTTGCAGTTGTCACTCAGCATGAAACATTGTTCAGTGGTAAATTACCTGCACATTTTTTCAGCTCAGGCCGCAGAGCTAGTGGCTCTCACAGAAGCCTGCAAGCTGGGTAAAGGCAAAACAGTTAACATCTACACAGACTCTCGTTATCGCTTTGCAACAATTCATGATTTTGCTGCTTTGTGGCGGCATAGAGATTTTTCTGACTTCAGCAGGTAAACCAATAGCACACCACAACCTTGTGTCTGGCCTGTTGGACGCTGTTCTGCTCCCTACAGCGATTGCAGTGATAAAATGTGCTGCACACTCTAACAAAACAGATTCTGTGCTGCAGCAGATGTAGCTGCTAAGACAGCAGCAGTATCAGGCTCTAAGTTTGTTCCATGTTGTCTAATGTTGGATACACCTGACGAGGTGTCTCCATATGATGATATGCAAACCATTCAGTCTCTTTCTACTCCACAGGAGCGAGCCCAGTGGGCTAAGTCAGGAGCTGTGTTCAGAAACTCTGTGTGGATGGGGCCTGATGACAAGCCATGTTTGCCACGCGCTCTCTACCATTGTTACGCAAAAATGGCTCACGGGAGAGATCACGTGGGCAAAGGGGGGATGTGCTCAGCAATTAACTCTGTGTGGTACACAAGGGGGTTTTCTGTTTTTGCACAGGATTTTTGCAAAAAATGTATGGTTTGTGCAGCTAACAATGCAGCAGGGGCTATTCACATGCCACCGGCTGGTCATCCACCGCCAGGTAAGCCTTTTGATCACCTTATGATGGACTTCATTCAACTCTCCCCATGTCAAGGAAGACATACTGCCTTGTCGTTGTTGATATGTTCAGTAAGTGGGTTGAAGTGTTTCCATCTGCCAAGCAGGATGCCAGTGCAGTGGCAAAAGCCTTACTGACCGAGCTGATTCCCAGGTGGGGAATCCCAACAGTCATCAGCAGTGACAATGGACCAGGATTTGTAAACAAAGCTCTTTCAGAGGTTTCCAAATACCTTGGATTTGACATTCGCCATCACTGTTCGTATCACCCCCAGAGTGCAGGGGCTGTGGAACGTGAGAATGGGGCACTCAAGTCCAAATTAGCAAAGTGTTGTGATGAGACAGGACTCTCATGGGTAAAGGCACTCCCACTAGTGCTTTTCCACATGCGCACACGAGTGAGAAAGAAATGGGGTCTGAGTCCGTTTGAAATCCTATTTGGCAGACCGGGACGGGAATAGGACCAGTGAAGCACTCGGTACCAACCACATCAAGTTGTGATGACGAAATGTTGAGATACTGTGCTAATTTGTCTTCTCTTTCGGCTCTGCACTCCCAGGTGAAAAGTGCATTACCCTCAGTGGCTATGGCTACTCTCCACAACCTGAAACCAGGAGATTGGGTACTCATGAAGGACCACAGGAGAAAGCACTGGAAGCAACGGCGTTTCCGGGGTCCTTTCCAAGTTCTTCTAACCACCGAAACCGCAGTGAAAGTCACAGGACGGGATACATGGGTTCACGCCAGCCACTGTAAGCCTATCCCAGAACCCTGCGACGACATGGAGACCTCCATCCACATCCCAAACCAACCGGCTCGAGCTCAGCCAACCAGACGCGCTGAGGACAGCACGCCAGAAGGGTAATTATCTGTGTTTCAGGTAACAACAAGTCACTATTTTCGGTAGTTTGAATTGACCGCACATATAGGCATAGGCACATAACATTCATTTCTCCGTGCGGACGTGAGTGAGGGGGGGGAGAAGAAAGAAGCAGGTAGCAAAACACGACACTACACGTATTTGAACTACTGAGTGACCAACGAGGGAACGAGGATGGAATCCAGATCCACACGACCGTGGCATCCTTTCCGGTTGCCAGGATGGGAGCGGCTAGGTCTAAGAGGTTCAATGTTGTTAACTGGTATTTCTGTGATTGTAGTGTTTCCTATTCTGTATGTGTTTGGAAAACATCCACCTGCATCCAATTCGACCACACTGACACCACATAGTCTTAACAGATCAAAGCGAGCAGTAACACCACTGACATTCCCACCGGAAGGGAACGCCTGGTATCGAGTATTGAATAGTTCTGTGCGCGCCACTGTAAATTCTAGTTGCTATGCATGCATGACCGGAAAGCTACGCTCTAGGCAGTTACCTCTACCTTATACAGCCTGCGCGGAACGCTCACATGTAGTTTCCAAATTTAAACCTTTTCCACTCTCCGAAACCTCCCAGACCCCGGCATGCTCACACGCAGCTACAAAATAGGTTGGCGTTAGACATGTTACTTGCGGAGAAAGGAGGCGTTTACGTCATGTTTGGTGATTCATGTTGCACGTTTATCCCCAACAACACTGACAGCGACGGTACTTTTACTTTAGCGTTGTCTAAACTGGAAACTCTAGCCCGAGAATTAAAAGAGAATGCTGGCACAGATGTCTGGATGACTGAGTGGTTTGACTCGATGATCCTGACTCATCCTGACTTCTGGGTCTGCTGTAATCATGACCCTAGCAGTGTTTGCCCTGATAGGATGTTGCTTCATTCCTGGTATCCGAGGTGTCATAGGCAGGACTGTCAACACAGCTCTTGCCCACCAGATGTTGTCCCTAACTGAGCATCTGGCAGATACTAACTGGGTCCCTCCTTTTCAGGATGTTGATTGTTTTGACCAAATAGTTTAGATCAAACTGTATTTTTCAACCTTTCTGCTTGCTCATAACTCCAGGATGTCTATGTTCTACAAAGACAGCTAAGGCTAATTTTCTTATTGTCAATTGATGATGCGTTTGTTTAAATAGTCAAATGAGAACATTCGTTGATGTGCTGACAATTTCCTTTACTTAGGTTTGTCCATTTATATGGCCAGAGGGAGGATTGTAAGGGCAGAAAATTGTATTCTTCTTACATTTACTATCCATTTATGCAAGTACTTATAATAGTGCTATTTTTCTCTTATTATTATGTCTTATACATTGTTTAAGCTTCAATGTGTTCCTTTTATTATTATTCTTATTATTATTCTCATTCTGCTAGTCTGTCCACATGTGTGTAGGGTTTAAGTCAAGGATGTGGAGTTGTTTTCTGTTCCTCTCCTGTTTTGTCTGGGACCAGGCAGAGCAGGCAGAGGATCTTTTTGTTCCCAAAACATAGATACCCAGACTGTGTAAATGACTATGCATCCCTTTGTTCTGGGCCAGACGTTACTGACTGTCTTAGAAGACAGAACCTCTGGTCCAGCTGATTTTGTTGTAGTACTTCTCTGTTCTTCTCTTTTGTTAAATAAATTCTTCAAAGACAACGGTTGGTTGTAACTCCATCATTTGCCTAATCTCTCACCAGGAATCTAAATTTCCACGACAAAAAATACCCGGTGTAAATGTCTCTGAACTGACCTCAGAGTCTCCAGTCTGCAGTGTGGACTTTCCTTCAGATCGGACAGTAGCTTCATGTCTGAATCCTGCAGCTTGTAGTTGTTACTCAGGTCCAGCTCTCTCAGATGGGAGGGGTTGGACTTCAGAGCTGAGGCCAGAGAAGCACAGCTGATCTCTGACAAACTGCACAGACTCAATCTGAATAAAGAATAAATGATGTAACATTTGAAGACAATGTTCCTGCTTGAAATCACTCAGTGTTTAATAATCTGTTCAAAGCTGAAGAAGGTTTAGAATGTAGAAGTTTAGAAAATGGAAACTCCAAACACCTGCACCCAACTGGATGCAGGTTCAAACTGTAAAATACAAAAAGCTGTCATTAATATTAATGACAACGTGCTGCTACTTCAATAAAGATGTAGTGACTTCACCTCTTAGACTCTAGACTTTCCAAGTGTTATTGGACTGAGTGAATCAAATTCATTTGGGGGGTTGTGAGGCCCAAAAGAATTTATGACAGAGCAGACTACAACAGACTCTATTAGGGCTGAAACGATTCATCGATTAAATCGATAAAACCAATTAATAAAATGTATCAACGAAAATTCATTGCATCAATGCTTTGTTTAATCCATGTAACTATAAAGCAATGGGGGGGTTGTTGCATTGTTGAAATAATCTGTAGAAGCTTCGAATAATACAATCATGGTTAGCTGCAGCCCCAGACTCTATGATGTAAGCACAAGCTTAACTAAGTTGGATGTGATTGGCCAGTGAGCCCAGTCAGTATAATATCAGCCTTATGTCTGCACTTTAGTGTCACCACAACTTTCACATCATATTAATCTCAGCACAGAAGGAAAAAATGGTGTCTCACCTCAGAGTCTCCAGTCTGCAGTGTGGACTCTCCAGAAAACCACACAGCAGTTTCACTCCTGAATCCTGCAGCTCGTAGTTCTTACTCAGGTCCAGCTCTCTCAGATGGGAGGGGTTGGACTTCAGAGCTGAGGCCAGAGAAGCACAGCTGATCTCTGACAAACTGCACAGACTCAATCTGAATAAAGAATAAATGATGGAGATAAAAATCCATTTCTAATCCAATCAGAAGTGTTCAGGTTTTAAATGTGGAGTTTAACATTACTAATCAATGAGCTGTTCTCTTTTACAAGTATATTGTATGTATGTATGTTTCTTATTACTACTACATATGTTTACTTCAACCTCCATATGGTTACTTGAATGGGGATAAAATAATTGTGGCTCTTCTAGACTTTCCAAGAGTTACTGGACTGAGTGAATCAAATTCTGATAGTGAAACAAGTCATTTTGGGGGGTTGTGAGGCCCAAAAGTATTTATGACAGAGCAGACTAAAGTCTGATTCTATGATGTAAGCACAAGCTTAACTAAGTTGGATGTGATTGGTCAGTGAGCCCAGTCCCAGAACATGCACAAAGGGTTATTTCATACACCACTTGAATGACAAGCCCATCAGGGTCGGTAAAGAGAGGCTGTTCACAAAAAACTATCGATTTTTTGATGGTCTGCCAACCGACAGATGCAGCAGCCCACTGGGATTTTTCATGTTTGTATGCCTGATGGCCAACAAGGTAACATTTAAGATAAGAAAATTCCCGTTTGTTTTTAGGAGTTTAAAGAGGTGACATGGTAAGGACTACGAGCCAATCAGAAGCAGAGAAGGGCGGGTTGTAAGAAACAAGGTAGTGTGATCCAAATCAAAGCCTTCAGACTGCGGCCGTAACGTCGACAGAGGTGGGGTGATATGAAAAAAAGTACCTAGAAGCAGGTACAGGTCCAACTTTTCTACAATGGGAACCCAAAGAAACGCGACTTCAGCCAAAGGGCCTCCGCTCAGACTAGCTTGGTTTGGGGGGTGGCCTGACCCCGCCAGCCGCTTGGCAAGCTTTATGACGCGTTATCATTGTGATGTCACACGTAAAGTGAAGGGCTGGACTGCAAACGAGCTGTTTTCAGTTCAGAGCAGAGCTTTCTGTGGTTCCTATTAGATGGGAACTCCCGTTGGGCTGGACTTTGGGCTTTTTCACTGTGCAAACCTGTTACAGCATAAAAAAGATATATAACTCAATAAAGGAGAGAGAAAAGGCCAAACAGCATAATACCACCTCTTTAAGAGGTTCAGAGTGAATTATCCAGTGGAGTTTTAAATGTGGAGCTCAACATTGCTCTGCCACAGTCAATGGACTAAACCACTGAAGAAGAAAAGAGCCTTTAGCATTAAGATCCTCAGTGTGGATCAGTATAATATCAGCCTTATGTCTGCACTTTAGTGTCACCACAACTTTCACATCATATTAATCTCAGCACAGAAGGAAAAAATGGTGTCTGACCTCAGAGTCTCCAGTCTGCAGTGTGGACTCTCCAGAAAACCACACAGCAGTTTCACTCCTGAATCCTGCAGCTCGTAGTTCTTACTCAGGTCCAGCTCTCTCAGATGGGAGGGGTTGGACTTCAGAGCTGAGGCCAGAGAAGCACAGCTGATCTCTGGCAAACTGCAGCCCTCCAATCTGAATAAAGAATCAAAGATGTAACGTTAGAAGACAATGTTCCTGCAAGGGCGTCACTTTGTGTTGAAAAGTGTCAGAGAGAGAGAGAGAGACATTTGATTTTTAACACCAGCATTTCTTTACTATATGCACTGTACAAAAAAACAAACTATATCACATTAATAAAGACCTTTGCGTTTACATGTGTATCAAAAGTTTAGATCAGCACATCTCAGAACTTAACTGCCCCTCTGTCACAGAGCAGAGCCCCCCCCACAACCAAGCCAGCTCTAAAGTATCCAGGTCATGTGCAGCTCTGTAAAAACTGAAATCTAACAGCAGTCTGGACTGAACCATTTTCTCAAAAACAAGAACCACATCAACATCTAACCCTTCCTCCACCTTCCGTCTCCGGGTCATTTACACCGCCATCTTTGCCTGTCCTAAAACAAAGTTCAATAGCTGACATCTGTTCTTCTTCCGGTGCCAAATCTTAAATCAATGTCCGCTAAATATTTCATCAGCCCCCGGACGCTAGCGGTCAGGTGGCAGGATTCGGCTTCGCCTTTGCCCGATATTAGGCGTGAATTTAGCAGCTGAGTCCTTTTCAGACTTCGGCTAACTGATGGAATCATCATAAAAATCCAAGATAACATCAAACAGCATTAAAGAATTGCAGAAGAGGCGTCAGTAGTTTTGAATCATATCCTCTGTGTTAGTTTGCACTTTAGTTTCCGTGTGTAAACACGCTGCAGTGAACAGACTGTGCTGTCAAGGCACAGAAGCGCACTGAGACGCCAGTGGCGTCACAAACAGATCTGCCTTCTCACCTCGACTCACCTGGCACATCTTCACCACCTGCACATATGGACTGTGTTTATGTGTTTTTCTTCTTTTATTGAACTTCCTTGCAGTGAGCAACGTACAGACCAACGGAAGAGCTGAACAGAAATTTACAGACAGAAAATAAGACAATGCATTAGCTTAACACAGAACCGGAAAGTCAGCAGTTTTCACTAAATCCACTCAAATGTACTCAGACACAAACTATAGCAGTAAACAGACCTTGTAGCCGCTCTGGACTGCTGCTAAAGTACCTTTATCTTCCTCTCCCCGTTCATTTTAACACTTCTTCTCTTTTTCTCTCTAGGTGCCGTTACAGCTTCAAAACTATTTTCCCTCTTGTTAATTTCCCTTTCTTACATGTGTATAGTGTCCTTTCAAAATAAAACTTCCGGTTAAACAGGAAACGTGAAATAAAGACAAAGCATTACAGGAAACATTTAAACCTTATTCTATTAGAAATCTTTCTATCCAGCGGGAGAACGGGAGTCAAAGTGTCATGAATAACTACACCTGTTTCGACCACATCACTAACTTTGGCCGTGCTGTCCAAAAATATAACAATGGTTCCATTCATGCAGGAGGCAGACTTCAGGCTAAAGCAGCCCACCACCTCTCCAACCGCTGAACTGGCCTCCTCTACAGAGCGCTGTGCTGCCGGGGTTGGAGCCCTACTGGTTTTGGTTGCCATATGTGTGCACGTGTTGTGCGCAGCAGCTGCGGACTGCATCCATCTCCATTCGTCACACATTCACAAACATGTTCCTGGCGAGTTTCAAATCACATCTTTAACCTACTGAGGCGATCGTGATTGTATAAGTGAGCTCTACATCAGAGCCACTTAGGAAAAACGAACTGAAAGAGAATAGAATTTTTACAAAATCGCGTCAAGCTGGATTCAAACTCACCTGAGCAATGATGCTGCGTTCCAGGCAACTCGAAACTGTGAAATTTCCGACCTCCAGCTAGAAAAACTATCCTGGAAACCCACTTGAAGTCGGATTTCCTACTTTGAGCTCGGAGAAAAAATTTGTACCCCCACTTCACGAGTAGCAGCTGAATGACGTCAGAAAACAATGTCAGCGCCCATGGAAACACAAACTGTAAATGGTAAACCATAAACTAAACAGTAACAAAACGCATATTTGCATGTATTTAAATTAAAATAATACATACGGTCATGCAGTAAAACCTTTTCTGCATGTATATTGATGTAGAAATATGTTTTGCACATACGGTAGCTGGCTACAGTAAAGACTCTCGTAAAGTCATCTTTTCTGCATAAAAGTTATTGTTAAAAATGCCAAAACATTAGGAAGTGCAACAACAACACTGACTGACTTCAGGGCTGCCAACTTAAAGCCAGAGGGGAACACAGAAGTAACGTCTGGGCTGTTTATTTCAGTTGTTGCAGTTAAACTGCCATCCTTTTAATTAACACCTAAAGCGCTGCTGAGGGTGCAACTGTGTGCACACTTTGTCAGGTCAGCCATGATTTTCGTTCACTTTCAGCGTCATGCACCACCATGCACCTGGAACGCTTTGATGTCGGAATTCGGAAGTTTCAACTGGGAAATATCCCAGTTACGACCAGTCTCGAACGCACCACAACTTCTCCCAGCTCTTCACGTTACCTGCGAGCTGACCGACCAATCACACGTCTTGATGAAGCACGTCATCATCCAGGTAACACTTTGTTTGGGCTGATCTAAAACAGCTGGTTACCTTGAGCCATCTTAAAAACACCAGAACGTGTTTATCAAGGTGTTTTTCTGGAGGCTTCGGCGATATTGACCCCTGCATTACAGCCCCCTCACACTATGACACGGGAATACTTTAAACAGAGACGATCTGACTCCGACAACACTGTGAAAACATGGATTTGATGTTTCTGGTTATATTAAGCTTTTAAATGTGGAGCTCAACACTACTAGCTTCCAGCGCCGCAGAGAGTGGCAGCATGACACAGCAGCTCCCTCTCCCCTTTTTTAATCAACTGACATTATAAGGTTAAGCAGGTGCAGGTGGATCAGGACCTGGTGGCCTGGATCACTGACTGCCTCACCGAAAGGCCGCAGTATGTCAGGCTGCATGGCTGCCTGTCAGACGTCGTGGTGAGCAACACTGGCTCACATCAAGGAACTGTCCTGTCACCGTTTCTCTTCACGCTCTACACTTCTGACTTTGGCTTCGACGTCCAGAAGTTCTCAGATGACTCCTCCATCGTCGGCTGTCTCACAGACGACAGCGAGGACGAGGACAAAGACCTGACTGAGAGCAAACCACCTCCAGCTCAACACAGGAAAAACCAAGGAGCTGGAGGTGGACTTCAGACGCAGCCAGAGGCCCCACACCCCTGTTGTAATAAGAGGTGAGGGGGTAGAGATGGTGGACACCTACAAGTTCCTGGGGGTGCACCTCAACAATAACCTGGTCTGGACAGACAACACAAGGCCTCTACAGGAAAGGACAGAGCAGGCTGTTCTTCCTCAGGAGGCTCAGGTCCTTCAGTGTGAGCACCAGGCTGCTGCAGATGTTCTACCAGTCTGTAGTGGCCAGTGTCATCTTCTCTGCTGTGGTGTGCTGGGGAGGGGGCATCGGGACCTGTGGCGCCAACAAACTGGGCGAGCTGGTGAGGAAGGCCAGCTCGGTGGTGGGGATGGAAGTGGACAGTGTGGAGGCAGTGACTGAGAGGAGGATGAGAGGGAAGCTGAAAACCATCATCATCATCATCATCATCATCCTCTCTGTGCTGAGCTGAGGCAGCTCAGGAGCTCCTTCAGCCTCAGACTCATCCAGCCCCGAGCCTCAAAGAGCTTTGGAGGCTCATTTGTGGGACTTTGTCATTGTGTTATTGTGGATCATCATAATGTCAGCCTTCTACAGACATCATCCAAATGTCAGCACAACATTCATACACCTATTCATGTCAACACAGATCAATAACATGCTGTTGATCTCAGGCCAGTCTGGAATAATGATCAAATCAGTTACTTTCATTTTCTTCTGCTTCTTCTAATTCAGAACAATCAGCTGTCATTTTATGAAAAATACTCAGACAGATGTTTTCTGTAGAATTCCAAAATGTTCAATATGAAATAAATAAGTAAAAACTAAACTCCAGCTCTTTAACACCTGAACTTCTGCTTCTCATTTCAAAGCACAGATTCAGCCTCTCCTCATCACCACTGTCATCTCCATCAACACACAGCTGACTGACTGTGAGCTTCATCCTCAGTCGTCCTTATAACTGGATCAAATGTGCACTGAGCAAAGAGAGAGGCTCGTTCTCTTCATCTTAAATGTAACCGAGTTCCTTCCTGTACAAATGTAGTGTTTTATATATGCTCCTGTTTACTGGTTGAGTCACATGATGTGGTGTAGGGCGGGGCCCAATTATCCACGTAATGTCATCGACTATGAAATATCTTTGTAGCACCCTGCTAAATGTATATATTGCTTCCTTTGTGTTCTGCTAAGAGAAATACAGTATATGCTGAAATATGGGCTAGTTCAATTGTCCCTGGTGCGTAATACCTTTTTGTATTAATATGTATTAATTAAGGTTATTTGCGAGGTGTTTTGAGGGGGCGGGACTAAAATGTGGAGAACCGAAAAAGAAACGGAGACGAGAAAATAGAAGGCGAAGCCGAGAAAAGAATATAGTTACACTCAGAACTGTAAGAGGTTGTAAGTTCCGTAGTTTTAATAACATTACTTGTCCTAAAAGTTAAGAGCCAGGAGATTCTTTGTCAGTGTAAAATCTGTTAACACGGGAGCGTGAGCTGTATTTTGGAGCTAGTTAATCGGCCACGGAGATTCTACTGAAGAAAGCTAACGCCATAGCCACGTGCAAACTGATACTACATAGCCAGAAACCCATTTTGCCTCAGAGTTTCTGAGTGAGTATGGACATTGCGAACTGTAATGGAACTGACAAATGTTTAGACAAGATATAGTATGGCTCATTAGCGTTTGTGAATTTCTGGCCAGTGTGCGTTGGATGCTGCCACCCATGCTGCTGCAGTAGATGTGCTCAGGACTTGCCGCTGCAGGACGGAGGTGCCTGTGTTTTGCGCCCGGGCGGAGCCTCAGGACGGGTTTCTTCACTGTGCATCTCTCCACTGAACAGAAGGGTTTGGAAGGACTGTCACTATAAGTTTCCTGTTACCAAGGAACCGTGAGTACAGACAATATGTTTCTGGAAGGTTGCAACTGAGCTCCAACAAGCGTGCCAACGTTGTGGTACCACAAACTGAGAAAAAACCCGGGTATTGTATTGTCATTTCATTTCGACCATGGGGACATTTTAAAAAGGGTAACTTACCTGTTCTGGAAATAAATATTAATATATTTTTGTGTACAACATTCAAGTTTTGTGGTCTGGTATTTATATGTGTGCGATGTTAATGTGATTTGTGTGATTTTTGCAAAGAGTAAGGGTTATAGGGGCTAAGACAGTGTGCATGGCACAAACATATGACACAGTATAGCTATATTTAAGCTAACCAGGCCTCTCTGCACCATAGCCAGTGTCGCATGCCAGAGTTGTTAGTTGCCGTAAATACATCCGAAGTTTCAATTCTAGTAACCCCTCAACAATTCATTCCCCATGCACATGATAAAAAAATAAAAATAATAAAGCGGAATTGAGTGGGAGGGCTACATCTTTATTTGCATAACATGCGTTGGCGGGTCGCAATGAAGCGCTGCGTCCAGTTAAAGCAGCGATTCCACCCGGAGAACGAGCTGCAGCCCAAAAACACAAAGAACTTTAGACAGAGACCAACAACATGGTGCTCTGTGAGCTCTGCAGACTGGAAATGTCTTCACTGCAGCACAACTGCTGAGCAGGAACAAGTGAAAGCATCCTGGAGCTTTGTCAAGACGGCAGCACGTTCACTTTTTGTCCCCACACAAGCCCGATATATCAGGATGATCAGCACGAGGAGCAGGTTTTCTGTTAGGAGCAGGGACCTGATACTGACTCAGCAAGTTTCTGACTGGTTCTTTATTGCCCCCATGTTCAAAGTTATTTCTGCACTGCTGTTGTCATGGTAACGGTTCAGGCATTTTATATTTTCTGTTTACTTCACTAGCAAGGATCAGATCAGCAGATAGGATTAAAGGATTAAACTGTTCTCAGATCACCTTCATACCAATAACGAGGATACAAGACTCCAGAAACCGGGTGAAACCCAACATCTGACAAGGAGACCAGCAGAGCACACGTGCAAGCTAGCAGTCAGCTGTTCAACAAGTAGTTTGAAGAAGAGACGGGAGAGAAAAGAACAGGAGGAGAGGGTCGCTCCCAAATAAGATGGTTTGGGATTTGTGAACAGGACGTTGTCTAAAATTTGGCTCAATGCAGGCTCGTCTGATGCCGTTCAAACAGGTGAGTAACTTTACAAGGTCTTTTTCAGTGGATTGGGTGTGGCTGCCGTGCTCCTGTTTAAAAGGCTGTTATCACTTCAGGGACAGGTCGCCGCTGAGCACCTGTTTGATGTCTGATGTGCTTGTGGGTATTAAAGTGTGTGTGTGCCTTAGCTGGCCTGTTTTCAGGACACGCTGTTGTTTATGAGTTGGTCACTTTTCTTTCTTAGTCACCATAATGTCTTGCCTCTGTGTTGAAGAGGAATGTGGTTGCTGTGATTCAGGAGGTTATTGTTCTGAAAATGCCTGAAAAAGTCTGCATCATTTCAGCACAGTGGACTCCTCCCCTGTCCACAGCTACATGACGACACATTACGGAGATAAACAAAGTTATCGGAATGTATTTCCTGGTTAGCGGTCATTGGATCCTGAAGCCTGCGACACATCTGGGACTGTCACCAGTTAATTTAGCCACCAGTTAAACTGTCACACCGGGTCCCACTCCTGAAACTCTGCTGATAAGCACCACTTAACGTCTGAGTGAGAAAATGGCTCACACTAATGTTACAGTCTGTTGTTACAGTATGTGACTGTTGCAGTTTCTCCAGTATTGAAATAAATCCATGTCAGAACTATTTCAAGTTTAAATTCAAGAACTTAGTAAAAACCCTGATTCTCCAGTTTAGGAAAGGGTTGACATACAGCGATTAAATTCATCTGTGTCACAGCAGTCCGGCTTTTCATTTGAGCTGCAGTATATTTCTGATTCAGTCTCTGACACATAGGATCTGTTATCATTATTAATATCATAACACCGCAGTGATGTGCAGGGCTCAACGTTAAACTTTTCTGCAATGGGCCAGTGGGTTTGAAACTTACTGGCCCAAAGACAGTTTTCACCGTCCCTCCTTCCAAAAGTTATTTATCAGTGTTACAACCAAAGCAAAGGCTTATAAATACTGTTACCATATTTAATCCTTTATTAAATACATCCTGAATATAAAAAACTAAATTAAAATGTAGGCTGATCACAGTGAAAAAATAAAAAGGTTAACAAAACAATTTAGTTTGAAAACAAAACATACTAACAGACTCAAACATGACGTGCTCTCTCTCCTGCTGACATTTAATAAAAAACTTTACACAGAGCAGCAGATACAAGTCGCCTCTATCCTGATTGACAGGTCGCCATGGTAGCGACCTGTCAATCACAAGGTAATCCGCTCTAAAGCATACGCTGCATTCTGCTCTATTCCCCCTAAATAGGACCATAATTTACTAAACGAACATCATGCTGTGTTGAAGAGACTTTAAACTAGCGACTGAGACCATAAACTCATTATGAAAGTGTTTACTGAGGGAATAAATCAGCTGAGAAGCAGTAACATTTTAACATTATTTCTAATAGAACTGGACTTCTTTTTGAAACCAGCAGACTCGCCCCCTGCTGGCCGTTAGAGAGAATGCAGGTTTAAGTTCGTCTGCATGGTTTCACTTTACTTTGCTGCTTGATTGAGATTAGAGAAATAACTTTTGAAAACCACTCGTCTCGTCACTACAACTCTTGATTGGCCAACGGTGCAACATGAGCTGCAAAACAACTGCAGGATGTCGAGTTTCTAATGCGATTTTTTTGTTTTAATTTTTTTAACAGGCCAACTAATGTTTTTGTTTCAACGGGCCAGTGAGTTGCTAGTTCAGCTGAAGCGACGTTAAAATATAAAATATAGAATTATTATTGAGACAGGTTTTGATATTTATTTTAATTGTAATATAAAAAATAATCTCTAGAATAACAAATAAGTTTGTTGTTAGATTAATCAGTTTTAATTGTTAGGTGCATCTCTATCATGGTAACAGATCAGACACGACACTTCAAACAGCTGCATTTGGAAATATGCTTTACACTCTGTGTGTTTGAGGTGCTATGTATAAATGTATAAATGTAAACTTCCTGTAAAACACTGTATTTAAAGGTTTTGTATAAAAGGACATTTTTCCTGAAAATGTGTTGAACTTATTTAAATTTTTATATATACGTGTGTCTAACTTGTAACAAAATGATAAACACTGAATTTTATTTCACAGCACATTGAGGATAAATCCTACAGTTTCCTTAATAACATGAATCCAGTTTCAGTTCAGACTAAATACGGAAACAGGTCAGACTGACAAAAAAAAAGAGTTTTTGTGATTACTGAGAAAACCAGAAAACAAGAGAACTGAGGGAAATTTGAAACTTCTGTTATGGATTAAATTTGGACAACAGCAAAACACATGAACTGACCTCAGAGCCTCCAGTCTGCAGTGTGGACTCTCCAGTCCAGCAGACAGCAGCTTCACTCCTGAATCCTGCAGCTTGTTGATACTCAGGTCCAGCTCTCTCAGATGGGAGGGGTTGGACTTCAGAGCTGAGGCCACGACTTCACAGTGAGTCTCTGAGAGTCCACAGTCAGAAAGTCTGTGATGACAGAGAATATAAAACTTAAAGTATAATAAAATCTGACACTTTGTTCTAAAAACAGACTCAGTTCATTTTGCATCACAAAGCACATTAACATGAGCGGCTGCAGCTCAGCTGCTCAGCCATTGATCACAAGGTTTGTGGTTTGAAACTTGAGCTCCTCCTGTCCACATGTCAAAGTGTCAACATAATGAAGCACATTATTACTGCTTTGGACAAAAGTGTCTGACTGTAATGTGACCATGTCATATTGTGATTAACAGGCTGCTGTGATTTGTGTTTGTTAAACTTTATTTTAACGTGATGTTCACTGAGCTGTAAAATCACTGCAGGTTGGAACTGCACTCGTATGGATTTACCTCAGTCATGTGCTCGTGTGTGTTTATTGAAATAAATTTTAGCAATAACATTGTGTGTGAATTCTGCAAGCATTCAAGGTTTTCCAGGGAAACGTTTCCCATTCTAAGTTAATAGAATGACTGTCGAAATCCTCCTCATACTGACTCCACAGACTGGATTTAAACTGTAAAATGGTCACAAGAAGTTAATCTATTAATAATGTTTTCAGCTTTTTGAAATATTTTATGGTTTGTTCACAGTCGCTGTTGAAGTTTTATGGTTTTGGAGCTCCTCTCTGAGTTTATAATGGGTGTGTATAGGCCAATTATATGTTTGTAAACATTCGGGATGCGCGTGCAACATGGTTGCAGAAAAATCCGGAAGATAGAGAGCGAGAGAGGAGTTAGCAAGCAAAATAATACGTTACGTTATACATAGGAGTTAGATATCAACATTACATTTTATATTGATTAGATGGTACATATTTAAAATGTTCTCCGCGTACTACAACAGCTCGTCACCCAGTGATAAGAACTGTTATTCAACTAAGCTTACGTTAGTGAGTTGGATACGTCTTACAGATCCGTTTGCCATAGAGCCTTGTCAATGGTCAAACAACGAAACGAAATGGCCAAGCATTCAGTGGCCAGAAATATATAATTACCTGATCGACACTCCAAGTGTTTATACCCAGGAGAAGTTGAAAGCGTACAAATCTCTTGATGCCTATAATTTTGTTCTGTGTGGTCCAAGACATACAACTTCATGATTACCAAGTTCAAAACTTCGTAACGTAACAAAGGTAACGTTAAGTTAGCTAGTAATTTAAGCTAGCTGTTCGTTATTCTATTGTTAGGTAAGTGTACAACTTAATACATCAGAGTTTTTTGTTGTAAACTAAACCGAGTGATGTGGGTGATTTAGCGCAACTTAACTGATATGAAGTGAGAACTGCAGAGTCGGGCGTTTTTAATTAGGTTGTCGTTCCAGTAGGTTCTTCTGAGGGCTTGTAACCAAAGACGTGTGCGGTTGACGTTAAAAGGAGTGTGAGTTGATGGTATTCGGTAAAACTACGGACCTTTGTTTACAGATTTTCGATTCTGGCAACCCACTGCACAACACGACATTTTTCCTGGGTTTGTTTTTCGGTTCCTTACGACTACTAAGTTACTAAGTTACTACTACTACTAGATTACTACTACTAAAGTTACTTCTAGTTCTAACTACTTATTCTTCTTAGTCTTCTAATTCCAGGCAGTGTGGATACGTTTCTAGCACAGTGCTGCCTCTCTCAGGGCAAATGTATTCCCGTTTATAACGTTAATCCTATTATTGAAGGCGGTTGCCGGTCAGCAGCGGCCAGCTTCTGCATCCGACATGCGCAGTTGCACCTGCGTGACGTCAGTGTGACGTAGTGTGATAATTCCCCTATTGCGTGAGTTAGAGTGAGTGACATCATCACTACAGTGTAGCCGGCCTGAGAAATCGTCTTAAACTTTTCTCTTTAACTCGCTGGCTTGACCACAATTTTAACTCTTCATGCGTAATTTTACACCAGAAACGTAGTAAATTTTGTTGTGGTTCCACACGTGGGCTTTTTAAATCCCTCGGACTTATAGATTTGGCTCAGCGCCCTTCCAAAGGACAAGAGTGACAGAAAATGCTCCACTGGAAGCCATTATAAATTTGTATAAAATTTCTGGAGCAGAGCAGAACGTACCATTTTTTAACTCACTGAAGAGCTCACTTCTTTTTACTTTATCCACACAAAAAAAACATATCACATCGTTCACAAACGCCTTCTGCTGCTGCTGGTCAGGTCATTTTACCGATAGTTTTGTCTCAGTGGAGGTTTGTTTGACAGAAAGTCTCAGAAGGATTTTCCTATCTGTCTCTGTTGTAGAGCTGGTTACCTTGGTGACGTAAGTTAGCTGATTAAAGATCAAAGGACTGGATCCTCTGTTCTGATTGGTGGACTGAAGTTAAGCTATTTTCTGAACACCTGTCTGTGTCCTCTTCACTGAACACACACACATTAAAGCAGACTTATTAGGCTTCCTATATTTCCTGTCTTATGTAAAATGTTTCAGTGTCAGATGTTCATGTTAAAAGTGGCCACAGCTCTACTCTTGACTCTTAAATATGTCATACAGAGCTGGTTTTCCATATATGGTAATTTGCCTGCAGCCTCAATAACAACTGTCAACTCCTGTGCTTAGTTTGTCTTTACTGCTGAGCGGCATAATCATCCTGCTTCAGGATCTCAGCCATGCCACGACATGTCTGTGTGTCTGCATAGAAGAAGAAGAAACAGACACAGTATAGAAACAGAGTGCAGACACTGGATCAGTGGAAAAATAAAAAGACTGCTGTGATAAAATGATGACTGTCAAAACATTTTCAGCACAAACTCTTAATCCTCAAGTTTTCCTGCTGGATTTGTATCAAGCCTCCATCACCCAAAGAAAGATAGAAGATGATAGAAGATACTTGTGTCACTAACTTGATGGATAGAAACACAGAAATGATGTTTGGAGACATTTGGAGTTTAACACATGTAGAATTATTTCAATAAGCAGCTTTAATACTAGTTTAGGAAACTTTTATAGTGTGGAGGTTTTATATTGAGCGTGTGTGTAAAGTGTGTATCTTTACTGTAATACTGATGCTTCAGCTTTACACTGTTGATAATCACATCTGGACTTACCGAGCCTTTCTGCAGTTCCTCACAGCTGGAATCAGTCTCTGTCGTCCCTTCCATGATGTGTTGTATTTCTTCAGATCCAGCTCATCCAGAACCTCCTCTGACATCTGCAGCATGTAGGCCAGAGCTGAGCAGTGGATCTCAGAGAGTTTCTTCTTTGATCTGTTCTCTGACTTCAGGAACTCTTGGATCTCCTGATGTACTGAGTGGTCGTTCATCTCCGTCAGACAGTGGAAGATGTTGATGCTTCTGTCAGGAGAGATCCTGTCCATGTTCATCTCCTTCAGGTTGTTGATGGCTCCCTGGATGATTTCTGGACTGTTGTCTGTCCGACCCAGCAGGCCTCCTAAGAGTCTCTGGTTGGACTCCAGAGAGAGGCCATGAAGGAAGCGAACAAACAGGTCCAGGTGGCCATTTTCACTGTGAAGGGATTTCTGCATGGCTCTGCTCAGGAAGACATTCAGAGATGATTGACTCTTCATATATTTCCAGTCTTTCCCCAGAAAGTCCTTCAGTCTCTCTGTGTTCCTGCTGGTGTAACAGTGGAACATGTAGACTGCAGCCAGAAACTCCTGAACGCTCAGATGAACAAAGCAGTAGACTGTTTTCTGGAAGATCACACTCTCTCTTTTGAAGATCTCTGTACAAACTCCTGAGTACACCGAGGCCTCTGTGACATCAAGACCACACTGCTCCAGGTCTTCTTGGTAGAACATGATGTTTCCTTTCTCCAGCTGTTCAAGCGCCAGCCTCCCCAGCTTCAGAAGAACCTTCCTGTCAGCCTCCGTCAGCTCCTGTGGACTTCGTCTCATGTCCCTCATCGTTACTTCTGCTTCTTCCTCTTTATCTGAACCAGCAGGAAGTGTGAGTACAGGTCAGTCAGGGTCTTGGGCAGCTCTCCTCTCTGCTCTGTAGTCAACATGTGCTCCAGAACTGTAGCAGTGATCCAGCAGAAGACTGGGATTAGACACATGATGTGGAGGCTCCTGGAGGTTTTGATGTGAGAGATGATTCTGCTGGACAGCTCTTCATCACTGACTCTCCTCCTGAAGTACTCCTCCTTCTGGGCGTCAATGAAGCCTCGTACTTCTGTTACCCTGCCGACGCACGAAGGAGGGATCTGATTGGCCGCCACAGGTCGGGAAGTTATCCAGACGAGAGCCAAGGGAAGCAGATTCCCCTGGATGAGGTTTGTCAGCAGCAGGTTGACTGATGACTTCTGTGTGACATCAGACACAACCTGATTGTTGTGGAAATCCAATGAAAGTCTGCTTTCATCCAGGCCGTCAAAGATGAACAACAGTTTACAGACAGCGAGCTTCTCTGCTGGGACCTTCTGTAATGTTGGATGGAAAACATGGAGCAGCGTGAGGAGACTGTGCTGCTCATCTTTGATCAAGTTCAGCTCCCTGAACGAGAGCAGAACCAACAGACTGACATCTTGGTTTTCCGAGCCCTCTGCCCAGTCCAGAGTGAACTTCTGCACTGAGAAGGTTTTTCCAACGCCAGCGGCGCCGTTGGTCAGAACCACTCTGATGGGTCTCTGTTGGCCAGGTAAGGCTTTAAAGATGTCCTGGCACCTGATTGGAGCGTCATGGAGGGTCTTCTTCTTGGAAGCTGTCTCAAGCTGCCTCACCTCATGCTGGGTATTAACCTCTTCACTCTGTCCCTCTGTGATGTAGAGCTCAGTGTAGATCCTGTTGAGGAGGGTTCCACTTCCTGTTTCATCACTTCCTTCAGTCACACGTTCACATCTCCTCCTCAGACTGATCTTATGTTCATCTAAAACCTCCTGCAGACCACCTCTCACTAAAGAAGAGAAACAATGTGAGATAAAACAAAGAATATGTGCTGATTATTTTCATTACTAATATAAAAACCATCAATATCAGAATATCTGAAGAAGCAGACAGATGTCCAGTCTTACTTTGTACAGAGCTGCTCTGACTGGCTGTCTGCAGTCCAGCTCTGGTTCTGGATCTGTCTCCACACTGGGGACAGGAGGAGTGTCCTGATGAAGCAGACTGGTCCCAGTATGAGGTGATGCACCGTCTGCAGAACCAGTGTCCACAGCTGGTAGAGACTGGATCCTTCAGGACGTCCTGACACAAAGCACAGCAGGACGGCTGCTCCTCCACACTGTAAAAAAATACAAACTCATGAAAAATAACTTTTTTAAAGAGTTCATTTAATGATTTTTGGCTTCTTCTCTCTCCTTTATTGAGGTATATATCTTTTTGTGCATGTAACAGGTTTGCAAAGTGAAAAAGCTCGAGGTCCAACCCGGACCTCCCTCAGAAAACTTTGCTCTGAACTTCCTGAAAACGGCTCATTTTTAGTCCAACCTGTTTTTTCTGTTACCAGGTTATGTTATATTTTTGATGATGCTTTTGTTTTTTATGTATTAAAGCCTTAACTATGGCGAGTCGGTCCTGCAGGTGCTTTGCTCTTTTCTTCGCTCTGTACCGTCACTTTCATATGTGCTTGCATGTTTACTTTGCCAGCATCCGATCACAAGTGACGAGTACCAGCTAATCACAGCTGGCAGGGAAAGAAACACGATTCAAAGGAAGCAAATGAGAAAGTGCTGTGAGTAACAGGAGGTGGGCTGTGTGACTGCAGCGGTGTGTTTTCAGGATCGATACTGTGGAAAATGAATATTAAAGCTGTTTGAAACATTCAGAATCGATATGTATCAACACCAGAGTCCGCTAAAACCAATAACCAACCGGCTCCCAGCACAACACAGACTCCAACACAAACTCTACATGAGGCTAAAAAACAACAACATAGTTTTATGTGGTGAAGCCCTTCAGGACAAACGAGAATCAACTTTGGTCAACATCACAGTCAACATCAGAAAGGCTGGAGTCACAGAGAGCAGTTTCTAACGTTATTCAGTGCAAAATAGTTCTTTCACTTTCCAGGTTCCTTCACCAGCTGATCCACATTACCATCCTGTGCACCACTGGTATTATGTCAAGGTGTTGATTTAGTCTGCAAAGCAAATGTGGAGCGATTTGTTTAATAGCCTTGATACAAGGTGCAGCCAGCTGACTTTATGTTTACACAGATCTAAGCTGTTTGTTTCATAATGTTCAATATAAATTGTGGCTTTACTGAAACTCAGGTACAAAACTTCTCCACAGTCTCTGCAACATAACTGTTCAGAACAACAGCACAGAGGAAGAGCCATCCACTACAGTAAAGAAACTTACTGCAGTCTAGCTGTTATAAAGTGTGACAGTCTCATTATAATATTCAGCTCAGCTCACTAACTGTTTAGTTATCTTCCCGTACATTTAGCTGTGTCACATCGCTGAGGTGAAAGATAAACCAACAGAGAAGCAGAGAGCTAATGGTGACATATAACAAGACTGTGTGTCTGTAAAGTGACCAATAATGAATATTTTCAGAATTTGCCTTAAAAAACATTATTGGATATTTCTCAGTCACTGTGCACACAAATGTGTAATTTGTACTTTCATGTGCTAAATTAAAA
Source organism: Lepomis macrochirus (assembly GCA_024633595.2). Classification (NCBI taxonomy): domain Eukaryota; kingdom Metazoa; phylum Chordata; class Actinopteri; order Centrarchiformes; family Centrarchidae; genus Lepomis; species Lepomis macrochirus. The sequence continues at coordinate 3,689,359 of JALXJV020000011.1, read as the reverse complement.
ACATGTTTTACCACAAGCTGAAATTATGGCTGTCAGTGCTACTTTGTGTTTGTTGTATTTAAAAAATACAAAATTTGCAGATCGCTTATCTAAGTAAGCAAAGCCAGAGGAGCCTTGATCCTCACCTGACAATGCCTTGGTAAACTTCATGTACTATGTGGTTTGTAATGGACTGTGGAACCTCACCACTAGATGTCAGTAGAACCTGCACACTAACCTTTAAAAACAGTCAGCCTGAGAAGTGAAGGAGCTTTGCAGTGAGGAAAGTGAGCAAACTGTCCTGTTCACTCATCAGGCAAAGAGGAGCAACTGTTACAGCCAGCTAGCCTGTAACTCCTCATCGTCATCTTCATCATTCTTCACTCACAGTTTACAACCAGGGATTTATGAGCAGGTAAGAACTAAGTTAAAACTGCTGCACATTAGTGCTTCACTAACTTGATTACAGGTGGAAAAAGATCTGACATGATTTATCTTATTATTATATAGTCTCATTATTTTACATCATGAGAACCTGAAATTTTAACATGGGTGTGTAGACTTTTTCTGTCCGGTGTAGCATGTAACAGCGGTGTCACAGGTTCAAGTTGTAATGGGAATTCCAAACATATTGCATGTAACCCTGGACTCAGGGAGACTCATCTGTGCTGTGTAAACGTAACAGTCAAAATATCTCTGTTCTCTGTGTCTCTGTGGGACGATACGATTGAACCTAAAACTGGATAACAGGCTCACTCAGCTCTCCTCACTCATTCCAGCACACATGTACACGGTGTATGTGTGTCGCTGTGAGTCTTTCTGCAGACTTGAATAAAACTCACAGAAAGTGTTTGCCTGAGCTGTTTTTTGAAAACTTGAATTGCCATCACAAAGTCCACACGGAGCCTTGTTTGTATGTCCTTCTGTTTCCTGTCACATGAAAACAATTCAAATCTTGTAAAAAGAGAAGTGGTCCAAATCTCCATGTGACCATTTTCTGCCCTTTTTCCATCCACTGCTAACTTTTCCATCAGTGCTGCCCGTGGATGTTTGTTCTTCACCTTTAGGAACAATATATGGTGGAGAGAATCTGAGCTCAAAGGTCCACTTACTAATGATTCAAAGCAAAGTGTTCATCAAGGTGAGCAAAGCTGAACTACAAATGCTTTTTCACCACATGTTGCACAATTATGATCTGAAGTGATTCAAGATGCATCTGGTGGATCAGAACAGCTGATCTGAGGAAGAGCCAAACAGCTCAGTGTTTAGAGGACAAAGAGGAGAAAATGAAGGACACATTTGAAGCAGATTCTTTCAGATTCTGAATCCTTCTAAATCTTTACAGTGACGTCAACGTGAGGGCAAAAATATATGAAGATGTTCTTGAAGTGTAAATTCTGAAATGGAGGTTCTCAGGTGTTTTGCTCCAGAAATCAAATCAGATCCATCTTAGTTTGAAACAGTATCTGCACTAATAGTTCTGCATCAGGAATATAAATCTGTTAGCACAACATTTTGTCTTCATCCTCAATGCATCATCTTCATCAGCTCAGTTTACAGTAAAAACAGTCTCTTACTTTGGGTCTGAGGGTCCAGGTTCAGGACTGAAGAATGGAGGATTAAGACCTTTGGACCGGTCACTCTTCATAGACAGACAGCTGGATACTGCAGACTCTGCTCCGTCCTCCTCTTCCTCTGTCCTCTTCATCATCTTCTGGCCTTCAGTCAGTCTGAGAGGTAAAACAGTGACACTGACTGTGAGCTCAGAACACAAGAATCAGGAAACAGGTTTGTTCAACAGTCTCACAAACACACAGTTTAATAAAACCAGCCTGAACTCCACCTGCTCACTTTTCTTTAAGGTCCCTAAATATGCAAAAGCTCCTTTTCATGTCTTTCCAACCTAAATGTGTCCCTGCTGTGTCTAAAGAGCCCAAACTATGACTCTGCTCAGTCTTTCAGTAAATGTGTTCAAACACATCGTTTGAATTCGGCTCCCTTCATCAGCGTAGCATAGGACCTCCTCCAGCCCTTCAGCGCAGCAGATGGCCCCGCCCACTAAATACAGCGTTCTCAGCGTCCAACACAAACCCAAGCGGTCGCTCCATCACTGAGCTACAGCTGGAGGTTGTTCAGTCTGTCTCACAGAAAGTGATTTTACAGTTATGAAGGAAAGTTAAATATTTTCTGGTGTTCCCTCTGATGTCCTCTGGCTGCTCGGCCTCAACTCTCTGATTTACAAAGTGAAGCTGATGGACAGATAGCTTTACTTGTAGCTAACGCTACAGTACCTGCTAGCTACTGCTAACTGTCAGCTGACTCTGCCTGAACTGGGCGCTCCCAGCAGTCCAAAGCTCCTGTTCTAACGTTACAGCTGTAAACCCCAACAGACCCCAGAGCAGCAAGCTTCCAGTCTGGACACATACAGCTAATAAGTCAGCTAGCTGCATGGCTAACTGAGCTAACTAACTAGCAGAAGCTACCGTTAGCAGTAGTTGTGTCTGAAATAACTGCTGACACCAAGTAAAGCTATCTGTCCATCAGGAAACTGCGTAAACCAGCAGAAGCTGAGGCAGAGCAGCCGGAGGACATCAGAGACCAGACAATGTTTTGTCCATAAAAACTGATCCAGGTTCAGTAAAACCAGAGAATAAAGTTGGGTTTCTGTGAAGCCTAGTCTTTCATAGCCAGCCCCGTCTCTACACATCCATTCAGCTTTGTGCCAGCTACTTCCTGCCCCTCGGGAGGCTTCCAGAAGCTGGCCAATCAGAAGAAAGTGGGCTTTTATGGAGGGAGGCCTTAAAGAAACAGGAGCTAAAACAGAGTGTTCAGACAGACGGTGAAAAGAGGAGCTGAACCAACGAACAGTGTGAGGAAGATAATGAGTTTAAACATTCAAACATAATCTAGTAGAAACTCCCCCCAAAAAAGTATAATGCTGAAAATTATTATAATATAGTTCCTTTAAATCTGGTTTTCTTTGGTTACTGTAGCTTTAATGTGTGTTATTGTTTTCTTGGGATTCTGTAGGTGTAACATGTGTTTTCCTGGTTATTGTATGGTTAATGTGTTTTATCCAGGAAATTACATCTTTGTGTCCAGATTTGAACCAAACTGATTCATCAGATCCATCTTAGTTTGAAACAGTATCTGCACTAATAGTTCTGCATCAGGAATATAAATCTGTTAGCACAACATTTTGTTTTCATCCTCAATGCATCATCTTCCATCAGCTCAGTTTACAGTAAAAACAGTCTCTTACTTTGGGTCTGAGGGTCCAGGTTCAGGACTGAAGAGTGGAGGATTTATTTCTTTGGACCAGTCACTCTTCATAGACAGACAGCTGGATACTGAGGACTCTGCTCCGTCCTCCTCTGTCCTCTTCCTCTTCCTCATCTTCTGGCCTTCAGTCAGTCTGAGAGGTAAAACAGTGACACTGACTGTGAGCTCAGAACACAAGAATCAGGAAACAGGTTTGTTCAACAGTCACACAAACACACAGTTTAATAAAACCAGCCTGAACTCCACCTGCTCACTTTTCTTTTCATGTCTTTCCAACCTAAATGTGTCCCTGCTGTGTCTAAAGAGCCCAAACTATGACTCTGCTCAGTCTTTCAGTAAATGTGTTCAAACACATCGTTTGAATTTGGCTCCCTTTATGATGTCATAGAGGGATCCTCCTCCAGCCCTTCAGCGCAGTAGATGGCCCCGCCCACTAAATACAGCGTTCTCAGCGTCCAACACAAACCCAAGCGGTCGCTCCATCACTGAGCTACAGCTGGAGGTTGTTCAGTCTGTCTCACAGAAAGTGATTTTACAGTTATGAAGGAAAGTTAAATATTTTCTGGTGTTCCCTCTGATGTCCTCTGGCTGCTCGGCCTCAACTCTCTGATTTACAAAGTGAAGCTGATGGACAGATAGCTTTACTTGTAGCTAACGCTACAGTACCTGCTAGCTACTGCTAACTGTCAGCTGACTCTGCCTGAACTGGGCGCTCCCAGCAGTCCAAAGCTCCTGTTCTAACGTTACAGCTGTAAACCCCAACAGACCCCAGAGCAGCAAGCTTCCAGTCTGGACACAGTCAGCTAATAAGACAGCTAGCTGCATGGCTAACTGAGCTAACTAACTAGCAGAAGCTACTGTTAGCAGTAGTTAGTGTCTGAATTAACTGCTAACACCAAGTAAAGCTATCTGTCCATCAGGAAACTGCGTAAACCAGCAGAAGTTGAGGCAGAGCAGCCGGAGGACATCAGAGACTAGACAATATTTTGTCCATAAAAACTGATCCAGGTTCAGTAAAACCAGAGTTGGGTTTTTGTGAAGCCTAAATGGATCTCTCTGCCCTCTCTTCCTCTCGTACTGAGCAGGATTACTATTGCAACAACACATCATCAGTAGGGTAAAACTAACCTGTCTCACGACGGTCTAAACCCAGCTCACGTTCCCTATTAGTGGGTGAACAATCCAACGCTTGGTGAATTCTGCTTCACAATGATAGCTATGAACTAGGTCTGAACGATTTTGGAAAATAATGTAATTGCGATTTTTTTTTTATACCAATATTGTGATTATGATTTAATTTGTGATTAATTTTTAAGCTCTTTACCTTCTGTAATATTCAAAACAGACAAGCAGTAAATCAGTGTATAGTATGATATTAGATAGATTAAACATGCTGCTCTGTCTTGTGGCTCAGGCCTGTGTTATGATAAATTAGGTAGAATTATTATTGTGAGCAATAAGATATATCAAATTATAATAATATGAGAAAGACAATTTGAGTCAAGTCATGGCATTAAATAATATGATAATATCATCAGGTCGGCCTACCTTTTCACCACAGGGTGTTATACAGTAAGCGCTCAATACAAAACCCACAGTTCAACCACCAATTAATGAGTCCTGATCTCAGGTCAGATCTCCTGGAGTCCATCTTTCTGTGTCCCCGTAAGAAAACTAAAAATACTCAGTTTGAGGTTCAATTCAAAAGTTGGCTAACTAAAATAGAACAGAGTGACGCCTCTCCGTGTTTAATAGCCTCTTTCGGACTTAGCCGTTTAGTTTGAAACGCCAATTTACAGATATTTCCTGAGCTGACTGGTGGCTGTGTGTGTGACGCAAGCGCCGATCGCCACAATACACTTATCTTGCTACACGCCTCTTTCTGTTGTGCATTTTTCCGTCCATCAAAGCCGCGGATGGCCCGACGATTTCACCCACCACCACCAAGTTACTCGCGGTGGCGGCTGCTACTTTCATTCCATGTGACATTAAAGTTTATGTAGCTGAGCTTCTGTCAAGCTTAAGGCCATTTTACAACAAGAAGGCATCAACTGCGTCCGACTGCTTTACTCTTGGGTGTCATGTGACCAGAGTATAATCGCCGCCTTTGCGATTAGAAAATCTCGTTTTATTAAATCGCGATAATATCGCAAATACAATTAATCGTTCAGCCCTACTATGAATGCTTTTTTTGTAATTCTGAACATGGGAGTAGTCAGTCATTTGACTACAGAAACCAAAAACACGGTCACTTACTCTGTGTTTGGTTGCAAAATGGGACATTGATCTGTGAAGCAAAAATGAGCCCACAATCTGTTTGGGAACATCTTTTGTGCCATGGACCAACTTGAGAAGATTCCTGTCACCCTACCATCAACTTCCGGTTGATGGTAGGGTGATGTCGGAACGCCGCTGAGCGCCTAACCCCTTTGAAACAGCCAAATAACTCTGGATAAGAAATTATGCTTTGAAAAGAAATAGCGGTTAAGGAAGATGACATAATATAAAACTTGTTGGAAAGTCGATTGCTGTCTCTTAACACTTACGGCGGAGTTAAAGACTGCTGATTTACAAACATTTCGTTCACTTGGCCCACGCAGTTTCGCTTTGAACAATGTTGCGCTCAGGCCGTACTCCGACAAAGTTTGAAGACATTGTCGAGGTTATTCAGACTGCCGTGAGTGAGCAATCGGCTTCCTTTACTGAAACTCTGCAAGGAGAAATCCGGAATCTACGAACGGAATTGAAGTCCGACATTTCTGAAGGTATTTCCACACTTCGATCAGAACTGTCGGCGCTTTCTGTCAGTCTGAATGTGTTGAAAGACTAAAGAAAATGACATAAAGCTTAAGCAGTGTATCTCTACAACCACTTCAAAAAGAACAAAAAAGCCTCACTGGATCTATTGAAGAGTGTAACAGCCAAATTGAAAAACTTACACTGAGGCTGATTGACCTGGAGGATCGGGCCCGTCAGAAAAACATCCGAATGAGCGGACTGAAGGAAGGAGCAGAGGGCAGTAATGTACTGCAGTTTCTTTCAACTCATCTTCGGTTATGGATACCTGCTCTCAAGGATATGCCACTTGACCTAGAATATGGTCACAGAATATACAGCGGAAATCTGGCTGACCATCCCCGAATTATTATCTTTAAGTGTCTGCGATACAGTTCGAAAGTGGCGATACTAAGAGAAGCCCGACGGGGGAAACCAATTATGCATGCCGGTAAAGAGCTGCGTTTCTTTGTGGATTATAGCAAACAGACGGCACAAAAAAGGAAGGCCTTCAGCGAGATTCGCAACGGGCTGACAAAAAAGGGCATTGCCAATTTTCTGCTCCATCCAGCAACTTTGAAGGTAACCATTGGAAAAGAAGTTATGCTCTTTAAAAGTCCAGAGGAGGCAGGGAAATTTGCGAGCAGTCCCAATCTGGACCTTTTGCTGGGCTCGGATGAGGGCGCAGTTGGGTCGAAGACGATTAGTCCTCTGCCTCAGGACAGCAGTGAACTTGCCAAGTAGGGTGATGTCTTTTCCTTGTTTTTGTTATCTTGCTGTCCCTAAACTGGATATCCGGACGTTTCTCCTACTCTGTTTCCTTTTTTCTTGAATTATGTGTTGTTATTTTTTTTGAGTTTCATTTTATTTATTTTGTTTATTAGTCTAACATTATTTTGGGCTGCAAAATAAATGACGTTCAACGAAGTAATTAGTAGGTTATGATATAACAAAATTCAAAGAAATCAAACAAGATAAGTAGGTCTAATTATTAGGCAATTCCTTTATATTGACGGGGGATGTATGACCTACATAAATGAATAGCCTACTTCCTTTCATTAGTCCAATAACTGAGCATAATTTTGGATGATATAGCTATGTGTATATGTACATTTTTTCCATTTCAAGTTTTAGCGGCTGTAAGAAGCGGGAATAGGTGCTCACAGGAGCACGACTCTGCATCCACTAATCACGGATGATAATATAGGTAAAGGGTTTGGGAGGGGACTGAGTGATCTACTGGGAAGGTGGGTTGGCAAGTATATTGATATTTTACACAATATTTTAAGGCTGCGGTTTTTGATCACATTTAAATGTTTTACATTTCCCTTTGATACCAATGACTAATCTTTCTGTAATATCATGGAACGTACAAGGTCTGAATAGGATGACTAAGAGAACTGCTTGTCTGGAGTATATAGATAGCAAACGTATTGATATAGCATTGATTCAGGAATCACATCTTACAAAGGAGTCTGTGAATAGTTTTAGTAATTCTAAATATGAAGTTGTAGCTTCATCTTCAGCAGATGATAAAACAAAAGGTGTGTTAGTTGTAATCAGACGCTCATTAAATATAAATATTATCGATGTGGGCAATGATATAGAAGGTAGGATTGCTTATGTTAAAGCAGACATATCTAATTTGAGAGCTGTTTTTGTCAGCGCTTATGCTCCAGCTAATTATGATAAAAATTTCTTTTCAACATTAACAAATATGCTGATAAATTTCTCAGAGTGTTATTTAATTATTGGTGCAGATATGAATGCCATAATAAATCCGATGTTGGATAAATCAAACCCTTCAGTAAGTAGTTCTCAGTTATCCTGCTCTAAGGCCCTGCAGTACTGCATGTTAGATCTTAATTTGTTAGAGAGTTTATAATCCAGTGGCCAAAGAGTATACTTTTTTGTCTAATAGACATAAATCATATTCAAGAATAGATATTATTATTATATTTTTACTTCTAAGACACTCTGTCAAAAAGTAAAAAAAGTTGATATTATTCTAGCTTCATTGTCTGATCATCATGCAATTAAAGCAAATTTTTTATTACCAGTTACCAAACCAAAAGCACCCCGTTGGAGGTTTAATACCACTTTAATATCAAGTGAAGATTTTTGCTCTCAATTTAAATCCAAGTTAACTGAATTTATTTCTCTCAATTTGGACTCGGTGGAAGATTTTAGGTTTATTTGGGAGGCAATCAAAGGATTTATAAAAGATAATGTTACATCATTTGCTTCTTTTCTAAATCGCACTCATAAGCAAAGAATTGTCGACTTGGAGAAGCAGCTGGCATCCTTGGAAGGGGCGCAACAAAATTAATTTTCTTCTTTACGAATAGGTCAGCTTAGTTTGGTGAAAAGTGAGCTTAACTCAGTACTTAGAGTAAAAGCTGAGTTTTAATTCAAAAATCCAGAGAACATCATTACTTCAATGGTAGCAGGCCCTCACATCAGCTAGCCCTTCGGCTTCATTCTAACGAACCGTGGCTTGTATTTCTGCAATACAGTGTTCAGGTGGAAATATAGTAACCACTCCAACAGAAATTAATGCAGCCTTTGTTTGTTTTTATAAAAATCTCTACAAGTCTGATATGATATTCAATGAGGAGAGATACAAAAATTTCCTTACTGATGTAAGTATAAGGAAACTATCAGAAATAGAAGCAGCTGAATTAGGAGAAAATATTTCCTTAAAAGAACTATGGGACGCAGTACAAGAAATGAATTTGGGAAAATCTCCTGGACCTGATGGTATTCCAATTGAGACGTATATCAATTTTTGGTCTGAATTAGGTCCCATGCTTTTGGAAATGATAAATACATCTATTAGAAGAGGACATTTTTTGAGGCAAACAAATACAGCACTGATATCCTTGCTTCTCAAAAAACACAAAGATCCAATATCATGTGCTAGTTATCGACCTATATCATTGATTAATGTTGATATGAAGATTTATGCTTAGGGCTGGGTATCGTTCAAAGATTTTCGATATCGATACCGATATCGATACCTCAACTTCGATACCGGTTCCTGAACAATACCTTTTTCGATACCATTTTATTGGTATAAAATTTGTATATTTTCTCAACAAACGGAGAACCATTGTTGTTTGTATAAAGTAACTTAATTATCACATTATTATCATTAATAGTTTATTTTAATAATTGTTCCTTTGAAAAATACTACAGCTCGTCAAAACCAAGATATATTTTCAATGTAACATCGGCCTATATTGTGTTTTTGTTGTTTTTATTCCTCTTTCTTTAGTTTTTATAATGTCATTTCATTGTTTATTAATTATCTATTTTTTATTGTTTATATGTGAATTTGTACTCTGGCACCATGGCAACCTAAACATTCATGGCAATAGGCCTGAGAGAAAGAGAGAAATCTCTCAGCTCATCTCAAGGAAACAAGTTTCTGCCTCTACATATCAAAGTTTCCTCCTCACTAGAGGAAGAGGTGTCCAGGCGACAACTATCACAATAGAAAGTAAACTCAGCCGCGCGTCTTTAATCCACTGCAGCAAAGTCGGTACGTGATGTCACTATCACACAGAAGCGCTTCGCCGGCTGCACATACAGGTCCGTGTGCGGCGGTGGCGTCTCTGATCCTTGGGAAAATGTAGCGTGTGGAAGCTACCGCGCTACTCTGTCAATAAAAGAGCTTTGATTTGATTCAGAAAACAGCGACGCTGCCACCAAGCTACTGAGAAATGTCGTTAAACTAGTAACGGTGCTACTTGTAGCGACGCTGCTGCCCAACGCTGCTCGTACGGTGGGCGTGTTGAAGCAGCTTCGGTGGCAGCAGGGCTGAGACGATGATGCACCGCTCTGTCTTGTTGCAGCAAAGACGGTGCGACTTTCTGCTCTTAAGTTTATTCCACGCACAGTCAAAGGCTTCACCAGGTTTGTCGTGTCGTCTCTTGGCAGCAATTATCTTATGTCGCAAATATTGCATCGCTCGCTGTTGCATAAAGCCACACTTTTGATTTTCTCCACGTCTTTTACATCCATGAGCCACGTCTCTGTGCGTAACAGGCGTGAGCTAGTGTTTACATCACCTCAGCCAATTACAATCACATTTAGATGTGGGCACATCAAGAATGCTGCATGCTTATTGGCTCACTGGCGTTAACAAGAAACTTGAGGTATCGAACTTTGGTACCGAAAGACAAGACATTTTTTGATACTCGGTGGTATTGAAGCGATTCGGTCGGTGCCTAAAAAGTATTGAACTCGATACCCAGCCCTATTTATGCTAAAGTTTTAGCGAGCCGTTTAAATAAACATCTTGGAAATCTTATACACTGTGATCAAACAGGTTTTGTGAAAGGCCGTTTTAGCTCAGATAATATGAGAAGACTATTACATATCCTTCATTTTACTTCTAAGTCTTCGGACCTTCTGACATCATGTGGAATTTTAACGCTCGACGCGGAAAAGGCTTTTGATAGACTTGAGTGGGATTACCTTTGGGCCTTATTAGAGCACATGGGGCTTGGTGAACAATTCATTAGGTATATTAAAGTCTTGTATGCAAACCCATGTGCAGTGGTATTATCAGGCAATGTTTGTTCTTCATATTTTACAATTTCTAGAGGTTCTCGTCAAGGATGCCCTCTGTCTCCTTTACTATTTATTTTATCCATTGAACCTCTTGCTCAAAAAATACGTCAATCTACAAACATTTCACCTATTATAATAAATTCTACTGTTCACCATGTATCAATTTATGCAGATGACGTGCTTCTCTTTATTAGTAAACTCTCGCAGTCATTCCCTTATATCCTGGAATTATTTTCAGACTTCAGCAGTATCTCAGGATACAAAATAAACTGGCAGAAATCTGCTCTCCTTCCCTTAAGCTCTGGTGATGATATAACTCAAATTAAGATCCCAATTGTAAATCAATTTAAATATTTAGGAATTGACATTTTCCCAACTTTGGAATCTACAGTTAATAATAATTATATGAAAGTTCTGGAAAAAATTAAAAAAGACTCAGGGGAAGTGGACATTAAGGCCTATATCTTTTGATGCTAGGATTTCTGTTGTAAAAATGATAGTGTTACCGCAAGTAAATTTTCTTAGCTCTATGTTGCCTTTAAGTCCACATATTGAGTATTGGGATACTTTACATAGTTTAACCACCATGTTTATTTGGAATAACAAAAGACCAAAGATTAAACTTACAACTCTTCAGAGAGAGAAATCAGCTGGAGGTTGGGGAGTTCCAAATTTTAAAGTCTATCATTGGTGTTTTGTATTGCGTACTATAAAACTTTGGTTAGACCCCGCAAAACCTGTTTGTTGGCGCTCTCTGGAAGAGAAATTAGTCCATCCGCATAGATTACAAGATCTAATTTATGCAGAAGTTCCATTAAAACAAGCCAAAATACGCTTTGGACCTATTATTTTTAATCTTTTACTAACTTGGAAGCTTGCAACCAATAATACTTATTATAAAAAAAGTGGCATTATCATACTCCAATATTTCTTAATTACAATTTATTGCTGGGCGGTCGGACAGTGGCTTACCCAATGTGGATGAACAATGGAATCTATTTACTTGGACAGTTATTCAATACCAAAGGTCTCCGTACATTCCAAGACTTAAAGGAAAGTTATAATTTACCTGGATTTTCTTTTTTTTTATATTTGCAGCTTCGTTCTGCCTTAAAGGCATATGGAGTTCCATGGGATTCTAATCTTCCTAGACATGACTTTACAAGACAACTGTATAATGTGAATACCAAAGGAACTGTATCTACAAAGTTCATATAAACCAATTGCAATTCAAACAATTTGGCAAAACGATTACAACTTCATTTCCCCTACAATATCTTGGGAAACCATTTGGGATAATATTAACCAAGCTTCTAAAAATCCCAATCAAAGATCCATTCATTTACGATTTGTATATAGAACCTATTTAACACCTAGAATTAGACATTTGATCAAGTTAGAGTCATCTCCACTTAGTCAACTGTGTTCAGAGGGCAGTATAGGTACTTTTTTGGTAAATCACTCAGTAGGGAGGGTAGGGGGGGATTAGATAATGTATAAATTGTGTTTAGTTTGGTGTACATTCTTTGTGCATGTAGGTGTGTGGTTGGGTGCATGTGGGTAGGTTGAGATGTGTGAGTGAGGGAATGAGGGTGTGTACATCGTATTTTTGTATATGTGTATGTTGGTGGTGAATATGTATATGTTTACTAATATGAAACCAAATAAAAAAATTTTCACAAAAAAAAGAAGATTCCTGTTAGCGCTTTCAAAAACAAAGGCAGAGTGTGCCCATGAAGGACCCAACAACTTCACAGACTTGGCCAGATGTGTGAGAAGATGGACATTTGAGGTCATGGCTGCCTCTCCAAACAGTGCTTGAAATCTTATCACAAATTCTAACAGCATCTCATCTGCTTTATTGACCTCCTCAAAACTAACTTCTTCTTGCAAAAGCAGGTAGACTGCAGAACCAAGAAGGGAAAGATGCTTTGTGTATTTCCCATCTATAAGTCCTTCCAGGCATGGCAAACTATAAAACAACAGCCAAGCTCTCCACTCTGATGCTTTCCAGTATTTAAAATCTGAGATGGGTCTGGGAAGTCGAGTGATAAGGTGTGGAGGTTTGATATTTTGGATTCTCTCATTCAATACTCTCGATGTACTTGGGTCACCAATGTAATATGGCTCATCTGTGCTCTGAAGTAGAAGAGCTGCATGCTGCCTTGCAACACCCAACAAAACAGCATGCATATAATCAGGGACAAAGCCCCACACAATGTCAAAGCATGGCATATTAATCAAAGGAGACGGCCCTTTTACACCCCTTACATTTTTCTGTAGGATGAGAGCTTCCTCCATGTCATTTAACATGCTCTCTGCATCTCTGTCAGGGTAATCTGTATCTGTGATAGTGTATTTCACTTGTCCATTTACAAGTGTGCCTGGGTGGAGACAGAAACCACAACCAAAATACCCGTTGAACTGTGCACAGTTCTGCTGGTCTGGCCTTGGAATCAACACAGCAACAGACACCCACAACTTTGCTGATGACAACTTTCCCATCCTTTCTCCACGACACTCCTTTGGTTGCAAGCACTTTTGCTTGATCTACAAAAGGCTTAAGAAAAACATTCATCTGAGGCTCTGTTGATCCAAACCACAACCCAGCCAAGATCACGTCTTTGAACCTAGTGTTTGGTGGCAGCTCATTGAGGTGAAGGTGAATGGGCCAGATGGAAAATTTAGATGACTTGTAAAGAGGTGAGCCATCTGAATTGAATGTGTATGACAGGTTGTTAGGGTCAGATAAAATTTCACCTGGTTCTGACAGGATTTTGTACAGGTCATAAATGTTGTCTGCTTTGCCTGGTCTGTTCACCCGGTAGCTCAACTTGCTCTGTAGCTGTAGAGTCTGAAGAATGTGCTGAATCTGGGGAGATATTGGGACACTGATAAAGAAGCTCCCATTGTTGAAGGTGTTTGGGTCAACTGGTGAATTACACCCCAAACACTGTGTGACATTGTTCTCTAACACCTCCCTATTTTTCATATGAATTTCTACAGATAAATGTCAAAAGCTGTCAACTGAGACACAAAAGGCAAACATGAAAAATCTTATCTACAATAATTATGTGGTCCTGTTAACAGGGTTTCCCTGCTGTTATAAGGGTCAGGAGGTGAGGCCCAATCTAGACTTTAAAAATGTACATGGTTAACATGTTAGCAATGAACACCGCAATGCACAGCAGCAACAGAACCATATGATTAATTGTTAAGAGTCACCTTTTCTGTTCAGCTAACAAATGTAAGTCCATTATTGTCAGTATTTAAGCTCTCACCTATTCACCCATCAAACTTTTGAAAAAGGTCCCAGTGCATAAAACCCTTAGTGCATAAACCTATTTCTTCACTTCAAGCTTTGCTGATGAATCTGTTGTGTTTCCAGGTATTTAGCAGAGATGAATCACTCAGAAATAAAGTGTAAAAATATTCCTTCTTCAGATCACATTGGAAAAGACATGTGGCTGCGTGAGGAGGTGTGGAGAAAAATCCACTGTACGACAAAGGACTCGCTCTGTGGAAAAGAGTCGGCTGGAGCCATCTGGGGTTCGGTAGAGCTGAGGGGAAGAAGGGAGTCTGGGAAGGAACGGCCGACACAAAATACCGAAGCAAAGCCTCCCTGAACACCAGACAAGCTGTGAATCCTCAAAGGTCAGCTGCACATCTTCCTGCACTGAATGCCATCTGCATAAAAACACTGAAGGCAGAAAGGTAATGCAGGTGTATTTTCTATAAGCCCGCCCACCACGCCCTTTTTCAAGAACGCTGCAGTGGATGGTTGAAGGCACAGAACATGGAGAAGACAGAGAGGGAGATTTTGATACCAAAGCTGTTTTTGGTATAAATTAAATTCTGATATGTTCACCCTTCATGTCGAAGTTGGGCTAATGTTAATTTATCAAGTGTATAATAAAAACTGTAATAAATTAAATTGATGTGTGTAGTATTTTTATGGAATGGATTGTAGACATTCTGATACCTTTTTGGTAAAATATGTGCTCTGACCCAAACTGACAGATGTCACATTTTTTTAACCTTACTAGTGTTTACAATCTTCTACTCACTGTCAGTGTCCGAAATCACCCACTACTCACTATATAGTGAGCTCGCCATTTTGTAGTGCTGTCCGAATGTATAGTGATGATTGTTACACCCTATATAGTCCACTCAATGTATCCCAGAATGCATTTTGAAAAGTAGTGTACAACCGATGGTCACTAGCCAAGCCGTATATACCATCATGCATCGCGCTGATAGAAAAAAAATGACAATCCGACGGCGATGACGTAACGGCGCCAAAATATCGATCGGGGTGGTGTCCCGAGAGTTGTTTTAATAATGCAGTGAGCTCACTATATAGTGCTCTACATACAGCTCCCTACAGAGAGGACAGGAAGTAGTGACAGAGAGGGGATTTCGGACGCAGCCTGTTTTCATTGGCAGATATAGTACAAAAAAGGTGGTTTCAAAACAACCCGTATTTTAGAGGTTTACTTATTTGATCAAAACAATTTAGCACAGGAAACAGAGGTTTAACACACATTATTCAGCATGGTTTAGAAAAAATATTATACATATCAAGAGCATTGGCCCCACTGATACAGTCTATAATGCAGTCTTATCAACTGTGTAGTAGGCGTGTGAGCATCATCACCTAAAACCAGCTTAACCATCAAGCTACTGGTGTACCAGCAAAAGTGTCAGGCTGGCAGACCAGCTTAGACCAACAAAGCTGGTCTAAGCTGGTTTTTTCAGCTGGTTTTGTCAAGTCATTCGGCGGCTACTCGTCGAGGTACTTTTTTTTAATTTTCTTTTTTTTCTCCCTCTAAAAATCACAAGTAGAAAATCCGACTTCACTTCACAGTGAGCCAGTTTCAGACTATCATTTCCACTCCCTACCTGCTTTCCCCTTCCACCATCTCCGGTCCAGTCACAGCACAGCCGTACCGAACCGCCGACACTCCTGTTATGTTTGTAATTATTTCCGTTCAATCTCGGTTTCCACAGTCCTCCAAAGCTCCTCCGACGTCTCATCCGACGCGTCTGTCGCCACGTTTGTCTGTAGTTGTGACTCAGAGGCTTTGACAGTAAAATAATAAAATGATGCCTCAGCCTTCAGCTCTCCTCCTTCTGCTGTGTCATCTTTAAATGGAGTCTGACTGCACAGACGCCGCATCGACCGCTGCTGCCTACCGGCGCTGACGAGCCGCGCTGCCGCCATCTTGGACCGGTCAGCCGCTCCACTCAGTCTGATCTGTTTGGCAGGAGCAACGAGCTGTCAGGCATTTAATTGATCATAACTCACTGAATACCGAACTGATTTTAACGCGGGGTTTTTAGCTGCAAAGGTTATACATGTAGCTATGACCCAGGATACATTTCGGTGTATTTTAATGTTCATAGTGGGCTTAACAGTAATAAAATATTCTGATATATGAAGTGACCTGACGTCCGAGATCAGAACATAATCCTGTGACTGTGACTTTTTTTCTTCCATTTTAAATTAATACTACTATTTCTTTCCAAGTTTTTTTTCTGTATTTAGCCAGGGACAGGCAGCCAAAAACAGGGACTGACCCTGAAGTCTGGGACGTCTGGTCACCCTATGATATGTGATGTAGGCTATGATAGGTATATTGCAAATCACACACTATAAATATGATAGAGAAGCAGAAACAGATAGTCAGTCAGATATTTTAATCATTTGAAACAAATATATGATTAACAAACAAACAACATATGATTAAATTATATCTCCAGTCTACTTGAAGCTTTTTATATTTGCCCCTCTCTGTCACACTGTACTAACACGTTCTTCTCCATCTCCCTCCAGCCCTTGACATTTAGCAGACCAATACACACACACGAAAACTTTTCATGAGCTAAAACTCATTCTCGTGCTCCTTTCTGCAGTTAAAGAGAGGTGAGTTTGGCGATGTGGTGCAGCCTGATCCTGAGAAACACAGACACAACCGATGACAACAAGTCAGAACGAAGGCTGTCGATGCCAAACTGTCTCCTCAATGTGTCCCTGAGCAGAAAAACACCCTCCGATCCAATCTCCTCCCGGACGATGTGTGTGACTGTCGACACCTCAGGAGCTTGTACTGTTGAAGCTCGGCGCATCATCCTCTCTTCAGTTCTCAGCACCTTATAATACTAATAATAATAATAATAATAATAATAATAATAATAATAATAATAATAATAATAATAATATTACTAAATTATATTTATATAGCGCTTTACACAGTGCTCAAAGACACTTTACAGAACAGAGAAAATAAGAACAAAGCAACCTTAAAATACAAATATGGATGTAAGTGGACGTTTCTTTGCTTGTCATGTCCGGGTCAAAGATGCGCCCCGGAACTGATATAAACAAGCTTAGTGGCTCCGTTCGCGAGCGATACATCCACACCTGAACAGGAAGCGTTCGCCGCATGCAGTCGTCCAAAGAAATGTTTGTTGATTAAATGAAGTTTCCCGACCCTCTGTTTGTACCCTTGGTAAGCGGAGCGAGGTACGTGCATATTTTTACTTGTTGTTGATGTTGTGAATTGCGTAATGCTAATTTAAATTGTGTATGCGTCTCTGATATTGAATATTTATTGTAAGATTTATTGTGGATTTGTTTGTTTTAGTTTCACGGTGCGCAACAGGAAAATAAAGATATTGCACCGGTTGAACTCTACGCTGGTTTATTGTTGCCAAGGGCTGCTACAATGGAATATAATTTTTTTAAAAGTCTCAGCTCATAGCATACCAAACACAGCCTAGCTAGCTGGCTACGATTTCAGTACAGTGGTTCAAAGATCCTCGCTCCTTCTCAACTCTCTGGTAATATTCTATTCACAAAATACAACCAATAGTAAGGAAATGTTAAATCTTACTTGTGAAAAGTAATCTCCCGAGCCCTGCTTGCGATGGTCTGCCGATTTGAGCATAAATATGCCGCACAGCGCTCTGGCATCTCGCTTTCTTCAGCTGCACGACTGGGAGTTTGACCGGTCCAAGATGGCGGCCGCATTTCTTGCGCCCCGGCGGCCAATGAGACGTCTACCTCTATATATGGCTGCGTCCGAAATCCCCTCTCAGTCACTACTTCCTGTCCTCTCTGTAGGGAGCTGTATGTAGAGCACTATGTAGTGAGCTCACTGCATTATTAAAACAACACTTTCGGACACTACCCCGATCGTTATTTTGGCGCCGTTAATTACGTCATCGCCGTCGGATTGTCATTTTTTTCTATCAGCGCGATGCATGATGGTATATACGGCTTGGTTATTGACCATCGGATGTACACTACTTTTCAAAATGCATTCTGGGATACATTGAGTGGACTATATAGGGTATAACAATCATCACTATACATTCGGACAGCACTACAAAATGGCGAGCTCACTATATCGTCCACTATGTCGTAAGCAGTGGGTGATTTCGGACACAGCCTGTGTCTATGATGAACTGACTTAACTCTTTCAGCTTCCTCCCTGTTCTCAGAGCTTCTTCTTCTTCTTTATGGAATTTTATTGGCGGTTGGCGCACAACAAAATGGTGCATTACTGCCACCAACTGGTATGGAGTGTGGATCTGAATGGCTACTACTTACTTATACCGAACAAAACAAGTCAACAACAAAATCAACAAAACCAAAATAAGATTCAGATCCTCTCAATTATATTGATTAATCTAAAATAATGAAAAACAATTGCATAGCCCTTATCTCTTGAGTTTTTTCTAAGGATTTCTATTAAATCAAAGTGTATTCTTTCCATTCTAAGAATTCAGAGCTGCTCCTCCCCTCTGCATTTACAGGAAATCAGCTGAGTTCCTGTGTGTGTGTGTGTTTCATGTTTTTATATCCTGATGGGGACTTGAATCTGAATGTTACCATGGGGACAAAAATTAAAGGTTCAGACTTGGTTTTAGGGTTCAGGTTGTGATTAGGTTCAGGTAGAGGAGATGGTTCAGGGAATGTGTTATGTCATTGAGATGTCCCCACAGGGGCAGAGGAACAAACGTGTGTGTGTGTGTGCGCTCACGTGTGCGCTCTAACAGCTAGCGCCTCTTGCAGACCAGAGCCCTTTAAAGAGAGAGTTGCGTCAGCGGGGGTCCAAAATGCTACATCGTCACGTGGTTCATGGAGACCGCAGATAGTTCCCAGAAGTCCTAGGCGGGCAATTCAAAATGAGCGAGAGAGACGACAAAACGGCGATTTTAAGCGATTTCTGATCATTTAAACAACAAATGTGTTGATTTACAACATATGTACAGCACACTGACACGTAACTGTAGTTACAATACTATTTTTTTTAAAAGGAGGAAATATATTTTTGACAATAACAGCTACAATCACCGACCTTATGGACATTTCTGGCAAACCTTACATTGTAAAGTGTTGCAAACACACAAAATCCAGATGAGATTTACCTTTCTAGCATACCTTTTAGTAATTCCATGGTACCAGGGTTAATTGAGCTTACTGACTAATGTATCTTTATGACTTCAGATAGAACAGACAGGTGAACATCAATGATTGTCTTGTATTAATTTAATAAATCTCCAATAAACTTAGAAAACAGCATGTTAGGTGGTTTGTGTCTTTGAACTGTCTGTCAGAAAAATGAGTATGAACGTTTGGTTTCCCAGCTGACATGGAGAGGAGGAAAAAATGGTTGAATCAGGTCAGGAGAGACCTTACAATCACTAAAGAGGCTAACAATAAAATATGTGAGGTACTTTTTCCACAAAGAAATAACACATCACTGGCTTTATGTTTGTTTTATTAAAAACATCAGATCATCTTCAGGCTCCTCTGAACCCTGTGATTCTTGTGCTGAGAGAGGGAGAACAAGAGAAAGGGTTAGACAAAGCTACACATCAAGATTCATCCAGGTCATGTTTATCCAAGAAAAGTTGAATCTGGACATTTCAGAAGAAGTCCAGTTGCTCTCAATTCAACCTTTCTTGTAAACAGCTACAGGTTTGATTGAGAAAGTTATGGATTGTTAAATTTTGGAACTTCATTAACAGCTTTTGCAGCTGATGTTGCATCAGTTACTGTGTAAGCTGTTAGTTTTGTTTTTTCAAACAGTTCTCACATACACATACTCTTTGTGTTTACTGTGTAGGCTGCCTCCCTCTGCTCTCTCTCCCTCTCCCTCTCTCTCTCCCCCTCACCCCCAATAGGTGAGGTGGCAGATGCCCCCCCACCCTGAGCCATGGTTCTGCTCGAGGTTTCTGCCTCTTAAAGGAAGTTTTTCCTTGCCTGTGTCGCCTAGTGCTGCTCTTGGTGGGAATTGTTGGGCTTCTGTAAATAACTCAGAGTATGGTCTAGACCTGCTCTTTATGAAAAGCTGTGAGATAACTGTTGTTGTGATTTGGCGCTATATAAATAAATTAGTGGTGGGCATAGATTTTTTTAAATCTAGATTAATCTCACTGAAATCTTGAAATTAATCTAGATTAAAATGGCTCATTTGAATTCTGCCGAAGGCATTTAGAATATGTGTTCGAACGGGTTTCAAGCCGGGTGGCTCATTAGACCAGGGGCTCATCTCCTGTTTCCAAAATGCATCACAAACTGCTTGAGAAAGCTGTTCTACTATGATAATTGGTGATGAAAATAAATCATGTTCAATAACAGTGTTGTTTTTGGCAGCCCTTTTAGTTTTAGTTTTAGTCTTAGTCTTTTGGACGAAAATGCATTTAAGTTTTAGTCACATTTTAGTCACTTATAAACTTAATAGTTTTAGTCAATTTTAGCTTACATCTAAAACACAAAAGGGTTTTAGTCAAGTTTTAGTCGATGAAAACACAGAAAGGTTTTAGTCAAGATTTAGTCAATTTTAGGGGGGAAAAAGTAGTCTTTAACAAATTAATTTAGGTTAAAAACAATTGGAAATGGGCTTAGGCAAGTGTTGTAATTCATAAAACAACAGCTGAGCTAACCTTAAAACCTTTGCATAATAAACTAGACTTTCTTATTGATGGAAATGCAGTGCTGCCATTGCCAAGCTGTACTTCATTGTCACATTGGGCAGAAACCGTTTATCCCCATATTTCAAGTAATAGTTTTACCCCTGAATACCCCCAATTACTTGTACTCGCAGCAGCAGGTGGTGTTGTTGTTGTGTCTGAGCGCTGCGCCAGTCGGGTAGTGGGCGTACGCCACCCAAACAAAGGATAGGATAGGAAACGGCACGGCAGCAGTGCACGGCACTTTTTTTTAGCTATTTCACGTAAAACAGGCAGAAATTACATGCATTGTGAACGTCCGACTTACTATCATTTTCGCTCCGCCTCGCCTCATCAATCGAAAACTCAAAAACGCCTCGCCATGTTTTAGTCACCTTAGAGCCATTTTTAGCTAGTCATCGCCAACGCTATCGCCATAAAAAAAAAGTCGCCAACGAAATCATTTCGCTATCGCCATCACTGACCTAAAACATCACTGTTCAATAAGATGTACTTGTGTGTAGCGCGGTGATGTGCTTTACGCTTAGGTGGTAGGCTACTTGAGACTGGAAGAACTCCTACAGTAAACTAATTCCGCATTGCACAAGGTGCAAACAACCTTAGTCTTGTCGAATTTTCCATTGGGAAGCTTCTTAAAAGTAAATTTTCCCAGAAGCAACACCGGCGGCTTCAGAAATGTTCGTACACAAAGTGCTGTCCAACAGCTGTCTGTGGACGTGTTGCTACAGTTAGTGTGAGTAAATACCGCACAATGCGTTTTTTAATCAACCGGCGTATCAATAACTAACCTGGCTAGTTGTAAACAAACAGCTGAAATTTCAAGGGCGTCAGAGCGTCGGACGTGACGAGCTCAGAGTCCGTCTGAACGCCGCAGTAATATTCAGCTTCGGTGATCGCAGATAAAGTCGCCAGCTGGAAGTGAAACCTTTGAAAGTGTCTGCAGAGTTCTGGCCGCTCCTTCGCCTCCATGATCCTGGGAGATCTGGGAGCTGAGCCGATCAAAGCGAGAGAGCTGGTGAGTCGGCGGCGTCTGCGGCGCCACCGCGCTCGCTTTCTTCATAGTGCACCTCTGCCTGAGTGTGAGCAAAGGATTGTGGTGAACAGGTGATGACAGCAGAGCCCGGCTCCTCCGTTTGTCGCCACAGAGACGCTCTATTTCCTCAGCGCCCACCCAAACAAGAAGGGAAGTGTGTGTGTCAGAAGGTGTAGTGGACACACACACACAGTCACAGCAGACTTGTTGTGTCACACAGGGTGAAACATCAGGACGTTTCATTTAGAGAAGCAGACTGCTGGATTTTACATGTTCCACTTTCCCTCCTTCCTTCCAAGCAGCCGCTGCTTTCACTTTCTTTCTCTCAGAGTTTGACCTGCAGAGAGATTTCAGTCTGTGTCAGACTCTACGATATGAACGCATCTGGGACGGAAAGAGAAAACAACATCTGCGAGCAGAGACGCCAGCTCATATTCTCCATCTGCAACGCTGCCAAACAACAAACTGCTTCGTCCACAAAAGTCCACGCTTGTTCTCGTTTGTCTTCACTAACTTTTGAATGAAGTTTGACGGCTGACCGTCAAATATCAGACGTTTAAAGGTCAAAGTTTCCCAGCAGCTCTTGAATAAAGGCCCGTGGAATGGAAAATGGATTTAAAAGCAGCCCCTGCTCACCTTTACTGTACAACACCTCACTGCAATAACACGAATGTGACGACAACATGAAGCTGACGAAGTGTTTGGAGTCTCTGCAGGTTCATCTTCAGAGAAATGAAGTGAAACCAACGGCTGCCAAGAAGGAAGGAGATGAATGTAAAAGCTGTGATTCCTGCTTAAAGCTGCCGCCTGATTCTTTAGCATCCTGTCAGTAAACTCAGGTTCAGCCTCATGTTGTTCTCACAGTGTTAATAACGAGCCTCTGCTGACGGAGCTGCCTGATTTCAGAGGATTTCTGTGGACCTGAAACATCCCAGAGGAGCCCACATCATCCAGGAGGTAGGACTCACTCCCAGCAGCGCACCTGTCCGACGGCTTCGCAGAACCGGGTGGCGCCTGACGCTTTGGACGCTGCCGGCCCGGCGGCGAGCGCTTCTTCCTGCAGACAGACAAAGGAGCCGCTCAATGAAAAAGCAGCTGAGCAGGTGGAAGCGGTCCAGGCTTCGAGCGAGCTTTGCTCGGACGGTAGGTGTTTGTGTTTAGTTGCGCTCTGCGTGTTGTCGCGGTAGCGTGAGCGAGCGATGAAGCTGAAGAATCGGGCGGCTTGGAGTTTCTTACTAAATCCAAATGAACAGGATATTAAATGAAGACGTCCTGCAGAGCAGTGGACTCAAACAGAACTTGTTGTTCTCCTTCAGCACAGTTTAAGAACAAATATCAGCAGAGAAACAGCAGATAGCAGATCATTAAATATGCAGGAACAGATGTTGGAGACACAGCTGACTGTCTTTGGAACAGTTTGCCCACAATTCAGCAACATCGAGACGTCGTGTGAACTCTAACGGACAGTGTCAGGATAGTTTGCTGTTGATTGCATTAGAAAATAATTAGCATGAATGAAAAGTCATGTTTGTGGGTTCTTTGTGTCTCCATGTGTGCAGACGTTACTGAGGCCAGCAGCCACACAGAGGACACCTGCTAAATGTTTCTTTGTTCTTCTTCTAGCTCCTTTGGATTTGTTTGAACGAAGCTAAAATCCAAAACGCTCACGTGATCCTTGTTCCTCGTCCGCCGTTCTGAGGGTTTATATGTGGTCGCCATTTAGAAAGTTCTGTGAGGGAGAAAGACAGGAAGGAGTTTGTGTGTTGAAAGTGTTCAGAATATGAAGTCAGCCGCTCATGTGTTCTCCAGCATCACTCTGTCGGCTACAAATGCAGATTCACATGCGGGCTGGTTGTCAACAACAGTAAACTAATATTACTGTAGGTGTTAAAAGCTGATGATGCTGATGGTCAAAGTGAAGAAGGCCTTTGAAGACTTTCCAGAGACACGAGTTCTTTCAGTGGGAACTGCATGCCACAGAGAAGAGAGGACAGCAGCAAAGGAAAAGGACTGAGTCTTCACAGTGCTCATATTCTGACAGGATTACCTGGAATAGCAGGAAAGTCCATTTACTGGCCAGCCAAAGTCTTTTAGCAGCACACACATCAGGCCATGAAGATGGAGGTTACCTGGAGAGAGGACCAGGAGCCTGCTTTTTATCAGCTCATTTTAATACTGACTTTATCCAGATGTGCTCTGACACTTGTTTCTTCTTTATTATTATCCTACTAAAACTACAGCCTCCATCACAAACAGATCACTTAGAAACATCCTCATTATTAAACACAAGTATCCGCAGAACCAAAGACGAGGTGTGTTCAGAGGGATCTCGGCCGATTCTGAAGGCGGTTCGGTGTCGACAGACGTGTTTCTGATCTGTAGCCTTTAGTGCTGCCAGCTGCTGCTCTGACAGAGATCACAGCTCAAACAGCGGACAGATGATGCAGCTGTGCGACACGTCGTCTTTAACTGACGTCGCTTTAAAGCCACGCTCCGAGGAGAGGACGTCTCCTTTCCTTAAAGGCCCGTTTCCTCCGCTCCTCCGGCTCCAGGAGAGAGGTGGGAGGGACTAAGACGCGCCGCGAGGATGGAGGAGGCACAAATGTGGGAAATGAGGAAGGCCCGAGGTGGAGCGGTCAGCTGCTTCAGGGAGCCAGTGAAAGAGACGCAGGGCGAGTCTCAATTCTCTTAATCGCATCCTCGTTTCCTTCACTTGTGTCTGTTCCTCTCCGAGGGAACCGAGCCGGGAGAGAGGACTCGAGGAGACGTCCTTTCCTCCGAAGCGTCACGTGAAGCGACGGCGGCGGCGGCCGATCACAGCTGGATCAGCTGTCAGTCAGCTTTAACAGCTGGAGAGACTTTGGATGGAGTTTGTGTCTGCACACAGCTGCAATGTGCTGATCCTAATAAAGGCTCTCATGTTTTCTCTCTGTTACCTGTTGAACAAACAGCTGCACATGAAGAACAGCCTGCGTTCTGTGTTTCTACTGAGCCGCTTCTCATCTCAGGGAGTCAAACAGGCTGCTGACGCTCTGTCAGGCTTTCTCAAAGCGTAGAGGCCTGTCTGCTGCCCTGAGATCAGAACCTGTTGGTTACTGTTTATTGGCACCACATCATCTCTATTGGCAGAAGGCCTTTATGTTATTGATTGATTATCTGCATTGATGTTATGATTGTGTAGCCTATTAAATAAGCCGGTACGTGATCACGCTTGTCTTTGATTTCTTAGGCTGAATGTAGAATATTGAAATGATCTGAGCCGACTTTAGCTCAGTTTGAGGCTTTCTGTTTATTTCACCTTCTGATATCCTTCGATCACGCTCGTCACGTCGCTTTGTTTCCCTTTTTTAGCTTTCATTCACATATTTAACCGTCTGATTTTACTGACGGTAGCAGTTTGGCGACTTGTTTAGTCCGACCCTCCCTCGCTTCCTACGTTTTATTGTCGCCTCTTGGATCAAACACTCAGGAATGATCAGCCTCATGTGACTGAGTGGAAATGACCTGAAATGATGTAAAAGTGTTTCCTGCTGACGGACACGTCTCCGACTCTCTGACTCTCCACAATAAAAGGAAACGGAGAAATCTGCTTTAACAGGGTAGAGTGGGGTAAGACGTCCCCTCTATTTTCTGACACATTAAAAACATTTTATAGATTTTTTTGTATCTTTAAGAAGACTATGCTGAGGGCAACATATTTCAAAATAAAATAAAAGCTACAGGTGACAAATTATTTAGTCATTTTCCACATGGGGTAAGATTTCTGATAGTGAAGCTGCTGGTTGGCTAAAGGGTCCAGTGTCTAAATAAAATCTAATTTACAGGTGATCAACCATAAAGGGCCCAGCGACCGGAGCGTCTTACCCCAAACATGCTAATCTAGCATTTTACTACTTTAACCAAAAACTATAAAAGCTTTCACATAACTTGGCCCGACCTCTTTGTTTGGACTTTAAAATCAAAGGTTCTCTGCGGTGCAGACAGATCTATGCTAACTGAATGTGAAGCTGCAGATAACTTGCTTACATGTTGAACTTCTTAACTAAACAGATGTGCTGTTTAAACACACTAACGCAGCTCATTGTGCATCTTTGTGTGACGTGATATCTGACCGATCAGACGCTGCTTCAGAGTCACAGTTCTGGCTCAGATAACTTCGCCGGGCCTGAGGTGTGAGCGTCGCCGCCCGCTTGTTGCATTTCACACACTTAAACCACGTCTCCTTTGGAACGCCGTGTGAAAACGGCTCCACGTAGACGAGGCCAAAAGAGACGTCGCCGCTGATGTCAGAATCCTCAGCTGTGCTTCTGATTGGTTTGTTCTTCAGCCTTTAACATGATGTCAGCTGGCGTTCTGTCGTTCTCTGTCTTCTGCTCAGAATTTTCCTCCTTCCTCCAAAAACACATTCCTCCTTACAATTACAAATGAATTCCAGGCTTCTTTGTCTCCTGCCCTTGTTGGCTGACTGAATGAATAACTGTATGATGTAGTGTGTGTGTGTTTGTATCTGCTAACACGCTACATGCCTACAGACCGTATATACTCTGTCATGAACTCAGTCTTGTCCAGGCACACGGCTGCTGCTGTAAACTACAGAGTGTAATATTCTATTTACAGGATCATTTCATCCTGCTGTCAGAGGGAATTACACCACGGCACATAGTTTTTGGAGCATGTTCTATGTGTTTATTTGGACTGAGGCAGCTAATCACATGTGACACGTGTGCTAACGTTGGCTAAACCTCAGGGTTAGCTTAGCATAGCGCTTCAGCTGAAGTATCTACAGACACGTTATTGTCTCCTCTACTTTGTGCAGCGTTTTCATTTTGAACATTCGTTCCTAATAAGGTTGGAATACATGAAATGTAAAGTGACAATGTTTTACTTTTGAAGCGTAAAATAATAAACTTGTGCTCAGCTCAGATCAGAGAGACCGTGACCACATGTGAACAGGAAGTCGAACAGAGAAAAGAAGTCACACAAAATGGCTGTTTGGTTTTTGTCATAGAGCCTCTGGTGTTGGAGTTATGAGCAGTGTGACAACTTACCCCGCTCTCCCCTACATCTGTTTACTACAGAAACAGGTGTGAAACACAGGTGTTTGTTCTGTTTAGCTTTGCCGCTCTTCAAAACTTTCTGAACACAGAATTATAGAGATCTACATTACAGGCCTCGCGATTCCCAGTGTCAGGTGTAAATATAACACATGAAGAGGCAAAATGAAGGAAAAGATCTGATCACATACGCACACCTGTTTACAGCAAAAGGTAGATGTGGCCATGGGGGAGGTTTGTTTGTCACAGCCATGTTTAAACAGAGCAGAAACAGCGTGCGATACCAGCGTGCGGCTCCACGCCGGCTGGAGTAATACTGGATCAGCTGGTCAGAGAGGTCAACGTAGACGTTACAGTTTACAGCGAACCCGCTGTTCCACTCGGCCAACGCTAAAAGTTCGACGCCCCATTTTGTGGGCTCGTCCTTCGTGTGCCGCGGCGAGCCGGCTGATGACCTCCTCCCAGACCCGCATCCTGCAAGACCAGAGTGAGACCAGAGGACACCTAGTGGCTGGGAAGGGTCGTCGCAGCGCTGTGATTGGTGGGTTTCTAGGTAGTTTTTGAGGCTGCGTATCCTGCCGTGAAAACTCAGAGTTCAGATCTCCGATATTTAAACTGTCTGTTGGTAAGAATCCGGATCAGAAATACTTTGTTGATCCCAGAGGGGAAACTCTTTGTTCAACTGTTCACTTGCACATCAAGGTATTAGGAATAAAATGCTGATAGAAATGTTGAAATAGAAAATATAAATGAGTGTGGATATGTACAGTATTTTACAGTATTAACAGACAAGTTCTGATGAACGGCAGCAGTGAATAAGTCGTAATAATAAGTTCTGGGAGAGTTGATGTGGACGTGAGTACAGATCCTTGAAAATCCTTAAAACTACAGTAGTAGGAGGAACCAGAGTGCTGAAGCAGAAAATCCTGAACATAGAATATTAAAATAGATAATACTGCACAGGATGTGAAGTACTGCAGTAAAAAGAGTCTGTGTGTCTGACTCTCATGGAGCTGGGGAGACATTGTCCAAGAGGACACATTGCTTGGACAGCGCCCTCCGACAGAGAGTCCAGCTCCGCCCCACAACGCCACTGACCTTGGATCAGTCTGTCGCTGCCCCAGCATGCAACAGCAAACAGGACGGCACTGGCCAGCACAGACTCATAAATCCTCCTCAGCAGATGCTGGAGGACCTCCGCCTCCTCAGAAAACAGAGACGGCTCCGGCCCTTCCTGCAGAGGGCTCCGATGTTCTCGGCCCGGTCCGCTTTATTGTCCAGGTCCTTGTAGTCCTCCGCAGTGTCCACACTGACCCCCTGGATGGAAACAGGGCTCACTTGTGCCTCGGCTCTCCTCAGCTCCACAACCAGCTCCTTAGTCTTTGTCCCACTGAGCTGCAGACGGTTCTGATCACACCATGAGACAAAGACACCCACCACAGGAAGTCTCCAGTTTTTACCACCAAGAGCTCATCACACTGTAAAGGAACTACTGTTGCTTTAATTCACTGTATTAACGTCCATTTGATTAGAACATATTACATTTCTAACAGCTGTGTTTAGAGCAGCCTGGTTCTGACTGCTGCTCTTATTTTTACTTTGTACACTAACTCTTGTGTAACTGTTGTGTAAAGTGCTGCATAAATCAAATGTGCTGTTATAATCTGCCTCTGTTGATTTGACTTTATGGCCTTTCTGTTTACTTCAGCAAAGGATCTGTCTTTTATTTTGAAAATCAGCAGGAAGCCGTCGGTGTCAGCATCAGATCCAGCCGGAGCGCAGCAGCAGAGCCTGTATGTGAGGATGAACCTGTTTAAGTTTCGGGATGTTTCACCTCAGACTCATCTCCTGTTAGCCGAGAATGCTAAAGTTAGCGTAGCTTGTTAGCTGCGCGTGTCTGTAACGGAGTGTGTCCGAAGGAAAAGCTGCTGGAAACATGTCTGAAGTCCAAACGCTGAGAGCTTTTGTCCAGCAGCGACTAAGTCGCGGCTGCTGAAGAGATATTTGAGCTGTTTGAAAGAACGATAGCAGAGTACGAGGAGGAACTTTGTGGACAACGCAAAACTACTGGACGCTGTTTTCAAGCCTGAAGCAGGTTTGGACACTTTACTGCTTCTTCTCCCTTTAAAGCGCCTTTACTGCAGTAAAAGTACTAACAGCACTCTGTGAACAGACTTTAGCCGGGATGGTGGAAAGGGTTAGTAGACAGGAGGCAGAGCAGCGAGTTAATAAGAAGCTGCTCAGAGAGAAGAGGATGGAGTTTGACTGACAGCAGCTACAAGTGCTGCAGAGGATGGAAGAAGGGATGAAGGAAGGAAACGAGGAAAGGCTCATTTCTGAGCATTTGAAAGTCTTGTACAGGCCAAAAGTGTGAAGAAATGAACTTTAACCAGCCACAACTTGCAGCTCAATAAGTGTGTGTTTTTTGAAGCTGAAGCAAATGTTGTCTTTCCCCTTTAGAAGAGAGATAGAAAACTTTATTGTCACAACGAAAATGTCCAAAGTGCCTCATTCCTAGATCTAACTTTTTAAAACAAGAGGCAGAAAATAAATAGTGTCAAAATAATGTAAAATAAATAAAGAGCCTGAACAGACGCTCATATAACGCATTACACAGTCACACTTATTGCAGCGACCCTTCACTCAGAATAGTTCACTTTAGCAGCGTTGATTATTGCAGACGGGTAAAAGCTGTTTTGAGTCTGCTTGTTTTGCCCTGATGGATCTGGACCGTCTGCCTGATGGTCCCAGTTGGAACAGGGGCGGCCTGGATGAGAGGCGTCTTTAGGATGTTCTGGATTTTTCTGAGACGGCGGGAACTGTGTAGTTCTTCCAGTGTGAGGAGAGGGCCGCCCGATCTTCTGTCGCGGTGTTGATGACGCTCTGCAGTGTTTTCCTGTGAGCCGCTGTGCAGCTGCTGAACCGCATACGATGCAGATGCAGGATGTTAACATGCTCTCTATGGAGGCTTGGGAGAAGGAAACCAGCAGCCTCTGTGTCATGTTGTTCCTCCTGAGGACTCTCAGGAAATAAAGTCTCTGCTGGGCCTTTTTTAGCAGCTCAGTTCTTGTTCCGGGTTAAACCCTCCTCAACGTGGACTCCCGGGAAGCCGAAGTCCGCCACCCGCTCCGCACGGTCCCCGTTGATGATTAGCGGTCAGGATGGTATTAAATGCTGAGCTGTAATCCACAAAGAGCGTCCGCACATAGCTCCCCTGCTGCTCCAGGTGGGACGGTGCAAAATGGAGTGCTGTGGTTACGGCGTCCTCTGTGGATCCGTTCGCTCTGTAGGCAAACTGGTGGGGGTCCAGGCCTCGGGGCAGGAGTGCTGTGATGGGCCTCCTGACCAGTTTTTCAAAGCACTTCGTCACCACAGGTGTGAGCGCAGCTGGCCGATAGTCGTTGGGGCTGGAAATATGGGGTTTCTTGGGCAGGGGGGACTATGGTGGAGGACTTCAGACAGGGTGGGACAGTGGACTGGGCCAGGGACTGGTTGAAAATCCTGGTGAAGAGTCCAGCCAGCTGGTCTGCACAGTCCCTCAGCCCTCGTCCCAAACGCCATCAGGCCCTGTAGCCTTCCTCAGGTTG
Source organism: Lepomis macrochirus (assembly GCA_024633595.2). Lineage (NCBI taxonomy): Eukaryota > Metazoa > Chordata > Actinopteri > Centrarchiformes > Centrarchidae > Lepomis > Lepomis macrochirus. The sequence continues at coordinate 3,659,087 of JALXJV020000011.1, read as the reverse complement.
ACGGCCTGCAGTGTGCGCCTCACCTCATGCTCCTCCACTGCTGTTGGCTGTGAGGTGTGGTGTGGCTGTCTCTGGTGGTGTCACCTCAAAACGGGCAAAGAAGAGGTTCAACTCCTCTGCCAATGAGATGTCCCCTTCAGCAGCTCCCAGGTTGGCCCTGTAGTTGGTCAGATGCTGGACTCCCTGCCACACCTGCCTGCTGTTGTTCCTGCCCAGGTGTTCCTCAGTCCTCCTCCCGGAGTTCGATTCGGCCTCTCTGATGCCTCTCTTTAGGTTAGCTCGGGCCGTGCTGTAGGGGGCCGTGTCTCTGGACCTGAAGGCGGTCTTCCTCTCCTTTACCAGCCGCTGAACCACCCAGTCATCCGTGGCTTCTGGTTGGGGTAGACCCGGATCCGTATGTCCCCTGTGACAGTGTATTTGCAGTTCCTAATGTAGCATAACACAGTGTCTGTGAACACCTCCAGGTCCTGGTGTTCAAACCCCCCAGTTAGTTGTATCAGAGCAGTCCTGCAGCTGCTGAGAGGCTCCCTCAGGCCATGTTACCGGAGTCTACCGCTCTGTCATGACTCTGAGTTGAGTAGCCTGCTAGCTCGATAGCAGAGTCCAGGATGGATGAACGAAGCCAGGTCTCTGTGATCAGCAGAATGCAGCTGTTTTTCACAGTGTTGTTCGCTGCAATCTGGAGGGCGCAGTTCATCCATTTTATCTGCGAGGGATCTGGCATTCGTGAGAAACAGACAGGGGAGCGGCGTTTTGAATAACTGCTTCCGTAGCCTAGCTAGTGCGCCGGCCTACAGCCTCGTTTTTCGCCGTCTTCGCCTCCTCCCCGCTGTGACGGTAATCCACGGCGTGCCGGCACTCCTCGCTATTTCAGCCGGAATCTTGTGTATCTGCTGAAACTCGGTTGTAACGCTGCGTCTGTAGTCTCGTCCGATCTTCAGAAGCTCACGCCGGCTGTAGCTGTTACTTGCTCGACATAAAACCAACAAACGACATATCTAAGCAGCCGGACGAGGCGCCCCACCGGGAAAGCACTTAGCCTTTTCTCAGAGTGAGCAGAAAGCTTCGTTTATGTTCTGAAATCACAAAGATTTTCCAACATGTTGTTGCTCGTGTGTTGCTAACTGACGGTATAACAGCGGTGCTGCTTGTTTTGTTATTATTGTGGCATTAAATTAATATGTGAGGATTTGACATCAGTTATTATTCATGTTCTGGGTTTGTATCTGCTTTGTAGTATGTAAGTGTATTTATTGTGCTGTGAATCTGTGAGGCCTCTAACAACCTATTTTATATAGATTATATGTCCAAACTGTACAAACTGTTTTCATGTATCTGTTCCAGACCCACACACTCTCTGTTTTAACTTCAACAAATAACCAAAAGGAACTTTTTGTCTGGATGAATTCTAACCGATGTCCCTGAGCTCCCACAAATTGTTCCGCTCAGATTATACAGTCCTTCCCTTTATCACAACAAATCCATTTGACTATATACTTGTTCATATAGTATTATACAGGATTTCAGGAGGTGGTCTTATTTGCATGGAGGATTAGTTTATACACTGTAGTACGATGCAGAGACGGGGACACAAGTTGCACTAAAGTAGCTTACACAGTGACATGAGGCTCATCCTCAAACACTTGAGACACAACTCTGTGTTGAGAGTCGGGACTCGTGAACAACCTTTAGTATTTTTTGGCGCATTAACGTGAAGGAAATATGTGACGAGCTGAATATAATTCCCTCCTTTATTGTGAGGAATCTTGAGGCATTAAAAACATTTTTTCTGCAAAATAATTCTTAACTTCTCACTGACTTTTTTAGCCATTTGGTGATTAAATGAGCTTGTAAATTAACTTCAGAATATTAATTGATTTCCCAGGATAAGGTTTTGAACACAGTTAGTTTGTGGAGTACTTTTCCTTTTGTTTTGCTGGACACATGTACACTTTGCCATTTTGGTTTTGCAGATTGCTTCATTTTTGCCCAATGAAGTAATTTGGTGCCATATTGCAGAGTAAGCGAGTCTGTGGATCTCTGCTCACTGCACAGCGAGCCGCTAACTGCAGCTTTATGCTCAGAGCAAGCTGGTTGCTGGCTGCTAATTAAAGCTGCACAACATTGCTGAGCAAACTCACTTCTACAGTTTGACTGTCTCTTCCTCGCACGTAACGTTAGCTATGTCGTTATCTTCAGGGCGAGTGTATCAGGTCAGTTTACCAAACCGCAGCAACGCACAGCGGTGCGGGAACAGAATAGGCTACCATTCAACTTTAACAACTATTCCTGCGCTGTAGTAACGTTCAAACTAAAGTTTCACAGAAAGCTACATGAAAAATAGCTGCAGGTATCCAACATACTACGCTTGTTATTAACCTCTTAACGTTCCAAAGGCCCGCGGCAGGTCCTGGCAGCAGCTTTCGGTGTGTGCACACAGCTGCTATGTTAACTTCATACTCATATGATCCACCGTTTGAAGCTAAAATCCCCGTGAGTCCACCGATGCAAATCATTTCAGGATACGATCACCACAGCGGGTCCAATCAGAGCCTCTGTCAGACCAACCAGGACAACCAGGGCTGCATCGATCAGATTTGCCAGCAGACGTGGCTCGTATGTCATTATAACCGTAATAACTCAGATTTGAATGTAAACAATTACGATAGCTTGTATTCAAATTAGCCGCTGAACTCTGACCTTTCGAGTGACACCAAAGCCGACCCAATAGGATCTCACATGTCCTTTCACAGCCTACAACAGCCAATGAGAGCCAGCGCTGTAAGGAAGGGCCAGCCCATATTATTTCCTGGTAGGCTGAGCAAATTCCAAGCTACACTTCATGTAGCCAGTAAAACCATGAAAATAACGATATCCAGCTTTAAGTAGGAAGTTCATGATCTACCAGCAAAAAACACGTCTGCATCAAGCTACTGGCTGATACGGCGTGATGCAGCAGCCGCCGCCTGCCGCCAAGGGGCGGGGCTGTATGCATTTGTTAGCAAGGATTTTCAAGCGGAAACAAAAAATATATTAGTTTTAGTGTGTTTAAACTTATATTAATCACTTCCAGTAGCACTTAATCATTCCTTTGGGTTAGACTCTCCAGAGTGTTTTCTTTCAGAGGAGCCCCAAACCAGGCAGATACTCCAAATGGTCCAAGAACTACGTTCAGTTTACTTTGGATCTGCCCTGAACAGGCGGTTTTTACTGGAACAGGTTAAGTGAGCTTCAAATTAGGCAGACCATTCACTCTTCACTGTCCCCCAATATTACATTGGTCCAACATGGCCAAGCCTGCTGACACATTAGCCACGCAATATGCTAACGCCATGTTAGCTAACCTTCGAAATAAACTGTTAAACTACATACAACACGGCGACACAACTTCCAAGTTTGAAGACAGGTCACGTACAGCCCGAGGTGATCCATGCTTTAACTCTTATGGAGCTTGTTACACTTGTGGAGTTTTTGAAGTGTAAAGCAAGAAGTAGTTGTTCCTGTGCATTAGGGGTGGGAATCTCTGGGCACCTCACGATTCGATTACGATTCAGAGGGCTGCAATTCGATTATAAAACGATTATCTATGCATCTTGATGCATCATTTTTTCTATCCAGGAACCCTGGACAATAACTAAGCATTTAATTTACACATTAACATCCAAAAGAAACATCTCCTAATTAGCTTAAAAGGACTGGTTTGCATCCCCAATTTACTTTATTAACCTCAGCTCCATGGTCCCTCCCTTAATTAACAACCAGCTGTCAGACTCCTCTGAAAACTGAAATATAATTATCAGGATAGCCTACAGATTAGGACACAGGATACAGGACAGAGCTGTACACCAGGTTAGTTTAAGCTTGTGCCTGATGTTTTCAACCCTAGTAGGTCAGTTAGTAATGACATACAGCTAGGCAAGGGAAGTTTATTTGTATAGCACATTTCAACAACAAGGCAATTCAAAGTGCTTTACATAAAACATAAAAGCAACAGGGAAAAACAATTAAAACATTTAAAAGCAACATAAAATATAATTACAATCAGGGTTAAAAGCTAAAAACAAAGAAAAAGAAAACAGGACAGTAAAAGATACAGTGCAGTGTAAGTTATCAATAAAAATAAAAATCTTAAATATTTAATTAAAAGCAGTGGTAAAAAAGAAAAGTCTTCAGTCTTGATTTAAAAGAACTGACTGTTTCAGCAGACCTACAGGTTTCTGGGACTTTGTTCCAAATATACGGAGCATAATAACTGAACGCTGCTTCTCCTTGTTTAGTTTTGACTCTGGGGACAGAAAGCAGACCTGCCCCAGACGACCTGAGAGGTCTGGATGGTTCATAACGAAGCAGAAGATCAGAAATATATTTTGGCCCTAAACCATTTAGTGCTTTGTAAACTAACAGCAGGATTTTGAAATCAATTCTTTGACATACAGGAAGCCAATGTAAAGACCTCAGAACTGGAGTGATGTGATCCACCTTTTGGTCTTAGTGAGGACTCGAGCAGCTGCGTTCTGAATCAGCTGCAGCTGTCTGATGGATTTCTTAGAGCCCTGTAAGGACACTGTTACAGTAGTCAAGTCGACTGAAGATAAATGCATGGATAAGCTTTTCCAGGTCCTGCTGAGACATAAGGCCTCTTATCCTTGATATATTCTTCAGGTGATAGTAGGCTGACTTTGTAATTGTCTTAATATGGCTCCTCAAATTCAGGTCTGAGTCCATGACTACACCAAGATTTCTGGCTTGATCTGTGGTTCTTAACATTACAGATTGAAGTTGAGCACTGACTTTCAATCGTTCCTCTCTGGCTCCAAAAACAATAACTTCAGTCTTATCCTTGTTTAATTGGAGAAAATTCTGGCACATCCAGTCGTTGACCTGCTCAATACAGTTACTCAGCGCTGTATGGGATCATAGTCTCCTGGTGAAATGGTTATGTAGATCTGTGTGTCATCTGCATAATTATGGTAACATATTTTGTTGTTTTTCATAATCTGAGCCAGTGGAAGCATGTAAATGTTAAACAAAAGAGGCCCCAGAATCATTTTTGATTCATTTCAAAAATGGCCCCATTTCATTTTTGTCAGCTCAGATGTGTAGTTACCTATAGACACAAAGTAGTCCCTGTCCTTTAAGTAGGATTCAAACCGGTTTAGTACTGTGCCAGAAAGTCCAACCCAGTTTTCAAGTCTGTCTAGTAATATGTTGTGGTCTACCGTGTCAAATGCAGCACTGAGATCCAATAATACTAAGACTGAAATTCTGCCACTGTCAGTGTTTAAATGGATGTCATTGAAGACCTTAACTAGAGCCGTCTCAGTGCTGTGGTGTGGTTGAAAACCTGACTGGAAGACATCAAAACAGTTATTTAGTGCCATGAAAGCACTCAGCTGTTGAAAAACAGCCTTTTCAATTATTTTACTTAAAAATGGGAGATTTGATATGGGCCTGTAATTGCTCATTAGTGAACTGTCTAGATTGCTCTTTTTTAAGAGTGGCTTAATGACTGCAGTTTTCAGGGCCTGTGGGAAAAAACCTGAGAGGAGAGACATGTTGACAATTTGTAGTAAATCTGAGGCCATGCATTTAGACACCTTTTTGAAAAACCCTGTTGGCAGAATATCAAGGCAGCATGAGGAGGATTTCAAATGTTGTATTATGTCCTCCAGGTTTTTATAGTTAATAGAATCAAATTGTCTCATGCTATATGAATTGTTTTTAAGTGGACACAGGGATAAGACATATCCTGTACCTGATATGGAGGCGCTAATTGCTTGCCTAATTGTTTGAATTTTGTCTGCGAAGAAGGAAGAAAATTCATTGCAGGCCCTGGTGGATAGAAGGTCAGAGGCTACAGGAGGGTTGGTTAGCCTGTCGACAGTAGCAAACAGGGCACGTGCATTATTAGTGTTTTTGGTGATGATGTCAGAGAAGAAGGACCGCCTTGCATTTCTCAGCTCTAAATTATAAATGTGAAGTCTCTCTTTATAGATGTCATAATGAAAGTTCATCATCTGGGTTTAACTTCAGCGTCTGATTTTCTACCATGTTGGGAACAGAACAGTTTGATGAAGCCCTACACGGAGCAGCACAAGACGAGGAGTCGACAAGAAGGGGATTCATTAGTGACGAGGACAAAAGAAAATCCAGGCGGACGTCTGGCGGCAACAAACTAAAGCTCACATTCCCGACACAAGAAGCAGAAGAGGAGGATGCAGGAATCAGCTGTGATGAACAAGAGGACAAAGCTCATGAGGCGATGGAGGAAAGTGATGAACCTACAGAGCATCTGTCACAGCCTCCACCGCCACAAGCTGGCAACATTTAGAAAGCAGCCACATGTTTGAGGATTGAAAATCTCAGCTGTCACATTAAACACGGAGCCAGAGGCGGCAGAGTCGTCTATATGGAGCCCCTTTGTTTTACTAGCAGATAGTTTTACAGACAGGCGTGAAAAGATGTGAACAAAGAAGGTCTGAAAAAACACTGGCGGCAGTTTGAGACAGCTCTAGATATTCATCCAGAACCTGAGGAGGTTCTTGGTGTTGTTGAAGCTGACGCTCAGCGATCTTTTAGCAGAACACTGAACAGAGACTAACTGAAATCCAAGAAGCTCTCCTGAAGAACACAGATGGATCTGTCATTATCGATGCTGCGTATCTCTGGCAACAATCGCTGGAGAGAGTAAAATGTGCGCTGATGTTAACAGGAAGAGGTTTTCATACGAGCGAGGCGTCTCCAGAGGGACCGTAGCGGTCTACGCGGACCCCCTTTGTCTCACTACGAGGCTCGTTTGCAGACATATGTGAGCAGATATAAAGAAAGAAGTTGTTCAAAGCCTTCAGGGCAGTTTGAGGTTTCTTGGCGTCGTTGAAGCAGCACTTACTACCAGAGTCCAACACTGAACAAAGAGCAGCTGAAGATTGAAGAAGCTCTCAGAAAGAATCCAGATATTTCTCTCATTCTGGACGCTGTGTGTCTGGTAGCATCACTGGAGAGAAAAACGATTTTTATTTTAGCTGCTGAGTTTTCAATCAAAACGTGTGCTGATGTTAAAAGAAAGATATTTGACTCCATCGTTTGTGATTGGACGTTTTAACTTTCTATTTTAGAAAACTTCACTTGTATGCATTAAGCAGAGACATATTTAGGTTGGAACATGTAATTAAAGCAGAGTACTATACACAAAATACTCCATCAGAATACCTGGACATGCTAAATGTTCTATAAAATCAAGTTTGTTCTGTTTAACATCTAGAATCTTTCCCGCCACAGTCGGCCATCTTACTTTAGTTAAACTAAAGTGTCCAGTTGTGTGGACAAAGTTTCACAAAGACTTTCTGCTTTCTACAGTAAATCTTTGTAATTGTACATTGGTGCTGTTAAGGTGGGATGAAAACACAACAGGTTTCTGTTTGGAAGCTAAAATCTATTGGCTCCTGTACAAGATGCTGTTCTGTCAGCAGAACTCCTCCTACCAGGGTGAAGATCCTCAAACGCTGCTGTGAACTAAGAAACAGTCTGAACATAATGTTCTAAAGTGTGTTTTAGTGTGCAAACTGCGACAGGCTTCATGACAGATCAGTGAGGGATATAAAGGACACAGTCCTGGCTGGAACAGCTCAGCGTCTACATATGGCTGTGACACTAAAGAAAAGTTCCTGTTTAGTTTGGAATCTAAAACCTGGAAACAGCGGCTCCTTCTGTTTGTTGCTGCTTGTTTTTATCAACACTAACAAAACTTTAAAGTGTCTCCACTTTGTGTCAAACTCTGGTTCCATGGAGCATCTATGTAGCACACAATATAACAAGGGTTTCCTCATGGAGAGCTTTTCAAATGTCCAACCTTTTCTCAACACTAAGAACACACAAAGCGCTTTTACCAAGAAAACACTTGGAGCTGCAAACAGTTTCCAACAGTTTCAACCAGTCTGCAGAGCTTTTTACTACAAATCTGTGTGTGTTGTGCTACTTTCAGAGTTTGCAGCCTGTTTTTTAAGGAAAGGATCTCTGGTTTCAGTGTTTCTCCGTTCACATGCAGCACGACTCTCTGAAGAAACTCCAAAGTCCACTTCAGGCTTTCTGGGTACTCAGCCTGGAGGACATACTGCAAAGTACAAGTACATGAGTGTATCAGGGCAGCACTCAGTCCGCTGCCAGTCAACCCGTTCCTCTGAAAACAAAAGGCTAGTCAAAGTGAAAGATGCTTTTCTTTGCTGAGTTCTCAAAGAAAAGTTGCTGTTTAAAGATTTCTGACAGGCAGAAGTTCATCAACATGCTGCTGTCTGGTTTTACTGAGAACCAGCCGCCAGTTTATGTCACTGATTTCAGCCCAAAACATCCAGCGTGTTAAATTTATCACTACAAAAGTCTTTACTGACTTAAAAGCAGCAGAAGACAAGTTAACACTTGAGTCCAGAAGACAAACCGTGGTGAAGATGATGCTGTCAGGACTGGATGAAGGCGGGGAACCAGAGGAAACATACAGAGGAAAAGGGATTTTAGAAAAGAAGAAACATGAGAGAGAAATATTATTTTAAGGAAGCCCAGATTTCCATCAGACTGATTCATGCTGAGTGTTCTGGTGTCTAAACAAGATGGATCTGGAGTTTTCTCTAAAGCAGCTCAGTGTCAGCTGCTGCTTCATCATTTCCTCTCTGCTGGATTGAACTCAACATGGATTTCTGATGTGGATTAAACAGAGTGAGACTTAATCTGGACAAGTTGGATTCAAAGTTAGAAGGAAAACACAGAATAAAAAACAGTGAGAAACTTTCCTCTGCATGTAGAGATCACGCCTCTATTTAAGGCTCATTTATTGAATATTTCAACTTTATTGTTCCAAAGAGAAAAAAGCCTGCAGGGACCCCGAGTATAAAACACAGAATACAGCAAATATAATAAAAATATAGAAAACAAAGACTAAAACCCAGAACACAGGCATCAGGAGACGACTTAACAGATAACCTGCAGCACATCAGGCTGCCGTCATCATCATCATCATCATCACCATCATCATCATCATCATCATCTTCATCATCTTCCACCACTTTTAAATCAAAGACTCATCAGGAGAATTGAACTAAATTATAATGACACTTAATTTGAACAAAATGAAGTCAGTCAGAAAGAAAGTGTTCACATCACCAGGTCAGTTTCACTCCAGACAAATATTCATCAGGCGGATTTATAATCTGTACAGCAGGCGAGCAGCTCTGACCTCATAACCTCGATTCCCCTAAAAAGGAAGAAAGCTCAGGAGAAGCAGCAGAGGAGGGATCCCTCCCTCGGACTGACAGAAGGTGGCTCGCGACACAAAGGGTTAAAACCCCAAATAAGCTAAAGGTTTCTTTTACTGCAGAACAAGATCATTTCTTAGTCAAAGCTTCCAAACATTAGCCTCATATAGTTCATATTAAAGTCCTCTAATCATTACTGTGTGACTCCATTGTGCGTCCACATGAGGAGAACAAAGTGAGAAATGCTGTTGCTAACGCAGCTTTTGCTTTACCTTCCATGTCGACTCCCTCAAAGCAAAAGACAGCAGTAGGCACTCCCAGTTTACTGGGACGGGTTGGACTGGGCCCGTCTGCCGTTCCAGCTGCCCGTGCCGATACAGCTCCAGTGGTAAAGGCGCTGCAGTCCTCTCTGCTTTAATAACAAGTTCTTCTTCTTTGGTGCAAACATTATAATAACAGCAGGCTTCTTCTTTGTGCACAGGATGCGTTCCTCATCTGCCTGACTGGTTGTGAGACTGCTAATCCTGTCCTGTTCCAGCCTGCACACGCCATTCACCGTCGCTCCTCCGCCCCTGTCACCTTCTGCAAATAAACCACATTTTACCGGGGCCGTGAAGCGCAACAGCGGGCACGCCAGGCGCCTGGAAGTGGCGTTGGCTAGAGACTAAGGAAGCGTCTTACCGGCCGGTGGCGGTGGCGTCTGGTTGGAAGTTGGGTTCTCTTTGTAATGTTATTATTAATAGAAGTCAGTACAGTCGGGTTAGGAAAAGGTAAAGCGTCGGTACAAGTGGTGCAAATTTTTGGATATCACCCACGGAGGACAGCGTAGCGTGGAGCCTTTTCTGTTCGAGCTGCCTCTGACTGGCGGGCAAACTGACTGGCGCTTTGTGTTCCTCGCACCTTAACAACTATTTCTGGTAGAGATTAGAGGAGTTTGAGCGGAGCGAGTTTGGAACTGAGTTACTTTGGTCACCTTTTGGTGCTGGAGTGAGCCTTGTTGTGAAAAGAGCTGACAGAGTGTAACTATCCCAAGGGGACTGAGTGTTTGTCTTTATTTCTCTTTGATTTATTGTTTGTTGGACCACGCCCTGCTTTTCTTCAAATGTTTCTGACAAGATATTTTCTTGATAGAAACCAAAGCTGATTTCTGTCTGTGGGATTTTATTCAGGTTTTTCCTTTTGAGGGTGCTCTGCCGTGTTACATATATCCAGAATAACTCTGTCAGGTTCAAGAAAAAATGTAAATATCTAAATTTGTTGTGTATAAAAACGGCCACAGCGTGAATGTGTCCTAAGCTTGGGTCCACGCTGTAACAAATAAACTGTTATATGGACAGGGTGACATCATACAGTAACATACTAAGAAGGGAGATCATGTAATACAAAGTTCTGATTATCAGATGTGTTGCAAAGCGGATAAACATTTGTAAAACACTATAGAAGATCCTTTCCCACTTTAACTTCCTGGATGTGCAAAGTCTCAGAATGAAGTAGTCAGCTTAAATAAGTGTTCATCTGCAGTTCTGTTGTCAGAAACAGAACTAATCTGCAGAGGCTCTTTGGGCTCAGAACATCTGGAGGAAATAAAGTCCAGGTCCAGGTGGAGGTCCAGGTGGAGGAGGTGTCTGAGTGTGCAGCAGAAGGAGTGGAGGAGTCTCAGTGTGTCTGCAGAGACTGTGTAGAAGGACAGAGCAGCAGCAGAGCAGTCCAGATCCACTGATGATACTCTGTCACATCCAGAGGAACACACAGGGATGATGGTGGACTTGACTTTGTGTCTGACAGTGGAGCTGATCTCAGAGCAGTTCAGACTGCAGCACTGTTGGGATTCCTCTGTCAGTCACTGCTGGATGAAGCTCTCCTCTCCACTCTACCTCCCAGTAACATGGCCCAGTCAGAGCCTCTCCACACACAAGCTGATGCTGCTGCTTCAACCTCTCTGGATCATCAGGACACAGCTGATCCTCTCTCAACACCACCACCTTTCTCATCACTCACACTCTGACAGAGATCAGCACCATCTGATGAGAGAAGAAGACAGAGAGCAGAAGTCATAAGTCAGAGTTTACAGAGACTCCCTTCATCAGCTGTCAGTCAGTGATGCAGCACATCCAGTATAAAGACCAGCAGGGACTTCAATCCTGTTCAGACCAGAAGTGGGCGGCTGTGTAGCGTAGCCAGCTTCCTTTCAGCTCTCATGTTAGCGTATTGGAGTGAACACACTGAGACCTGCAGAGACTTTGGCCATCAGCTCTGTTTACTCTGCAGGTTTCACTCAAGTCCACAGTGGAAATAAAGTGCTGAGAGTCCCTGAGCGCATCATGACTGCAGAGACAGAGAGATATTCACTGCTCACTGTAATGATGGATTTACTGCTGTTAGGGCTCAAAGCTGTTAAAACCAGCAGCTCAGTCACATTTGAAGATTTCAGCTACTTTGGAAATATTACAGGACAAATCTGTAAATATGGAGTCTGTTCTAAAAACATCTGGACCAAACTAAAGACACATGGACAGATATATATATGATGTTAAAGGTCCTACATGTTCATACAAAGACTGAGCAGCTAAACATCAGCTGTGCTTACTGGACTTCAGCAGAGGTTCTGGTCTGTAGAAAGACCACATGGTTACTAAATGTAATGACGGTTCTCTGAAATAAGAGCCAGTGATTTGCAGTCTTTAGTCAGACTGATCTCAGAGCTGTGACAAAGATGAACTGATCAGTAGTTTAGTGTTGAAACGAGAGAACAAACACTTTGAGATCAGATTTGATGGTCCGACAGTTTGATGAATGAGGACCACTGTCTCTATACATCTTGTGATGCTGTCAGCTGGAATCCAGCTTTATTTCCTGGAGACATGAACACAACAACAACTGTAAAAGAGGAAGGGTTCAAAAGGTACATTTACTATCGTCATGTGATGCATCGGTCAGAATGCATGAAGGAAGCCAGGAAACTTTGCATATCCTCTGAAAATGTTTTATTTTCTCTGATTTAGATGAGGTATTTGTAAACAAAGGAAACGAAAGACACACACGCCCCATGTGGAAGTGAAAAGAGTGAGTGAAAAGGAGTGCAGTCCTTAAATAGTGTGAACCAGGTGAACTCAATCAACTCAATTAGGAAGGAAAGGTGGAAGTGAGAGCCAATCAGTGAAAAGAACAGGAACTAAAGGAAGTGAGGTAATGGAAGTGAATAAAATAAAGATAAATTAAGGATCTTTACTACAGCCGCCCCCGAATTTCTAGTGAGAAATGAAACAATATACCCAACCATAATTAAGGAGTGTCATCAGGCAGGACAGGAAGTGGGATCAGGTGAGCCACAGGTCTAATATAGGGTTTGTCTTTAACTGTGACTTCAGCTGTCCTGATGCGGCCATCTTTGCTGTGTAGGAGGTGTGTAATTTTTCCTATAGGCCACAGGGATCTTGGTAGCGAAGAATCAACAATCATTACAATGGTGTTTAACTGCAGATTTGGATTGTCCTTTTGCCATTTGTGCCGTGCCATTTGTGTTTTGGAGTACTGGTACATAAGATTTGGTGAAGTGTTTCCAGAAATGATCAGCTAATCTTTGTACGTGACGCCAACGTCTTCGACCAAGGAGATCAGAATCAGGGTAGGACACTAGAGGGAGTGATGCATCGTGTCGTCCCATGATTAGAAGATTTGGGGTGACTGGATCCACATCTGCAATATCAGAAGACACATATCCAAGTGGTTTTGAATTAAGAATTCCTTCAATCTCAATTAACACTGTCCTCAGAACCTCTTCAGTGACCATTTGTGCACCAATGGTTGCCTTCAGAGCATTCTTGACAGAGCGTATCTCACGCTCCCAGACGGCACCAAAGTGGGGTGCGTGTGGAGGGTTGAAACGGAAATGGATTTTCTTTGTTGCCAGTAGTGTCTTGAGAGTTGGGGAAAGGTTATTGAAGGCTTCCTGTAATTCTTTGCTTCCTCCTTTGAAGTTGGTACCTTGATCACACAAGATCTCAAAGGGTGTGCCTCTCCGAGAAGTGAATCGTTGAAGGGCCATGAGGAAAGAGTCAGTATCCATGTTATTGAGAAGATCAAGATGTACACATTGGGTTGTGAGGCACTTGAATATTATGCCCCACCTCTTCTCAGATTGACGGCCAATCTTGACATTGTATGGTCCAAAGCAGTCTATTCCAGTAGAATAGAAGGGAGTTTTTAGTAACCTGAGGCAAGCAACAGGCAGATCAGCCATCTTTGGGATGCTTGGTTTCGCTCTCCACCTTTGACATGATGCACAGTACCGCTGATGTTGGCGTACTGCTTCTCGTCCTCTCAATATCCAAAACTTTTGCCGTATTTCAGCGAAGAGCCTTTCTGAGCCACTGTGATGCAATTGTTCATCATAGTCCTTGATGATCAATTTGGTCACATGATGAGCAGGATCAAGTACAATTGGATGAATTGACTCAGATTCCAATTGATTCTTTGCCGCAACCTGCCTCCAACATGTATGAGTCCGGAGGTACTGCTGACATCTGGGGACAGACAGAGTAAGCGGCTTTGGGGCTGAAGTGGTTTATGTGATTGGAGAGAAGCCAGGTCCTCACCAAAGCTGTCCTTCTGTGTTTGTTGTAGTATTTTCTTTTCCGCTTTCAGGTAATCATCAGCAGATGGGTTTCCATTTGTCGGATCAGAGAAGGATTGGGCAGTATCATCCAGAAGGTCTTGGTAAGTCTTGAAACTGTTGGTGGTGTTTGGAACAACAGCATTGACGACACCACAGAAGTAAGAACTTTTCAGCTCTGTTTGGTCATCATCTGGTTTAACTGGTTGAAGTTTAGGCCAGGAATCTGGGGGGTCCATAGAGGAATGGTGGGCCTTGGTTCCATCTATTTGGGCTCATGATATCTGGCAAGGATTTGCCCCTTGTAACATCCTTAGCAGGATTATTGGCTGAATCGACGTATCTCCAGTCTTGACTATTTGTGAGATTTTGGAGTTCTGATACTCTTGCTCCTACAAACACTTTAAAGTGGCAAGAGTCTCCGTGAAGCCAGTTGAGTACAGTAGAAGAATCAGTCCAAAGTGTAAAGTCTCTGATTGGTAGGGTGAGTTCCTTTCTGATTAGGTCACAGAGGCTGGCACCAGATAATGCTGCACATAGTTCCAGTCTTGGTATGGATAATTGTCGTTTGGGGCAGACACGTGAACGAGCAAGAATGAAACTTAGCTCTACTTGACCTTTACTGTCCTCTGATCTCAAGTATGCAACTGAGCCATAGGCATATTCAGAAGCGTCACAGAAGATATGGATGTCTCGAACGGTAGTGTTTGCATCCATCTCTTTGGATGTGCAACAGCAAGGGATAGTGATTTGAGGAAGGTAATGGAGTTCTTCTTCCCAGGATTTCCAGGCTGTTAGGAGGTCATGTGGTAGGAGAGGGTCGTCCCATCCTCGTTCCTTTCTCCATAGTTTCTGAACCAGGATTTTCGCACGAGTTGTGAAAGGTAGGAGGTAGCCCAAAGGGTCATAGAGATGAGCGAGGATTCTGTAAATGTGACGCATCGTTATAGAACTGGCTTCACAAGTACTGTATTTGTACCCGAGCGAGTCAGATTTGCAGTTCCACAACAGTCCCAGTGTGCGTTTTTGTGGATCAGCCCGGTCTTCAGAAAGCCAGAGTTCACTGCTTTGAGACTTTGCTTCTGGTGGAAGATGGCTGATTACAAGGGGATCATTGCTTGCGCATTGACGGAGGTCAAAACCTCCTGCTGAGAGTGTAGCCCGCAGTTTGTCAAGGAGCGTTTGGGCTGCTACGGATGAAGGAAAACTTTGAAAGCAATTGTCAACATAGAAACACTGGGTTACTGAGTACTGCACATTCTCATCAGAGTTTTCTGAAGGGCGTAAGTTGCACAACAAGGGCTGCATGTGGTGCCAAAGGGAAGAACCTGCCATTGGTAAACTGAAGGTAGAACACTTTGGTTCATATTACGCCATAGGAACCGGAGAAGGGGCTTGTCTTGAGGCAGGAGACGTATCTGGTGAAACATACCTTTAATGTCACCACTTATTGCTACAGCATGTTGCCTGAAGCGCAGCAGTACACCAAGGAGTGATGGCCCGAGGATTGGTCCTGGTAACAGATATTTATTGAGACATTGTCCTTGGAAAGTAAATGAGCAGTCAAATACAATGCGATCTTTGCTGTTATGAGTTACCATATGATGAGGAATGTACCAAGCTTCTTTGGTGCCGTAAACCTCCTCAGGGGTCAGTTTAGCCACGTAGCCAGCTTGCTCCAGTTTTGATATCTGATCACAGTAAGAGCTTGCTTTCTCTGGATCTTTGGCCAACCGGGATTCAGTGTTACAAAGTCGTGACATCACTGCAGATTGAGGAATGTTCAGAAGAGGAGAATTTGCTAACCTGAGAAGCGGAGTGGCATAGCGGTTAACACCATTGACTTGAATTCTCTTTGTGCCCTGTTCAAGAAGATCCATGGCTTGTTGGTCTTGCCTTGATCTGATGACAGTTTTCTCACTGCGTGCAGGTAAAGCGTCGAGTTTCCAGAGTTTTTCCACATTGTAGCGCAGTTCATCTGCAGGAGAACTGAAGGATGTAAACAAACACTGGACAGGCTGAGAGGATTCCTGAGACTGGAAGTCTCTGATGGGGCCTTGGAGTGTCCATCCCAGGTGGGTTTTGACTGCTGCAGGTGATCCAGAAGGGCCCAGTCTGACCGGAGCAATGGGAGTGATTAGGTGGATGTGATCTGAGCCTATGAGCAGTAGTGGTGATGCCCTTTTAATGGATGGTAATGGGATGCCTTGTAGATGCTTGCATTTCCTTTGAAGAGATTTTACAGGATAAGTGTGGTCTGAAAGCGCTAACTGGCTGGCAGTAAAGGCTTGATTGATTGTGAAAGTCTTCTCAGGATGTGTGACAGGAGAGATCTGAAAACTGACGGATGAGCCATGAAGAGTTTCAACATCTTGGCGGACAGTTCTAAGTGACAGTTTTTCTGCTCTGCCACCCAAACAGAGCTTATGAGCAGCGGAATGCAGAAGAATGGTACGTTGAGAACCATCATCAAGTACTGCATATGTTTCTAAGGTTTTCTTGCCACTATGGAGAAGTACCTTTACCACTTTCAGGAGTACAGTATTGCAGTCACTGGGTTGGTCAAGATACAGCGTCCTCACAGCAAGACCAGTATGATTGTTAGATCTTTGATTTACCTCACACAGTATTTGCAGATGTCTTCCTTTACAGGTAGCACAGGATTTCTTCAGGTCACACTTTGCAGCTTGATGGGTGCGAGCGCATCGCCAGCAACGTTTGTTGTCCTTTATCCAGTTTATCTTCTGATCCTTTGTCATATCTGTAAATTCAGAACATTTGCTGATATGATGTTCAGGTGATCTGCAGTATGTACAGGTTGCTCTGGACTTTGGAAAGGGTTCAGAAGATAGCATAGGTTCGCTAGGTTTGTTTGCTCCATGTAGGATTGTCGTCGAAGCAGGTATGAATTTGCGTGGGTGTCTTTGCTGAGCAATAGATGATGTGGGAATTTCTTTCCTCGTCTGACACCGAGTTTCAGTTTGCAACCAGGAGGAGAATATAAGCAGATCATATTTCAAGGCACCTTGGCTCCTGTAAACATGCCGTTTAAAGCGACATGAGTGTTCCGCAGAAAGCTTCTCCAAGAGACGATCCACGTGAGAGCCACAAAGGAGTTCTGCATGTCCTGCATCGTCCATTGTACTAAGCAGACCAAAAAAGTGCTTGTACACGGAGGGTGAAGTTATCAAGAGCATGACCATCACTTGCTCTGATAAAGGGAAGATCCATTATATTCCTAAGCTCCTTCAAAGCCAATTGCCGAGGTTGCCCATAACGTTCATCAAGAGCATTGATAGCTTGGGTGTACGGGTCAAAAGCATAGGAGAAGGCAAGAGCTAATCGCTTGGCTTGATATACTTTCAGATGGTCAAGGAGAACATGATATTTAAATTGCTCAGTCTCGTTAGGGTCAAGCAGATTACTAAGTGCCATTTCATCCTCTCTGGTGAAATCTGGGAAAGAAGGACCATCAAGCTTGTAGACATGGGTTCTGCCAGTAGGTGGTGCTGAAGATTTCGATTCATGGTGGTCATGAGATGTTGACTGAGGCTGGGAGGTAATGGAAACAAGAGGCTGACCAAGGTCTACAACCTGGGAATTCAAAGGCTGAACTAGCTGAGCGTTACTCTCTGGTCTGCCTAGGATAGGCCTAGGCAGACCAGCTGAAGGAATTGCAGCATCAAGGATCGACAAATTAGGTAAATAGGGCATGGCAGAGGGAACAGCAACAGGATGACGGCTGACCTCTGGTGGACAAGAAGATGACTGACATAGTGGTTTAACACTTGGAGAGGAAAGACCTTGCTGGTTTGCTGGAGAAGTTACTGGTGCGTTATACACAGATTGTCTGCCACTTGTAGATGACCCAGATCTGAATGAATGAGGAGTAGATGATCTATTCATGCAACGTTGAATACCCCTCATGATTTCAGCCTGATCAGTAGGCACAGGTTCATCAAAGTCAGTTAAAGCCTCAATGTCAGGCTCCTGTCTGCGTTGGTCATCTTGGTCATCCTGCAACCCATGTGTGTCTGCTGTATGCTGCATGCAGTCTGTTTGACATGTAGCAGCTTTAACTCTTGGATATTGAACTTCATAATCTTGTAGATGGGTAGGTGGTCGGCTTTCATGACCTGAACGTTGAAGAGTCCCATCTAATGGCTGTGAATCCATGACAATAGTCTAGCTCCGGCTCGAAGGACCATGGAAAAGAGGAAGGGTTCAAAAGGTACATTTACTATCGTCATGTGATCCATCGGTCAGAATGCATGAAGGAAGCCAGGAAACTTTGCATATCCTCTGAAAATGTTTTATTTTCTCTGATTTAGATGAGGTATTTGTAAACAAAGAAAACTTCCATGTGGAAGTGAAAAGAGTGAGTGAAAGGGAGTGCAGTCCTTAAATAGTGTGAACCAGGTGAACTCAATCAACTCAATTAGAAAGGAAAGGTGGAAGTGAGAGCCAATCAGTGAAAAGAACAGGAACTAAAGGAAGTGTGGTAAAGGAAGTGAATAAAATAAAGATAAATTAAGGATCTTTACTACAACAACAGTCGTCTTCACATCAACTCAAACACATGATCTCTGCCTGTTCTCTCGCTCTCTGTCTTTCTGTCCAATCCTGAAGCCTGTCACCATTCTCCTCTCACAGCTTCACTGAGGAAAGCAGCCGCTGAGAGGGTTGGGGGTTTACAGGAAATACTGGATCTCTGCTTTGATACTAACTGTGTTTAGTACAATACTGCTGAAACCAGCATGGACTGACTCCAACCTTCTACTGACCTCAGAGTCTCCAGTCTGCAGTGTGGACTCTCCTTCAGATCAGACAGCAGCTTCACGTCTGAATCCTGCAGGTAGTTCAAGATCAGGTTCAGCTCTCTCAGATGGGAGGGGTTGGACTTCAGAGCTGAGGCCAGAGAAGCACAGCTGATCTCTGACAAACTGCAGCTCCACAATCTGAATAAAGAATAAATGATGGAGATAAAAATCCATTTCTAATCCAATCAGATGTGTTCAGGTTTTAAATCCGGAGCTCAACATTACTATGTCCTAGTCAATGAGCCTTTCCCTAAAATGAGTAGAGGGACTTTGTCATTATGTTATTGTGGATCATCATAATGTCAGCCTTCTACAGACATCATCCAAATGTCAGCACAACATTCATACACCTATTCATGTCAACACAGATCAATAACATGCTGCTGATCTCAGGCTAGTCTGGAACTAGAGGAGAAAAACTATATTGATCCTTTAAACAGCTCCATTTGGAAATATGATCTGATCTGTGTGTGTGTGTGTGTGTGTGTTCTGAAGGATCAATATCAGTGATCAGACATTATTTGTGAAAACACATTGAAACCAACAGAAACAAAGAAATATTTCTACTTCAACAAGTAAACTTGATCAGTTTAAAACAAATATTAGTTCAGAGGATCTTCTGTATCCAGATGTGACCATTTACCAAAAGTTAGAAACATTCATTTACTTTAACGACTAACAGCGGACATTTTCTACAGTTTCTGTAAGAAACACAAGTCTTTGTGACTGCAGACTAAATTTAGTACAAGAAACATGAAAACATGAACAAAAGGACATTTACAACTTTATGGATGGAAGTTATGTCTGAACAGAAATTAGCTTCAATTGTTAATTAAACATATCAGATCTACAATAGTAACAGAGAGTCAGTGAACTGACCTCAGAGTCTCCAGTCTGCAGTGTGGATCCTCCAGAAAACCACACAGCATCTTCACTCCTGAATCCTGCAGCTTGTTGTCACTCAGGTCCAGCTCTCTCAGATGGGAGGGGTTGGACTTCAGAGCTGAGGCCAGAGAAGCACAGCTGGTCTCTGACAAACTGCAGCGCCACAATCTGAATAAAGAATAAATGATGGAGATAAAAATCCATTTCTAATCCAATCAGACGTGTTCAGGTTTTAAATGTGGAGCTCAACATTACTATGTCCTAATCAATGAGCTTTTCCCTAAAATGAGTAGAGGGACTTTGTCATTGTGTTATTGTGGATCATCATAATGTCAGCCTTCTACAGACATCATCCAAATGTCAGCACAACATTCATACACCTATTCATGTCAACACAGATCAATAACATGCTGCTGATCTCAGGTCAGTCTGGAACTAGAGGAGAAAAACTATATTGATCCTTTAAACAGCTGCATTTGGAAATATGATCTGATCTGTGTGTGTGTGTGTGTGTGTGTGTGTGTGTGTGTGTGTGTGTGTGTGTGTCTTCTAAAGGATCAATATCAGTGATTAGACATTATTTGTGAAAATATGTTGAAACCAACAGAAACAAAGAAATATTTCTACTTCAACAAGTAAACTTGATCAGTTTAAAACAAATATTAGTTCAGAGGATCTTCTGTATCCAGATGTGACCATTTACCAAAAATTAGAAACATTCATTTACTTTAACGACTAACAGCAGACATTTTCTACAGTTTCTTTAAGAAACACAAGTCTTTGTGACTGCAGACTAAATTTAGTACAAGAAACATGAAAATATGAACAAAAGGACATTTACAACTTTATGGATGGAAGTTATGTCTGAACAGAAATTAGCTTCAATTGTTAATTAAACATATCAGATCTACAATAGTGACAGAGTCAGTGAACTGACTCCAGAGTCTCCAGTCTGCAGTGTAGATCCTCCAGAAAACCACACAACAGCTTCACTCCTGAATCCTGCAGCTCCATACAGCTCAGCTGCAGCGCTCTCAGATGGGAGGGGTTGGACTTCAGAGCTGAGGCCAGAGAAGCACAGCTGATCTCTGACAAACTGCAGCGCTCCAATCTGAATAAAGAATAAACGATGGAGATAAAAAATCCATTTCTAATCCAATCAGATGTGTTCAGGGTTTTAAATGTGGAGCTCAACATTACTATGTCCTAATCAATGAGCTTTTCCCTAAAATGAGTAGAGGGACTTTGTCATTGTGTTATTGTGGATCATCATAATGTCAGCCTTCTACAGACATCATCCAAATGTCAGCACAACATTCATACACCTATTCATGTCAACACAGATCAATAACATGCTGCTGATCTCAGGCCAGTCTGGAACTAGAGGAGAAAAAACTATATTGATCCTTTAAACAGCTGCATTTGGAAATATGATCTGATCTGTGTGTGTGTGTGTGTGTGTTGTGTGTGTGTGTGTGTGTGTGTGTGTGTGTGTTCTGAAGGATCAATATCAGTGATCAGACATTATTTGTGAAAACACATTGAAACCAACAGAAACAAAGAAATATTTTTACTTCAACAAGTAAACTTGATCAGTTTAAAACAAATATTAGTTCAGAGGATCTTCTGTATCCAGATGTGACCGTTTACCAAAAATTAGAAACATTCATTTACTTTAACGACTAACAGCGGACATATACAACAGTTTCTTTAAGAAACACAAGTCTTTGTGACTGCAGACTAAATTTAGTACAAGAAACATGAAAACATGAACAAAAGGACATTTACAACTTTATGGATGGAAGTTATGTCTGAACAGAAATTAGCTTCAATTGTTAATTAACAACATATCAGATCTACAACAGTAACAGAGAGTCAGTGAACTGACCTCAGAGTCTCCAGTCTGCAGTCTGGACTCTCCAGAAAACCACACAGCAGCTTCACTCCTGAATCCTGCAGGTTGTTGTTCCAGCTCAGGTCCAGCTCTCTCAGATGGGAGGGATTGGACTTCAGAGCTGAGGCCAGAGAAGCACAGCTGATCTCTGACAAACTGCAGAGCTCCAGTCTGAATAAAGAATAAATGATGTAACGTTAGAAGACAATGTTCCTGCTTGAAATCATTCAGTGTTTAATAATCTGTTCAGAGCTGAAGAAGGTTTAGAATGTAGAAGTTTAGAAAATGGAAATATTTGTTATTGTCTGATAGTTGAAATAGAGATTATTTATTTATTCATTGTATTTATGTATTTTATTATCATTTCTTTAAAAACATGATGTGGAATAGAAGCTGATTATCAGGAAGAGCATTACATCTGTTTGTTTTATTATTTCTAAGTCTGTGGATGAAACGTTAAGTCAGCAGTCAGATTGCCGGCTGATGATTGGTTCTGACAGATCCTTCTACTTGCAGACTGCATCAACACGGACTGTTCTTAAATAGCGTGTTAGCTTGCTGACACTGTTTGGAGTAAAGCAGCCGTCCTCCTGATCAGTCCTGAGCTGAGCTAAGTCCAGAAAAACCCTCCACGGGGCGTCACTACGTCCACTCAGTGTTCTGTGATTTACAGTTTGCACCATCAGTTTTATAGAGAGTCTTTCCTCCTGAGGCGTCCCCCAAAGAAGCACCTACAGGGTCCACAGGCTCAAGTAGAAAACGTCTCGGGTTACGTTGGTAACGAGACACTGCGTCGGTGACGACACTATGGGAACGCCTTTAGGCGTGGCAGGGCTGAATGCGAATGAAAACTACTCCAATCCTATTGGCTTAGTGAGAACGGAAGCACGGCGGCACATAGGTACATTAGCTCTTTACTATGAAGCAAGGCACTCCAGGCGGGGAGAGGTGCGGCGAACCGACGCAGTGTCTCGTTCCCCTTTCTCGGGGAACAAAGGTTACCTACGTAACCCGAGACGTTCCCCTTCGAGGGGAACTCGAACTGCGTCGGTGACAACACTATGGGAACGAGATACCCACTATGCCGCGCCGAAAACCCCGCCTGCCCTACCTTGCAGGCAACCTGTGGGCACGACTAGAGAGAGAGCGCTCGTGTGCCGGGTGCATAGGGAAGGTCCAGACTATAAAAACGAATGAAGGTGTGAGGAGTGGCCCAGCCAGCTGCATCACAAACCACCTAAAGAGATGCTCCAGAGAGGAGAGCCGTGGAGACTGCCATGCCTCTTGTGGAGTGAGCTCTTACAGCCATAGGTGAAGGCAAATTGCTCACCTGATAAGCCAGGATGGCGTAACGTTGCAGACATGTTTTTGTCCTATCCCGTGTAGATAGTTTATGTTTTCCTTATCGCTTGTTTGTTTTTATTGCTTTACCGCTTGTTTGTTTCTGGATTCTCAAATCTTCATACCTTGTCTGCCTCCACTCAAAGCCGGATCGGATCCTCCGCCAGGCAGCTGACCGGCTGCTGCCTGCATTGTCCTCAGGCTTAGGTGGATGGCATGTAGCCTGTGCACCGTGCCAATCCCGGCTTCTTTCCGCTGTCTCCGCCGCGGCACCGGGGTGTCCGCAGCTAACTAGCTGCGGCCTGCTGCTTTGCTGCACGGACCGTTCGACTAGCGGAGCTACACCGGTTTTTCCTGCTGGCTCGCTGTCTCTGGCTGCGCCGGATTTTCCTGCTGACTTGCGGTATCCACCGCGGCACCGGGCTGTCCGCAGCTAACTAGCTGCAGACTGCTGCTTTGCTACACTCTCCCGAAGCTCTGCCTCAATTTGACTCTATTTGACTACTTGCTTTGCATCAGCTTACACCTGTGTCTCCATCATAATCATGCCTCATTTAGTGCTATTTTTGTTAACCTTTTCTACCTTACACACCTGCAGTCTCCTCAGTCCCCATTGCTTCAATACAGGCAGCTCATCCCCCCTTACAATGTCAGAAACCTGCTCCAGCCCAATAAACCTCTCCAGAGATGCAAACTCTTTTTTTTATTACTTATCACCTAGGTTTACCCCCATTGAACACTCATCCGTCCATATCCCTGGCTGCCCATACAGCCCTGAATCTTTTTTATCATGTCCAAAAGCCCACTCCTTTACTGTACTTCAACCAACGTTCTAAGCGACCTGTACTCATAGCCTTCAGCCGTATCATGACCTTACTCCTCCTGTATTCCTCAGGGGATGTGGAGCTAAACCCAGGCCCTGTAACCCCCAGTGCTATACCTACGCCCCAGGTTCTATCATTTGTTAATTTCTGCAATCGTAAAAGTCTTGGCTTCCTGCACATTAATATTCATAGTCTGCTCCCTAAATTCGATTCAGTCACTGCCCTCGCACATTCAGCTAATCCCGATATCCTGGCTGTGTCTGAGTCTTGGCTTAGGAAGTCTACCAAAAACTCTGAAATATCTATATCCAACTATAACATCTTCCGTCAAGATAGAACTGCTAAAGGGGGTGGGGTTGCAATCTATTGCAGAGATAACTTACAGAGTTCAGTTATTCTGTCCAGGACTATTCCCAAACAGTTTGAACTTCTACTCTTAAAAATCCATCTTTCTAGAAATAAATCTCTCACTGTGGCTGTCTGCTACAGACCCCCCCCTCAGCCCCGAGCAGTGCCCTGGACACCCTTTGTGAACTGATTGCCCCCCATCTATCATCTGAATTTCTATTGTTAGGAGACTTAAACTGGGATATGCTTAACACTTCAGCCTCCCTTCTTTCAAAGCTTGATGCCCTCAACCTTACACAGATTATCACTGAACCCACCAGGTACACCCTCAAACCCGTGAACAAAGGCACTCTCATAGATATCATCTTGACTAATTTGCCCTCAAATTACACCTCTGCTGTTTTTAACCAGGACCTCAGCGACCACTGCCTAATTGCCTGCGTCCGTAATGGATCTAAGGCCAAACGACCACCCATCATCACTGTTAAACGCTGCCTAAAACAATTCACTGAACAGGCATTTCTAAAAGATCTGTCTCTAGTATCTTGGGAGAACATTAACCTTATCCCGTCAGTTGAGGATGCCTGGTTGTTCTTTAAAAGTGATTTCCTCTCTGTCTTAAATAAACACGCCCCTTTTAAAAAGCTCAGAACTAAGAACAGATATAGTCCTTGGTTCACTTCAGACTTGACTGCCCTCAACCAGCACAAAAACATATTATGGCGTACCGCATTAGCCTCAAACAACCCCCGAGATATGCAACTTTTTAGAGAAGCCAGAAACCGTTATACTCAAGCAGTCAGGGTAACAAAAGCCAATTATTTCAAACAAAAATTTGCATCCTCTAGCACCAACTCTAGAAAGTTCTGGAACACTGTAAAATCCCTGGAAAACAAATGCACCTCCTCCCAGCTGCCCAATGCTCTGAAATCAGGGAACACTGTCACAACTGATAAGTCTATGATTATTGAGAATTTCAATAAGCATTTTGCTGCAACTGGCCATGCTTTCCACCAGGCTTCCCCCTCCCTAGTCAACAGCCCTGCACCCCTTGCAGTTCCACGCCAAAGCACTTCCCCACGCTTCTTTTTCACCCCTATCCAGACTGCTGATGTGTTGAGAGAGTTACAAAATCTTAACCCCTACAAAGCAGCCGGGCTGGATAATCTGGACCCCTCTTTCCTAAAATTATCTGCTGATATTATAACAACCCCCATTACCACCCTGTTCAACCTGTCTCTGTCATCTTCAGAAATCCCCAGAGACTGGAAAGCTGCCGCAGTCATTCCCCTCTTTAAAGGGGGAGACACCCTTGACCCAAACTGTTACCATCCCATATCTATCCTACCCTGTCTTTCAAAAGTCTTTGAAAGCCTAGTCAACAAACAGATTAACCATCTCGTCTCCCACCGTACCCTTTCTCCCATGCAATCCGGTTTCCGTGCTGGTCATGGGTGTACTACAGCCACCCTTAAGGTCCTAAATGACATCATAACCGCCATTGATAAAACACATTATTGTGCAACTGTTTTCATTGATTTATCTAAAGCCTTTGACTCTGTCAACCATCACCTTCTGATCTGCAGACTCAATAGCCTAGGCTTCTCAGTGAACCAGGCGAGGCAGTCATCTAACTACTTCTCCAACAGGGTCCAGCGTGTTAAATCAGAGGGGCTGTCTCTATAGGGGTGCCGCAGGGTTCGATTCTCGGGCCGACTCTATTCTCTCTGTATATCAATGATGTTGCTCTTGCTGCTGGTGACTCTCAGATCCACCTCTACGCGGATGACACCATTCTGTATACATCCGGCCCTTCACTGGACAATGTGTTATCAAACCTCCAGAAGAGCTTTAATTCTATTCAGTATTCTTTCCAAAATCTCCATCTATTACTAAACTCTGGTAAAACTAAGTGCATGCTCTTCAATCGATCGCTTCCCACTCCGGCTCATCTGACTAGTATCACAACGCTAGATGGGACAGAATTAGAATATGTGGACACTTACAAATACTTAGGTGTTTGGATAGACAGTTCCCTCTCTTTCCAGCCTCACATAAACCACCTTCAATCTAAAATCAAGTCCAGAATCGGTTTCTTATTCCGTAACAGGGCCTCCTTTACTCGTGCTGCCAAACTTGCCTTGGTAAGAACGACTGTTCTACCCATGCTGGATTTCAGTGATGTCATTTACAGAACTGCCTCAAATTCTGTCTTGAAAAAATTGGATGTGGTCTACCACTGTGCCATCCGCTTTGTTACCGGGCTCCATTTAAGACCCACCACTGTGACCTCTATGCATTAGTTGGCTGGTCGTCATTACACACTGACGCCTAACTCACTGGGTACCAACTTATATATAAGTGCTTGCTAGGCAGAGCCCCCATATACCCACGGCTCCTTGGTGTCGATATCATTACCCACCCGTAGCTTGCGCTCAAGCAGGTATATCTCTCTGGTTACCCCAAATGTCCGTACCACCTTTGGCCGCCATTCCTTCCAGTTTGCTGCCGCCAACGACTGGAACGAGCTACGAAAAACCCTAAAGCTAGAGACCCTCATCCCCCTCACTGCCTTTAAAGTAAATCTGTCTGAACTCTTGTCAGATGTATGTACATGCTAGGTCTCCTACCCCTCTCGCTTTGTTTGCACACCACCTGTAATTTAGAACTCAATTTGCACAAAATGTTTATAGATCTCTGTACCCTGTACATTTTTATTTATTTTTTTTATTTATTTATTTTTTATTTTTTTATTTTTTTATTATATATAGATTCTATTTATTTGTATATTGTGATTTTATTGCTGCCATACCATTTATGTATTAATCTGACCCACTTCCCTCAATGGTCGGCACCTGCGCTATTTGCACATAGACACTACTGCACTTAAATTTTTCTATGCTACGGAATCGTCACTGTTTTTACATATTGTGATTTGTACCATGTACTTAATGTGTAACTCTATGTTGTTCTGCACGTTTTACACCTTCTTGGCCAGGTTGCCGTTGCAAATGAGAATCTGTTCTCAATCGGCCTACCTGGTTAAATAAAGGTTAAATAAATAAAAAAAATAAAAAGGGAGATAGTCTGAACAATCCAATTGCTGATTGTATGTTTGGAAGCGGGGAGCCCAGCCTTGGGGGACCCGAAACACACCAGCAATTGGTCTGCCATCCTCCACCGAGAGGACCTCAGAGTATATGCACTCAGGGCAGAGCAAATGAAGGGCAGAGCAAATGAAGTCTCTCGTCCTCCGCCGTCACATGAGGTGGAGGATGAAATGCCTGCAGTACCACGAGCCCCATTACGTTGGACTGCACCTTAGAAGTGTATCCCGGAAAGGTGTGTAGGATGGCCCTCCTATTCACTGGGGCAAACTCCAGGCAATGAGGAGCAATCGACAAAGCCTGGAGGTCCCCCACCCTCCTCAGAGAAGTGATAGCGAGGAGAAAAGTCATCTTCAGGGTCAGGTACTTGGCCTCTGCCGACTCAAGGGGCTCGAAGGGGGCCTCAGCCAATGCTTCAAGCACCACTGCCAGGTCCCAGGTGGGAACTCTGGGGCGAGTCACAGGTCTCATCCTCCGGGTCCCACGGAGGAATCGTACGACCAATGGAAGCCTTCCCAGAGACCCATCCCTACAAAGGGTGTGGAAAGCTGATATGGCTGCCACATGCACCTTGAGGGTGGATGGGGAAAGGCCTGCAGAGAAGCGGTCCTGCAAAAACTCCAGCACCTGAACCACCGGGCAGGTAACTTGGTCCAGCATGCGTTCTCTGCACCATGTGGAGAAAACATTCCATTTGATGCCGTACATCCTCCATGTGGACGGGGCCCTGGAGCTAAGGAGTGTCTCGACTGCTCCTGTCGTTAGGCCTGCCTCTAGGTACTGCACCCCCTCAAGGGCCAGACCCACAGCCGCCACAGGGCGGGGCAAGGGTGAAGAACCCGGCCCCCTTCCCGGGACAGCAGGTCTCTCCTCAGAGGGACCTGCCATGGCGGACCTTCCAGGAGAGCCAGCAAGTCCGAGAACCACACCCGGGTTGGCCAGAACGGTGCTACTAGAAGTAGTTGAATACCGTCCTGACGGACCCTCTCCAGGATCCCCGGGAGCAGAGCGACTGGGGGAAATGCTTACAGATGTAGCCTCGGCCATGAGTGTACCATGGCGTCCAGCCCTAGTGGGGCCGGGGGTGTCAGGGAAAACTATAGAGGACAGTGCGTAGTCTCTTGAGACGCAAACAGATCCACGTCTATGGGCCCAAACCTTCCGCACAATGACTCCACCACCTCAGGGTGGAGTCTCCATTCCCCGGGCCTCAGCCCCTGTCTCGACAGCAAGTCTGCTCCCTGATTCTGAAGTCCCGGGATGAACATTGCTCTGATAGACAGTAGCCTCTGCCGGGACCACAGGAGGATCTGGTGCGCCAGTCTGCAAAGAGGGCGTGAGCGCAGACCCCCCTGGTGATTCAGATAGGCCACCACTGCCGTATTGTCGGACCTGACAAGAACGTGGTGACCCTGGAGTTCGGGCAGGAAGCTCCTCAGAGCCCGGAACACAGCCAGAATCTCGAGGCAATTGATGTGCCATGACGAATGATGCTCCTGCCAGACCCCCTGTGCCGAGCGGTCTCCCATGACCGCGCCCACAGTGTCGAAACGATTACACGGCGACAAGATACCCCTAACTTGGGTCCCTGGGACAAGAACCAAGGCTTCTTCCACTCTGATAGGGCACAAAGACATCTGTGCGTGACCCGTATCAGGCGGAACGGATTTCCCCTCGGGGAGAACCCCTTGGTCTTCAACCACCACTGCAGGGCCCTTATGTGCAATAGACCAGAAGGTATCACGCTGGAAGCTGCTGCCATGAGGCGCAAAAGGTGTCTCGTGTAATTTTCAGGTGGACCCCTGAAGTGCCAGAACGGCAGGGGAGAGCCATTGAAGATCCACGGTGAGTGAGTCTGGATTCCGACTGCAGACCCTCGGGGAAGGCAGTACGGCGTGGACTCAATGGTGGCAGGTGCGTCCCAAACGTGTAAACGGCGGGATAATGTCACCCGTTGCCATGGCGGAGGGGACCTCTGTCGGCTTCCGGGGGGTGGGGGGGCGGGGCTGCAGATATGCTCATCATGCTCCACCGCGCCAACCCCTCGGGGCTGGTGGCCGGTGCTTTCTTGCCGATCTCGGACGGTCTCCTGAAGCGGGCCGCCAAGAAAAAGCCGCCGATGAACTGCAGTCTGGGACTGACCTTCTGGCAGACTGCCGCCCCTCGGGGCTGGCAGAATGGTGAAGGCTTGGTGGTGGCTAGCGCGTCCCGAGCGCCTCAATGGTGGGAAAACAGCGCGCTAGTCCCAGAGCATCCTCTACCCACGGCATCGTCCCATAGCCGCGGTCCTTGATCACCGCTGCTTGCCGTACTCCAGCAGCTGGTGAGTAGACAGCTGGGCGGAGAATGTTATCCCAAGACTTACATAACTCATTATGTAAGTCTGGAAAAAAACGGCATGGGGATGCTCAGGAAGCGATCATCCAGTTAATACACTGATAATTTTTTACAGTGTACCGGCATTAAGCTTCCTCACAGCCTGTGACCAGTCAAGGATGAGCTTAGCCACAGACCGCGTCACCACTTCCAGGCGCTCATCATAGTCGGCCGCGGCACTCTTCTGATGACGTCGGCCTGACACCCGGAAGTCATTCTCCTCCTCCCTGACGCTAAACACATCTAGCTCCTCAGAGCCAGAGTGCATTCGCCTCGCCGAACGGAGAAAGCCAAGAACGGGCTCCCGAACGGGAATGAGGGGAGTCGGAGTCAGCAGATGATCATCTGCCGTCTCGGACTCCTCCAGCAGATCTTGCTGCGATCCCCATAACTGAAACCGCATATATATATATATATATATATATATATATATAGTTCTTATGTTGTATGTGTGTTGCTTTGGCAATGTTGTTACACATCATCTGACACAGATCTTACAGTATCACTGGACACATTTTACATTTGTATTTTTTCTGAAAGAGCTCTTCTTATTCTGGGGATTGTTTCAAACATGGTTGGTGCTCTATGAGAGTGTTAAAGGCTCTGTAATAAACCTGCCCACTGTTCTTTAATCACACACAGTCTGTTTCTCTCCCCTACACTACTTCTCACAGCCTAGGTTGGTATGTTAGCTAAAGTGCTACACTAGTGTTAAATATTCTACACCTGCCTTTAGCACTGGGCTTTCCCCAGTACGTTCAACTATGACGCTAAGGGGCTCCAAGTGCGTTATAGAGGGACAACAAGGGGTCTTGGCCATTGGTCCATATGTGACGACTCTGGAGTGAGAACGGGTTGGGTTGTAGATGGTTCATTTTATATAAACTGTTGTACAGTTTATGCAGCAATAGTCTGTCTTGTTGTTGATGTGTTTTTTATGAACGAATGGCTGAAAGGCATTTTGTAATAAATAATATGTTCTGTATCACTTTGGGTTGTGTCCGTTTGCCTTTTCTGTTCAGAAGATAACTCATTCTTGTGTTACGATATCATTTGTAAATGTTTTGTAAGGCACAGACAGTCCTCACTTTAGATGAGCTCACACAAAGTACTTTACTAACAACTAGTAACCAGAATTAATCATGAATTGTATTATTAAGTGTCATAAAACATCTATGAACACTAGGGGTGCAACAACTAATCGACGTAGTCGACAAAAATCGATTATTAAATTTGTTGCCAATGAATTTAATAATCGATTCGTTCATGACGTCATCGGGCCGTAGCGACACCGTCAGCTTGACAGAGTAAAGTGATGTGAACACTAACGTTAAAGTTAGTAAAACACCATCAGAGCTGCAGAAACACCTTCACAACCTAAAACCTCCAGAGTGTGGCAGCATTTCACTCTTCACTCAGACAGAAAGGTCTGAGCTCTCCTGGAAAAACCGGAGCGTCTGAAGAGGAGGCATCGAACGTTGGGACTCGTCTCGGTAAGCTAGTTAGCGAGCTAGCTTCACGTTAAAGCAGAGTTACTTCACGTTATGAGCTGAAACGTTTTCTATACGTTTGGTCAGTTTGATTGATTGTTACAGTTGTGGCGCTGTGTAGCACATAATTATAATGCACAACTGCCACGTTCACGTTCCAGATGTGCCCTGACTTTACAATCAGAAACACTGCATCACTCAATTGCGACGTTCCCAGCTGGAGAATGTGTTGCTGCTGAGTGCACAAGATTAACGTTAGACAACAACGGACAATTTAATACTTTCTAAAGACGAGAAAACAGTTCTGTCTGTGTGTGAGGCGGCTAAGTTGTTGAGTTTGGGGAAACTATATTTGTTGTGAAACGCTGTCAACTACAAAATCGTTATTATTCCTCCCCTCTTGTAAATTCGGCAAATGAAACGCATGACGTTATTACTTTCTTTGTATACAGAGTCAGTTTGTCCCGTTGTATTGCAATACTGACGTGAAAGCTGCTCCGTCACTAAACAGCAGATCAGCTGCTTATCAGGACGAGATTTCAGCTGAACTTTCTGTTGCTGCAGCAGAAACGTTCATTAGAAGATGCATGTTTGAAAGCAGTATTTATTTTATTGTCATGACTGTTAATTAGCACATGGCTAAAACAACCTCAGGTTTAATTTAAAGGCTAATAGATAAATGAGAGACAATTCATAATCCGAATATAGTCGATAATAAAGAATACAACATGTATCACTATGTTTATAAATGACATACTAATGTGTATTAACATAAGAACAATGCTTTATAAATAATGAATTCTGTATTTACTAATACTTCACTACTGCTTTATAGTGTGTAGTTATTATAAAGTGCTGCTGAAATGTTTCTACTTCAACAAGTAAACTTGATCAGTTTCAAACAAATATAGTTCAGAGGATCTTCTGTATCCAGATGTGACCGTTTCAGATAAGACATACCTGTGTTAATCCCTGTAGGGGAAAATCAGATTGGCACAGCAACACATAGGAATGTAAAGGACACAATACAAATACAATAAAAAGTAGAATCAGCTACATTCTACGTAGATGTGTAAATATATACACACAGTGTACACACTATCAAAAGAATCGATATACAATAACAATGATGTTCAATAAATCAAGTCAAAATAGAGTCAGTCAGTTTGGTGCTGTGGTGTTGTGGAGCCTAGGGGGTGTGCATCTTCACTGGTCTCACGATTCCATTCCACCTTAATATATCTGTTCCTGTTTTTGTCTCGACCAGCGTAGTTACATGTTTGTTTCTTCTAACTGATTATTGTAATCTTATGTTGAGCACCATCGGCTTTGAGAAACGGCTTCTCCTTCATTTGTGTACTCGATATGTGGATGAATGACAACAAACGAACTTGAAGTAGCAGCAAAAAAGCGTCCTGCTCAGCTTCCAGACCGCAGTCTGAAGAGGAGATGTTAGCTAGCGCTAACTGCCTTCACTTTTCCAGCAGTTGGAAAACAGACAGACTTTAATTAATGGGCACGCTGTGACCTGCAGCGTACATTTACTGCCTCACTGAAACCTAGCGCTCATCTTTTCCTCCTGTGCTTTCACTGTCACCTACTGCCGCCTGTCCTGTAGCTGTCCTATAAAGAATGAGGAGAGGACGCTAGCTAAGCGCTGCCGTGCTGCACAGTGTGCGGGTGAAAATCATTAACGTTAGTTTGATTTTATTGATCATGTCAAAGTTTAGTAGCAGTGGTCATTTAACAGCTGTCTGTGCTGAACAGGGAGAACCACACCTCTCCGTTGTGTTCACACCACAGACGGTCCGGAGCTGCACTTCCACATTTCTGAGTTCCGCCTTTTTCGTTCTGTCAACATTACGTTATCAGTTAACCTCTAGATAATCCATTATTGACATTTGTCAATGGATTCAGAATCGTCCAAGTCCGCATCGCGATGCATCTAAAGATCAGTTATTTTCCACACCCCTAGCGGAGCCTGATGGCTGATGGCACAAATGAGCCTCCAAAGCTCTTTGAGGCTCGGGGCTGGATGAGTCTGTGGCTGAAGGAGCTCCCGAGCTGCCTCAGCTCAGCATAGAGAGGATGAGAGGGGTTGTCCATGATGGTTTTCAGCTTCCCTCTCATCCTCCTCTCAGTCACTTTCTCCACACTGTCCACTTCCATCCCCACCACCGAGCTGGCCTTCCTCACCAGCTCGCCCAGTTTGTTGGTGCACGTACCAAACATCAATCAACTGTTAATTAAACATATCAGATCTACAATAGTAACAGAGAGTCAGTGAACTGACCTCAGAGTCTCCAGTCTGCAGTGTGGATCCTCCAGAAAACCACACAGCAGCTTCACTCCTGAATCCTGCAGCTTGTTGTCACTCAGGTCCAGCTCTCTCAGATGGGAGGGGTTGGACTTCAGAGCTGAGGCCAGAGAAGCACAGCTGATCTCTGACAAACTGCAGCTCCACAATCTTAATAAAGAATAAATGATGGAGATAAAAATCCATTTCTAATCCAATCAGATGTGTTCAGGTTTTAAATGTGGAGCTCAACATTACTATGTCCTAATCAATGAGCTTTTCCCTAAAATGAGTAGAGGGACTTTGTCATTGTGTTATTGTGGATCATCATAATGTCAGCCTTCTACAGACATCATCCAAATGTCAGCACAACATTCATACACCTATTCATGTCAACACAGATCAATAACATGCTGCTGATCTCAGGCCAGTCTGGAACTAGAGGAGAAAAACTATATTGATCCTTTAAACAGCTGCATTTGGAAATATGATCTGATCTGTGTGTGTGTGTGTGTGTGTGTGTGTGTGTATGTGTGTGTGTGTTCTGAAGGATCAATATCAGTGATCAGACATTATTTGTGAAAACACATTGAAACCAACAGAAACAAAGAAATATTTCTACTTCAACAAGTAAACTTGATCAGTTTAAAACAAATATTAGTTCAGAGGATCTTCTGTATCCAGATGTGACCGTTTATCAAAAATTAGAAACATTCATTTACTTTAACGACTAACAGCAGACATTTTCTACAGTTTCTTTAAGAAACACAAGTCTTTGTGGCTGCAGACTAAATTTAGTACAAGAAACATGAAAATATGAACAAAAGGACATTTACAACTTTATGGATGGAAGTTATGTCTGAACAGAAATTAGATTCAATTGTTAATTAAACATATCAGATCTACAATAGTAACAGAGAGTCAGTGAACTGACCTCAGAGTCTCCAGTCTGCAGTGTGGATCCTCCAGAAAACCACACAGCAGCTTCACTCCTGAATCCTTCAGCTTGTTCCAGCTCAGGCCCAGCTCTCTCAGATGGGAGGGGTTGGACTTCAGAGCTGAGGCCAGAGAAGCACAGCTGATCTCTGACAAACTGCAGCTCCTCAATCTGAATAAAGAATAAATGATGGAGATAAAAATCCATTTCTAATCCAATCAGATGTGTTCAGGTTTTAAATGTGGAGCTCAACATTACTATGTCCTAATCAATGAGCTTTTCCCTAAAATGAGTAGAGGGACTTTGTCATTGTGTTATTGTGGATCATCATAATGTCAGCCTTCTACAGACATCATCCAAATGTCAGCACAACATTCATACACCTATTCATGTCAACACAGATCAATAACATGCTGCTGATCTCAGGTCAGTCTGGAACTAGAGGAGAAAAACTATATTGATCCTTTAAACAGCTGCATTTGGAAATATGATCTGATCTGTGTGTGTGTGTGTGTGTGTGTGTGTGTGTGTGTGTGTGTGTGTGTGTGTGTGTGTGTGTGTTCTGAAGGATCAATATCAGTGATCAGACATTATTTGTGAAAACACATTGAAACCAACAGAAACAAAGAAATATTTCTACTTCAACAAGTAAACTTGATCAGTTTAAAACAAATATTAGTTCAGAGGATCTTCTGTATCCAGATGTGACCATTTACCAAAAGTTAGAAACATTCATTTACTTTAACGACTAACAGCGGACATTTTCTACAGTTTCTTTAAGAAACACAAGTCTTTGTGACTGCAGACTAAATTTAGTACAAGAAACATGAAAACATGAACAAAAGGACATTTGCTACTTTATGGATGGAACAGAAATTAGATTCAATTGTTAATTAAACATATCAGATCTACAATAGTAACAGAGAGTCAGTGAACTGACCTCAGAGTCTCCAGTCTGCAGTGTGGATCCTCCAGAAAACCACACAACAGCTTCACTGCTGAATCCTGCAGCTTGTTGTTACTCAGCTGCAGCTCTCTCAGATGGGAGGGGTTAGACTTCAGAGCTGAGGCCAGAGAAGCACAGCTGATCTCTGACAAACTGCAGTCCTCCAATCTGAATAAAGACCAAATGATGGAGATAAAAATCCATTTCTAATCCAATCAGATGTGTTCAGGTTTTAAATGTGGAGCTCAACATTACTATGTCCTAATCAATGAGCTTTTCCCTAAAATGAGTAGAGGGACTTTGTCATTGTGTTATTGTGGCTCATCGTAATGTCAGCCTTCTACAGACATCATCCAAATGTCAGCACAACATTCATACACCTATTCATGTCAACACAGATCAATAACATGCTGCTGATCTCAGGCCAGTCTGGAACTAGAGGAGAAAAACTATATTGATCCTTTAAACAGCTGCATTTGGAAATATGATCTGATCTGTGTGTGTGTGTGTGTTCTGAAGGATCAATATCAGTGATCAGACATTATTTGTGAAAACACATTGAAACCAACAGAAACAAGTAAATATTTCTACTTCAACAAGTAAACTTGATCAGTTTAAAACAAATATTAGTTCAGTGGATCTTCTGTATCCAGATGTGACCATTTATGTCACGAGGACCCGGCTGTGAGCCTGTGTGTGTTTTCCTTTTCTCTCTTTCTCTCTCTCTCTCCCTCTCCAGTCCGGGAGCTGGGGGCGTGTTCTGCTGTGGGCTCTGCACTCACCTGTACCTCATCAGATATCAGCACACCTGGGTTGCATGACTCGTTATCTCTACCTTAAAGCTCAGACATCCAGTCACCGCCGGATCGTTGTTTTCCTCGCATATGTCGAGTACAGCCCCAGCCACTTTTGCCTTTGAAACCTTAGTGAGTTTTTGCCTGCGACTAACTTTTACTTTCCTCTGTTCTCCCTGAAGACCCCCGCCTTGGCAACCTCCTACCAGTACCATCCTGTGTCAACCCGCAGCCCGGACACCTCCCAGCCTTTCAGGTTCTCCTACCTTCGTTTCGGACTCGGAGAGAGAACCTCTAGCCCTGAGATATCCTTTTCCCTGTTGTATTAATAAACTTTCTCGTTTTGATTGGAATCTGCGTTTGGGTCTTCTCTATCAGGAACAGATTGTGACAATTTACGAAAAATTAGAAACATTCATTTACTTTAACGACTAACAGCAAACATTTTCTACAGTTTCTTTAAGAAACACAAGTCTTTGTGACTGCAGACTAAATTTAGTACAAGAAACATGAAAATATGAACAAAAGGACATTTGCAACTTTATGGATGGAACAGAAATTAGATTCAATTGTTAATTAAACATATCAGATCTACAATAGTAACAGAGAGTCAGTGAACTGACCTCAGAGTCTCCAGTCTGCAGTGTGGATCCTCCAGAAAACCTGACAGCTTCACTCCTGAATCCTTCAGCTTGTTCTCTCTCAGGTCCAGCGCTCTCAGATGGGAGGGGTTGGACTTCAGAGCTGAGGCCAGAGAAGCACAGCTGATCTCTGACAAACTGCAGCTCACCAATCTGAATAAAGAATAAATGATGGAGATAAAAATCCATTTCTAATCCAATCAGATGTGTTCAGGTTTTAAATGTGGAGCTCAACATTACTATGTCCTAATCAATGAGCTTTCCCTAAAATGAGTAGAGGGACTTTGTCATTGTGTTATTGTGGCTTATCATAATGTCAGCCTTCTACAGACATCATCCAAATGTCAGCACAACATTCATACACCTATTCATGTCAACACAGATCAATAACATGCTGCTGATCTCAGGCCAGTCTGGAATAATGATCAAATCAGTTACTTTCATTTTCTTCTGCTTCTTCTAATTCAGAACAATCAGGTGTCATTTTATGAAAAATACTCAGACAGATGTTTTCTATAGAATTCCAAAATGTTTAATATGAAATAAATAAGTAAAAACTAAACTCCAGCTCTTTAACACCTGAACTTCTGCTTCTCAGTTCAAAGCACAGATTCAGCCTCTCCTCATCACCACTGTCATCTCCATCAACACACAGCTGACTGACTGTGAGCTTCATCCTCAGTCGTCCTTATAACTGGATCAAATGTGCACTGAGCAAAGAGAGAGGCTCCTTCTCTTCATCTTAAATGTAACCGAGTTCCTTCCTGTACAAATGTAGTGTTTTATTTATGCTCCTGTTTACTGGTTGAGTCAGAACACAAAGTGACATCAGATGATGTGGTGTAGGGCGGGGGCCCAATTATCCACCTAACTGATGTCATCGATTATGAAATCTCTTTATTTGCATAACATGCGTTGGCGGGTCACAATGAAGCACTGCGTCCAGTTAAAGCAGCGATTCCACCCGGAGAACGAGCTGCAGCCCAAAAACAAAGAACTTTAGACAGAGACCAACAACATGGTGCTCTGTGAGCTCTGCAGACTGGAAATGTCTTCACTGCAGCACAACTGCTGAGCAGGAACAAGTGAAAGCATCCTGGAGCGCTTTGTCAAGACGGCAGCACGTTCACTTTTTGTCCCCACACAAGCCCGATATATCAGGATGATCACCACGAGGAGCAGGTTTTCTGTTAGGAGCAGGGACCTGATACTGACTCAGCAAGTTTCTGACTGGTTCTTTATTGCCCCCATGTTCAAAGTTATTTCTGCACTGCTGTTGTCATGGAAACAGATCAGACACGATACTTCAAACAGCTGCATACACAGACACGTGTCTAACTTGTGACAAAAATAATAAACATTGGATTTAATGTCACAGCACATTGAGGATAAATCCTACAGTTTCCTTAATAACATGAATCCAGTTTGAGTTTAGACTAAATTCAGAAACTGTTCAGACTGACAAACTTTAAAAAGAGAGTTGTTGTGATTTGTGCTCAGACAAAACCAGAAAACAAGAGAACTGAGAGAAATTTGAAAGTTCTGTTATGGATCAAATTTGGACAAGAGCAAAATACATGAACTGACCTCAGAGTCTCCAGTCTGCAGAGTGGACTCTCCAGTCCAGCAGACAGCAGCTTCACTCCTGAATCCTGCAGCTTGTTGATACTCAGGTCCAGCTCTCTCAGATAGGAGGGGTCGGACTTCAGAGCTGAGGCCACGACTTCACAGTGAGTCTCTGAGAGTCCACAGGCAGAAAGTCTGTGATGACAGAGAATATAAAACTTATAAAAGTATAAAAAAATCTGACACTTTGTTCTAAAACAAAACAAAACATAGAGACAGAGTTAATTTTGCATCACAAATCACATTAACATGAGCGGCTGCAGCTCAGCCACTGATCACAAGGTTTGTGGTTTGAAACTTGAGCTCCTCCTGTCCACATGTCAAAGTGTCAACATAATGAAGCACATGATTACTGCTTTGGACCAAAGTGTCTGACTGTAATG
This sequence comes from Lepomis macrochirus, assembly GCA_024633595.2. NCBI lineage: Eukaryota > Metazoa > Chordata > Actinopteri > Centrarchiformes > Centrarchidae > Lepomis > Lepomis macrochirus. The sequence continues at coordinate 3,620,525 of JALXJV020000011.1, read as the reverse complement.
TGAACATGTCATATTGTGATTAACAGGCTGCTGTGATTTGTGTTTGTTAAAACTTTATTTTAACGTGATGTTCACTGAGCTGTAAAATCACTGCAGGTTGGAACTGCACTTGTATGGATTTACTTCAGTCATGTGCTCGTGTGTGTTTATTGAAATAAATTTTAGCAATAAGATTGGTTGTGAATTCTGCAAGGATTCAAGGTTTTCCAGGGAAATTTTTCCCATTCTAAGTGAATGGAAAGACTGTCGAAATCCCCCTCATACCGACTCCACAGACTGGATTTAAACTGTAAAATGGTCACAAGAAGTTAATCTATTAATGATGTTTTCAGCTTTGTGAAATATTTTATGGTTTGTTCACAGTCACTGTTGAAGTTTTATGGTTTTGGAGCTCCTCTCTGAGTTTATAATGGGTGTGTATTGCGTGAGTTAGAGTGAGTGACATCATCACTACAGTGTAGCCGGCCTGAGAAATCGTCTTAAACTTTTCTCTTTAACTCGCTGGCTTGACCACAATTTTAACTCTTCATGCATAATTTTACAAAAGAAACGTAGTAAATTTTGTTGTGGTTCCTCACGTGGGCGTTTTAAATCCCTCGGACTTATAGATATGGCTCAGCGCCCTTCCACAGGACAAGAGTGACAGAAAATGCTCCATTGGAAGCCATTATAAATTTGTATAAGCAGAACGTACCCATTTTTTAACTCACTGAAGAGCTCACTTCTTTTTACTTTATCCACACAAAAAACATATCACATCATTCACAAATGCCTTCTGCTGCTGCTGGTCAGGTCATTTTACCGAGAGTTTTGTCTCAGTGGAGGTTTGTTTGACAGAAAGTCTCAGAAGGATTTTCCTATCTGTCTCTGTTGTAGATCTGGTTACCTTGGTGACGTAAGTTAGCTGATTAAAGATCAAAGGACTGGGTCCTTTGTTCTGATTGGTGGACTGAAGTTAAGCTATTTACTGAACACCTGTCTGTGTCCTCTTCACTGAGACACACACACACTAAAGCAGACTTATTAGGCTTCCTATATTTCCTGTCTTATGTAAAATGTTTCAGTGTCAGATGTTCATGTTAAAAGTGGCCACAGCTCTACTCTTGACTCTTAATGATGTCATACAGAGCTGGTTTTCCATATATGGTAATTTGCCTGCAGCCTCAATAACAACTGGCAACTCCTGTGCTTAGTTTGTCTCTACCGCTGAGTGGCATAATCATCCAGCTTCAGGATCTCGGCCAATCAGAACACAGCTGGGTTTTCTAAGGGGGGTGCTTAAAGCCGATGCATTGGTAAAACGGCCGTCAGTAAAATGCATGTTGCAGACTGTATCAGGCGGTGGCAGGTGAAAGAGCGACGCGTTTTCTGTCATCTGTCCTCGAACACAGCGCACACAGATGCCATAATAATATAATAATAACATACCTGCTGTAGGTTCTAAGTAAATTACGTGATAAATTGGTTGGCTAGCTCACAACGATGTTTATCGCTTTGATGCTCTGACTTAATGAGGCGTGACATTTTTTTAAATGAGGCATGACAGTGCGCCTGCGCAAGCTTGGAGAATGACATATGACTTATGCCGGGCTTACACCAAAGGATTTTCACAGTCCCAGACTAAAGACTGGCAGTCTTTAGGAATCTTTACTGAAGTCTCGGCGCGCTCCCGTCGTCTCAATCGTTAAATGTGAGGTGATAATCTGTAGTCGGCGACCCGATTTATGCCAGTCTTTCTCTAGTCTTTCATATCAAACATGTTTGATATTATCGCAAGTCCTAGCATAGTCCTAGTGACGTAAAACAATCAACAACCAATAAAATCGTTCTCCGAAAACCGGAAGCCATCACTCACAACACAGAACCATGTCGACGGACGTGGAAACCCAACGAGCGCCAAGCAGGCGAAAATGGACAGTGGAAAAAGAGGTACACAGAGCATGTCTGTCCTGATTGACAGGTCGCCATGGTGGAGACCTGTCAATCAGCTTGTAGTCCCGCCCTAAAGCCTCCCCTGCTTCCTGGTCTATGTTCCTCTAAATGGGACCATAATTTACTAAATGAACATCAAGCTGTGTTGAAGAAGACTTGAAACTAGCGACCGAGACCATCAGGAAAGTGTTTACTGGGGGAATAAATCAGCTGAGAAGGAGAAACATTTTCTTTCTGCAGCCGGTGGTCAGCCTCTGCTGGCTGCCGGAGGATCCTGCTTGCTTTTACTACATGAAGCCAGTAATACTACTTTCCTGGTAGCATCCAGCCCTGGTTAGTACATGTAGTATCATTTAAAGGATGATGAAGGAAGAAAATAATCTAGTTGTAGTCTTGTAAATAGTGTCACTACAAGATTCAGTGTTTGTACAATCTTTAGTCTGAGACTAAAAACTGTGAACCCTGTGTCTTTAGATGTGAGCTGATAATCTTATAAAGTCTTTTCTAAATCTTTTCAAAATCTTTTGGTGTAAGCATTATGGAATTTACTATAGTCATACGTCACCACTCCATTTTAACAACTAAGCAACTTTTGCAACTTTGAGTACAAAATGAAACTATTTGTCAAAAAATATTTGGCAAACTATGTGGGGAAAAAATGAAATATCATAGAAATGTCAAAATACACTGCTTTAAAGAGACAGAAGCATCTACTGCTGCTTGTTTAAGACAGAGGCTGAAATGAGAGTTTGCATGAAGTTTAGCAATCCAGATTAGCGTCAGCCTTCAACAGCCAGCATTCACACCGCAGTTTCTCCAGAAATTGCACTTTCTAGTCTTATTATGTCACTCCATCTGCTTTTCATCTCCCATTAAATTCATTTAATGACATCTATTGCATTGATTGTTTGCAGAGGGCTGTAGGAAGGCTATAACGAAGGAGATGGCTGACACGATCACAGCAAAAAAAAAAAGTGGAAAACTCCTCCCTATAATGTAAATGTAAGATGTAAATGCTCCGTACTTGTATTGCGCCTTTCTAGTCTTTTTGACCACTCAAAGCGCTTTTACACGACTTCTGCATTCACACACATTCACTCACTGAGCCTAAGTGCTCAAATGAAAACTAACATTCACAGACATTCATACACTGGCGTAACAGCCACCAGGGGCAATTTGGAGTCCAGTGTCTAGCCCAAGGACATGCAGCCTGGGGGAGCCGGGGATTGAACCTTCCGACCTTCCGATTAACGGCCAACCCGCTCTACCTCCTGAGCCACAGCCGCCCCGTGTTGAACAGGAAGTTGAACCCTCTGTTTGAGGAAGAACAAATACTGCAAGTATTTTGCAAATATAAATAAAAAGAGTATCTCTTTGCTTGTGAATTGGTTTAGGGTTGGGGCAAGTCTAAATTTTTGTATCGTAATTGAGGTCAAGCAAGACGTCCATGACACTGTTGTTAAAGCTTTTGACAGCTCAATAACACTTAATGACATCTTTATAACTAGTCCAACGTGTTCCACTTTAATTGAGGACAAGGAAAATATTCATGCACAATTATAATGGTGTCATGATGTCAAAACCAACCACATATGACAGGGTAATGTAATGTTAACGCAAAGCTAAATAACTTCTTTAAGTTTGATTATTAGACCTGTTATGACATTTTTGTGACAGGTTATGATTTCTTGGTTAATGTCAAGTTGTCATAACAAAGACATTTTCAAACAATGTCAACATGTCAGTCTTATGCACACCCCTTCAAATAAAGTGTTACCAACAATGTAAAGTGGCACCTTTTATTTAATGAGGATGGAGAGGGGGATGTTCTGTTCGCTCTTCAAGAGGGAGGATGGCCTCCCCTCACATCCTCTCAAATCAAACAATAATTAGAGATATTGTATAAACTGTGAAAATGGACAGAACAGTCCTTCATATGAAAAAGCTCAGAAACTGCAGAGAAAAAATAGAACAACAATTACTGCATGAAAGCTGTAATGAAAAATCTCCAAGTGGCGTTAGCTCCAGCAGATCACAGATACGACATGTCTGTGTGTCTGCATAGAAGAAGAAGAAACAGACACAGTATAGAAACAGAGTGCAGCCACTGGATCAGTGGGAAAATAAAAAGACTGCTGTGATAAAATGATGACTGTCAAAACATTTTCAGCACAAACTCTTAATCCTCAAGTTTTCCTGCTGGATTTGTATCAAGCCTCCATCACCCAAAGAAAGATAGAAGATGATAGAAGATACTTGTGTCACTAACTTGATGGATAGAAACACAGAAATGATGTTTGGAGACATTTGGAGTTTAACACATGTAGAATTATTTCAATAAGCAGCTTTAATACTAGTTTAGGAAACTTTTATAGTGTGGAGGTTTTATATTGAGCGTGTGTGTAAAGTGTGTATCTTTACTGTAATACTGATGCTTCAGCTTTACACTGTTGATAATCACATCTGGACTTACCGAGCCTTTCTGCAGTTCCTCACAGCTGGAATCAGTCTCCGTCGTCCCTCCTCTGATGTGTTGTACTTCAGCAGGTCCAACTCATCCAGAACCTCCTCTGACATCTGCAGCATGTAGGCCAGAGCTGAGCAGTGGATCTCAGAGAGTTTCTTCTTTGATCTGTTCTCTGACTTCAGGAACTCTTGGATCTCCTGATGTACTGAGTGGTCGTTCATCTCCGTCAGACAGTGGAAGATGTTGATGCTTCTGTCAGGAGAGATCCACATCCTGTCCATCTCCTTCAGGTTGTTGATGGCTCTCTGGATGATTTCTGGACTGTTGTCTGTCTGACCCAGCAGGCCTCCTAAGAGTCTCTGGTTGGACTCCAGAGAGAGGCCATGAAGGAAGCGAACAAACAGGTCCAGGTGGCCATTTTCACTTTTGAGAGATTTCTCCATGGCTCTCCTCAGGAAGACATCCAGGGATGGGTTGATTTCAAACATCATGTAAAACCACTCACCTTCAGACTTTGGGTTTGAGTCTTCCTGTTTCCAGTCTTTCCCCAGGAAGTCCTCCAGTCCCTCTGAGTTCCTGCTGGTGTAACAGTGGAACATGTAGGCTGCAGCCAGAAACTCCTGAACGCTCAGATGAACAAAGCAGTAGACTGTTTTCTGGAAGATCACACTCTCTCTTTTGAAGATCTCTGTACAAACTCCTGAGTACACCGAGGCCTCTGTGACATCAAGACCACACTGCTCCAGGTCTTCTTGGTAGAACATGATGTTTCCTTTCTCCAGCTGTTCAAACGCCAGCCTCCCCAGCTTCAGAAGAACCTCCCTGTCAGCCTCCGTCAGCTCCTGTGGACTCGTCTCATGTCCCTCATCGTACTTCTGCTTCTTCCTCTTTATCTGAACCAGCAGGAAGTGTGAGTACAGGTCAGTCAGGGTCTTGGGCAGCTCTCCTCTCTGGTCTGTAGTCAACATGTGCTCCAGAACTGTAGCAGTGATCCAGCAGAAGACTGGGATTAGACACATGATGTGGAGGCTCCTGGAGGTCTTGATGTGTGAGATGATTCTGCTGGACAGCTCTTCATCACTGACTCTCCTCCTGAAGTACTCCTCCTTCTGAGCGTCAGTGAAGCCTCAGTACTTCTGTTACCCTGCTGACACACCAAGGAGGGATCTGATTGGTCGCCGCAGGTCGGGAAGTTATCCAGAGCGAGCCGAGGGAAGCAGATTCCCCTGGATGAGGTTTGTCAGCAGCAGGTTGACTGATGACTTCTGTGTGACATCAGACACAACCTGATTGTTGTGGAAATCCAATGAAAGTCTGCTTTCATCCAGGCCGTCAAAGATGAACAACAGTTTACAGACAGCGAGCTTCTCTGCTGGGACCTTCTGTAATGTTGGATGGAAAACATGGAGCAGCGTGAGGAGACTGTGCTGCTCATCTTTGATCAAGTTCAGCTCCCTGAACGAGAGCAGAACCAGCAGACTGACATCTTGGTTTTCCGAGCCCTCTGCCCAGTCCAGAGTGAACTTCTGCACTGAGAAGGTTTTTCCAATGCCAGCGACGCCGTTGGTCAGAACCACTCTGATGGGTCCCTGTTGGCCAGGTAAGGCTTTAAAGATGTCCTGGCACCTGATTGGAGCGTCATGGAGGGTCTTCTTCTTGGAAGCTGTCTCAAGCTGCCTCACCTCATGCTGGGTATTAACCTCTTCACTCTGTCCCTCTGTGATGTAGAGCTCAGTGTAGATCCTGTTGAGGAGGGTTCCACTTCCTGTTTCATCACTTCCTCCAGTCACACGTTCACATCTCCTCCTCAGACTGATCTTATGTTCATCTAAAACCTCCTGCAGACCACCTCTCACTAAAGAAGAGAAACAATGTGAGATAAAACAAAGAATATGTGCTGATTATTTTCATTACTAATATAAAACCATCAATATCAGAATATCTGAAGAAGCAGACAGATGTCCAGTCTTACTTTGTACAGAGCTGCTCTGACTGGCTGTCTGCAGTCCAGCTCTGGTTCTGGATCTGTCTCCACACTGGGGACAGGAGGAGTGTCCTGATGAAGCAGACTGGTCCCAGTATGAGGTGATGCACCGTCTGCAGAACCAGTGTCCACAGCTGGTAGAGACTGGATCCTTCAGGACGTCCTGACACAAAGCACAGCAGGACGGCTGCTCCTCCACACTGTAAAAAAATACAAAATATATGAAAAATAACTTTCTTTTTTTTAAAGAGTTCATTTAATGATTTTTGGTATCTTCTCTCCCTTTTATTGAGTTATATATCTTTTTGTGCATGTAACAGGTTTGCAAAGTGAAAAAGCTTGAGGTCCAACCCGTCTCCCTCAGAAAACTTTGCTCTGAACTTCCTGAAAACTGCTCGTTTTTAGTCCAACCTGTTGTGGACTAAAAACGAACTATGGCGTGTCGGTCCTGCAGGTGCTTTGCTCTTTTCTTCGCTCTGTACCGTCACTTTCATATGTGCTTGCATGTTTCCTTTGCCAGCATCCAATCACAAGTGACGAGTACCAGCTAATCACAGCTGGCAGGGAAAGAAACACGATTCAGAGGAAGCAAATGAGAAAGTGCTGTGAGTAACGGGAGGTGGGCTGTATGACTGCAGCGGTGTGTTTTCAGGATCGATGCTGTGGAAAATGAATATTAAAGCCGTTTAAAACATTCAGAATCGATATGAATCAACACTACAGTCCGCTAAAACCAATAACCAACCGGCTCCCAGCACAACACAGACTCCAACACAAACTCCACATGAGGCTAAAATTGATCCAGCTGCCTCTCTCTGTCTTTAGGTAATCACCAGGTTGGAGTCTAGCTTAATGTCCCGCCCACGGCACTGTCTGATTGGTTGCAAGTCGCGAATAATAGCCTACGAACACTCAATAGACATTTGCTCCGGAGAACAGTGGAGCTGTGTGTCGACGGGAGGCAGGTGATATTACTGAAGCTGCAAACACGTGTCAGTCTTTATCTGTTTCCATGGTGACACCAGTCAACATGCCTGAAGACAGAGCTACGAGGTTTGACTAATGACATTCTTGACGGCTTTTAAATCAGTCTCTTTCCCCTTACCCACTCACTGCATTCCACATGTGTCTGTGCTTTATTTAGCATCGCCATGTAACTCTCCATATTTATTACTTTTTTTTTTTGATCAGGGTTTCTTTTGTTTTCAAATATAACAAACGAATAAATACAATTCACGCATGAAATAGACAAAACTAGTTCTTGTCAGACAGACAAACCCACTAACCACCCCACCCACCCACGAGTACTGGACCACCAGCAATTTCCATGAACTCCGACATATTCAGATATAAGTCTGCAGATTCATACATATGTAATAATAATTTTTTTTAAAGACAACACAAAAACAAGCAGGCATACAAGCATACAAATAAACAAAAACACAAGTGCTCACACATTTAGGTTACATAGATATGTTAGGAGCTGCCATGCCTTCTACAAAGGACATAAATGGCTGCCAAACGACATAAAACTTCCTAGTGGACCCTCTTACAGTGTATCTAATTTTTTCTAAGTGAACATAACTCATGACCTCCCTAATCCATTGGCCATATGTTGGGGGGAGAGCATCTTTCCATTTAAACAGGATAAACCTCCTAGCCAGCAGAGTGCAGAAGGCCATCATGTTCAGGTGGCAACCAGAAAAGGTGGCATCCAGCGGAACCACACCAAACAGTGCAATCAGAGGAGATGGGTGTATTGTTCTTCCACATATACCAGAGAATGTCTCAAAGATGGACCGCCAAAAGCTGTGCAGCTTAGGGCACAACCAGAACATGTGCAGCAGCGTGGCAGGAGCCTGCCTGCACTGATCACATGTAGGGTCAATACCCATCTTAATCTTAGACAATCTATCCTTGGACCAATGAAGACGGTGCACTATTTTAAACTGAACAACTGTGTGTCTAAGGCATATAGAGGAAGAGTTATATTTCTGAGGCTCTGACAGAAATACAATTTAAGATCCATAACTATGTTTCCAGTGGTGTATAAAGCCCTGACATAATGAACCATTATGTTTTTATTACCTTAGAATGAGACAAATAAACTAAAAAAACACTGCGCTGGTAGAAAAAATATGTTGTTGGATTAGTTTTCATGTAGTTACTCTCTCTCTCTCACCAGAGCTCTGTTGGTTATGTTCATAAGACAATCAGCTGATCACTAAAACGTCAGCTTCCAGCATCAACGCTCAGATCAGCCAGCTAAACTTTTACTGCACTGGTAGAAAAAACATGTAGTTGGATTGTAATTTTATGTAGTTCTTCTCCAGCCTCTGTTATGGCTTTGTTACATGGACAGAAATGTGCGGTTACCTTCCTGGGACAAACAGATAATGAATATTATTGGTAATAAAACAGATCAGCAGCTAAACTTCTTACTGCCCAGGTGGAAAACGTGTATTTCTTTTTACTGCTAATGGTGATATATGACAAGACCGTGTGTCTATCAAGTGACCAGTAATGAATAATTTCAGAATTTGCATTAAAAAAAGGTTTTTGGATAGCGCTTAGTCACTGTGTTCACAAATGTGTAATTTCTACTTTCACGATGAGCATTTCACGCTAAATTAAAAACACTGCATGTTTTACCACAAGCTGAAGTTATTGCTGTCAGGGCTACTTTGTGTTTCTGTATTTAAAAAAATAAATAAAAAGGACATTTTGGTAAGATTTGCAGATTGCTTATGTGATTAAGCAAAGCCAGAGGAGCCTTGATCCTCTCCCTGACAGTGCCTTGGTAAACTTCATGTATTATGTGGTTTGTAATGGACTGTGGAACGTGAAATTCTTGTAATTCGCAACCCTCACCACTAGATGTCAGTAGAACTTACACACTAACCACTGAAGCCCCTCCCCTCAATCCCGTTTTTTTCCCCAGTTCTCCCACAGTTCACATTATAGTTTAAATGTGGCCCATCTCAGACTCCAGTGTGAACTGTCCGCGGCCTGAAAGTGACCCGCATGCGCAGAAGAACACGATGTCACACGCAGGATGATGATACACTGGGCAACTTTTTGAGCAATGTTGCTGGGCAATCTTGCTAGAGGCAAGTCCGACTATGTTTAAATGGATAGCGGCGGTGCGGGGCGGGTGGAGGAGTGGTGGGGGAAGGGGGTTAAGGTAGTAATCTTTACTCATCACCAGGGCCGTGCAGAGACCTTTGGAAGGGCAGGTGCTCAAAGTATAAAAGGGGCACATGGAACAAGGATTTAAATAGTGTTGTTTTCAAAATAACGATACAGAAATATATATCATTATGTACTCCTTGCTGATATGCGTATACTGATGCTTCTATCGATAAATCAACAAATGCTGAGATACAGTTTTGAGAAAAATACACAGGCAGGGGAAATGCACATTTTGGTGAGCAGCGGCTCAGGTGAAAAAAACGGCACTTGTCATAATTATTTATGATTTTTTTTGACAAAATGTTAAATATATTAACACAACTCTGATTACCTTACCAATTTATTTTGATTCACACTTTTGCAAATGTTTTCTACAAAATAATCACACAAGAGCAGCAACAGCAAAGTCAACTCTGTCACGATGTGCATGTTTTTTATGCTACTAGTATATATTTAGAATAAATGACTGCACCAAGGAGAGGGACATAGTTTCACTAATTATTTGTTTATTTTTTCACAAGGCAATAAATCCTTTTAATTCTTTTGGTCTTGTTGGATCACATAACACTTAGTTTGTTAGGACTTGGTTTCACATTTGAGGGAGGGCTGTCTGTATCATGTAAAGATCTATCAGCATGCAACAAACTAATGGAATGGATAGTTATTAGATGAGGAGCCTCTACGATCAGAAATATAAAGTTACTGCTTAAGGCAGGACACTTTTTCATATAGTGGTCAAATTTCAAATTTGGGTCTATTTTGCTTCCATGTCTTCTTTACTCTCATGGAAAGAAAACTTCCAAAATACACATTTAGATGGAGTTTACCCTGTATATTAAACAGAACATTTCAGGGGAAAAGAGTCTTGATGTAAGTCATTAACTGGGAAGGTCTGTGGTGACATGATTTAGTTATTTTCTTTAGCCCATTCACCTGCAGTGACTTGTCAAATGTGTGCAAATTAGCACATTTTAATTAGTTAACGCCTAATTTGCATATCAATGTGGCGATCGTCATTACATTATTAGACACTAAATTTTACTGTATTCACCTGTTGTCTCCATTAAGTAGGCAACAGTAACATTAGCCTGTATGGCCAACCATGATCCTTAGCTTGACTTTAGCTAATTATTTTAGCTCAGCTCATGAGTCGTGCATGTTAGCAGTGAACTCGAGGCACTGGTAGTTTACTTTTGTTGGTCTTTAGTTCATCACCACTCACCTCCGCACAAGCCAAGAAAAACACTGCTGGGAGGGGCTGCTGCGGGTAGAGAGAGAGAGAGAGAGAGAGAGAGCATCGGAACTGACAAAGTCTCATCTCCCGACCTGATATTTAGATTTTTTATTCAGTAAATATATTTGTTTGACAGGAAAGCTGTGTGCAAACAGGAATAGATATACTGTATATATAAATTCATTTATTTAAAAAAAAAGCATCCCGGAAAAAAGGGCACTTTCTCTTGAGGAAGAAAAAGGGCAGGTGCTTGAGCCCCTTTTGATGTCTATGTGTGCACGTGCCTGCTCATTACCACTGATGACAACGTTGCCCTGCACGATTGCTCTAAAAGTTGCTCTGTGTATCATCAGCTTTAGGCTACAGCAGTAAACAAGGAGCAACAGAGGTTAGCTCCGGTTAGCTCACGGGAGACTCACGTCTTTCATTGTCCTCTGATGGGTTACAGTTCTCCTGAATTATGACAAGTGTTCACAACTTTCTGTTCTTTGTGGTTTCTGGCACTGGACTCTCTCTCTCTTAGAATCTGAGTCACATATGGGCAAAAAAAATCGGATTTGGGTCACATTGGCCTGCAGTCTGAAGGTAGCCTAAGACGGTGGCAGGTGAAAGTGCGGCGCATTTTCTGTCCTCTGTCCTTCAACACTGCACGCACAGATGACATAATGAACATACCTGCTGTAAGTTTTAAGTAAATGACATGATAAATGGGTTAGCTAGCTCACAGCAATGTTTATCAGTTTGATGCTCTGACTTAACGAGGTGTGACAGTGTGACATTTTCTTTATGAGGCGTGACAGTGCGCCGTGCAAGCTTGGAGAACGACGTATGACTTATGGAATTTACTATAGTCATACGTGCCCACCCCGTTTTAACAACTAAGCAACTTTAATTAGAAAATTGAGCTCTTTCTTAAAACATATTTGGTGAACTATGTGGTTAATCAACATTGTGAGGAAGTGACTCTACACTGGAGGGGGGCTTTAAGGACAGAAGCCCTGAGAAGTGAAGGAGCTTTGCAGTGAGGAAAGTGAGCGAACTGTCCTGTTCACTCATCAGGCAAAGAGGAGCAACTGTTGCAGCCAGCTAGCCTGTAACTCCTCATCGTCATCTTCATCATTCTTCACTCACAGTTTACAGCCAGGGATTTATGAGCAGGTTTTAAGAAGTTAAAACCGCTGCACGTGCTGTTTTATTTGGTAGTTTGCACTAACCAGTGAAGCACATGTCAGTACACACAATTTAAATGTGATTAAGACTCGGTGAGAAATGTGATCCTGCTCACTAAAGTGTTTCCACTGAATCTTATTCTGTCTTTTCTCCAGATGCACCAAGGATCCAGCTGATTACTGGCAGTTTGGAGGAGGATTCTTCTTCTTCTGGCACTGATTCATTCACCTTTAGAGACATCTGGGTCACCAGGTCATTTTCCCAGCCCTCCCCCTCCCCCTTACTCAACAAGACTGCATTAAGAGAGAGAGAGAGAGAGAGCTTCTGTGGTGAGTTTGGATTTGACTTCCTAACACTCTGTATCAGGATGAATAAAGACAGTTTGATGTTTGTCTCCTCATATTATCAGAACTACACGGAGCCCCAGGGGTCAGGAGGATATTGTGGAAAACAACAACAGCACAGTGTGTCGCTCTGAAGTGACATCATAACCTCATTGTCATAGTAACCCTAACAGACGAGCTCATTGAGAAGTGGCAGTTTTCACTTCCTCCTGCGGGCTCTGAAGAACTGTTTGTGAATAATCGGTTAATAATGTAAATTTACATCTGAATCCATTAAACAGCAGTTTCAGAATCAACAGTGGGATTATTTTATTTGGATTATTTCCAACTACAGTTTAATTGAAGGTGTCAGTCCTACAGGTCAAAGTTATCCAACAAAGGTTCAAATTAAAGGCAGCTGGACTTTGAGATGCTGGAAGACGTTTCGTCCCTCATCCAGGAGACGTCTTCAGTTCTGACTGGCTGGTAGGGAAACTCAGCTATTTGACCTCTGTGGGGTCGTTATCAAGATGATCCATACCGCTGGTTCGTTAGAGCTCCTGGCTGTTTAACGACACTCGTTATGGTCGTTAGAGCCACCTGAGGCCAAGTCTGAACCACCATGATCCAAGTCTCTTGGACGAGGGACAAAACGTCTTCCAGTATCTTCAGCCAAGTCCAGCTGCCCTTGATTTGAACCTTCCTTGGATGCAGTTTAATTCAAAGTGTCAGAATCTTCTACATATATCAGCTGATTTTGTCAGCTGAGGATATTTCACAGTAATCTTAATGTTTCTATTTTATGACTCTATAACGTGACTCCTCTTCCTCTCTCTGTGAAGACATTTCTTTAGAACTAAAACGATTTGTTGCTTGTTGTTAAAAATCTCCAGATGTGTCCGACACTGTGTAGAAGCTCAGATGGTCACAGAGTAAAAGTGTCGTTACTTTTCTGTTTGAATTCAGCTTTCAGTCAGTGATGAAGATGATTGTTCCTTTATTTCACAAACACTAATTAACTGCTTTTCCTGTCTGACTGTCTTATTAAACATTTAGTGATCTGCCTGCAGTTTGTTATTAACACAAACTCAACACTTCCTGCAGCTCCTTCACAGTAAAAGCCTCCATTAAAGAGAGCTGATTATGTCCTTCACTGTTTTACAGTCACTCTGGGCAGCTTAGCTTGAGTTAGTTAGCTTTGAACTGAGCTTAGAAGTGGTCTAAACACACAGCATGTAACAGCGGTGTCACAGGTTCAAGTCCACACGGAGCCTTGTTTGTATCGTCCTTCTGTTTCCTGTCACATGAAAACAATTCAAATCTTGTAAAAGAGAAGTGGTCCAAATCTCCATGTGACCATTTTCTGCCCTTTTCCATCCACTGCTAACTTTTCCATCAGTGCTGCCCGTGGATGTTTGTTCTTCACCTTTAGGAACAATATATGGTGGAGAGAATCTGAGCTCAAAGGTCCACTTACTAATGATTCAAAGCAAAGTGTTCATCAAGGTGAGCAAAGCTCAACTACAAATGCTTTTTCACCACATGTTGCACAATTATGATCTGAAGTGATTAAAGATGCATCTGGTGGATCAGAACAGCTGATCTGAGGAAGAGCCAAACAGCTCAGTGTTTAGAGGACAAAGAGGAGAAAATGAAGGACACATTTGAAGCAGATTCTTTCAGATTCTGAATCCTTCTAAATCTTTATAGTGACGTCAACGTGAGGGCAAAAATATATGAAGATGTTCTTGAAGTGTAAATTCTGAAATGGAGGTTCTCAGGTGTTTTGCTCCAGAAATCAAATCAGATCCATCTTAGTTTGAAACAGTATCTGCACTAATAGTTCTGCATCAGGAATATAAATCTGTTAGCACAACATTTTGTCTTCATCCTCAATGCATCATCTTCCATCAGCTCAGTTTACAGTAAAAACAGTCTCTTACTTTGGGTCTGAGGGTCCAGGTTCAGGACTGAACTCTGGAGGATTTCTTCCTTTGGACCAGTTGCTCTTCATAGACAGACAGCTGGATCCTGCAGACTCTGCTCCGTCCTCCTCTTCCTCTGTCCTCTTCCTCTTCCTCCTCTTCTGGCCTTCAGTCAGTCTGAGAGGTAAAACAGTGACACTGACTGTGAGCTCAGAACACAAGAATCAGGAAACAGGTTTGTTCAACAGTCTCACAAACACACAGTTTAATAAAACCAGCCTGAACTCCACCTGCTCACTTTTCTTTAAAGCTCCCTAAATATGCAAAAGCACCTTTTCATGTCTTTCCAGCCTAAATGTGTCCCTGCTGTGTCTAAAGAGCCCAAACTATGACTCTGCTCAGTCTTTCGGTAAATGTGTGTAAACACATCATTTGTATTTGGCTCCCTTTATGATGTCATAGAGGGATCCTCCTTCAGCGCAGTAGATGGCCCCGCCCACTAAATACAGCGTTCTCAGCGTCCAACACAAACCCAAGCGGTCGCTCCATCACTGAGCTACAGCTGGAGGTTGTTCAGTCTGTCTCACAGAAAGTGATTTTACAGTTATGAAGGAAAGTTAAATATTTTCTGGTGTTCCCTCTGATGTCCTCTGGCTGCTCGGCCTCAACTCTCTGATTTACAAAGTGAAGCTGATGGACAGATAGCTTTACTTGTAGCTAACGCTACAGTACCTGCTAGCTACTGCTAACTGTCAGCTGACTCTGCCTGAACTGGGCGCTCCCAGCAGTCCAAAGCTCCTGTTCTAACGTTACAGCTGTAAACCCCAACAGACCCCAGAGCAGCAAGCTTCCAGTCTGGGCACAGTCAGCTAATAAGACACCTAGCTGCATGGCTAACTGAGCTAACTAACTAGCAGAAGCTACCGTTAGCAGTAGTTAGTGTGAATTAACTGCTAACACCAAGTAAAGCTATCTGTCCATCAGGAAACTGCGTAAACCAGCAGAAGCTGAGGCAGAGCAGCCGGAGGACATCAGAGACCAGACAATATTTTGTCCATAAAAACTGATCCAGGTTCAGTAAAACCAGAGAATAAAGTTGGGTTTCTGTGAAGCCTAGTCTTTCATAGCCAGCCCCATCTCTACACATCCATTCAGCTTTGTGCCAGCTACTTCCTGCCCCTCGGGAGGCTTCCAGAGGCTGGCCAATCAGAAGAAAGTGGGCTTTTAGGGAGGGGGGCCTTAAAGAAACAGGAGCTAAACCAGAGTGTTCAGACAGAGAGTGACAAGAGGAGCTGAACCAACGAACAGTATGAGAAAAATAATGTGTTTTTGAAAATGAAATTATGTAAACATACTCTATTAGAAACCCCACCATGAAAGTAAACCCTGAAAATTATAATATAGGACCTTTAAATCTGGTTTTCTTTGCTTACTGTAGGTTTAATGTGTATTATTGT
This sequence comes from Lepomis macrochirus, assembly GCA_024633595.2. Lineage (NCBI taxonomy): Eukaryota > Metazoa > Chordata > Actinopteri > Centrarchiformes > Centrarchidae > Lepomis > Lepomis macrochirus. The sequence continues at coordinate 3,604,841 of JALXJV020000011.1, read as the reverse complement.
TTTCTTGGGGTTCTGTAGGTGTAACTTGTTTTCTTGGTTATTATATGGTTAATGTGCATTACCCAGGAAATTACATCTTTGTGTCCAGATTTGAACCAAACTGTTAATTCTAACATTTCTTTCCTCTACAGTCCACAGGGAGAAAACTGACGCTGAATACAGAAATCAAATCAGATCCATCTTAGTTTGAAAGTAAAAACAGTCTCTTACTTCGTGTCTGAGGGTCCAGGTTCAGGACTGAAATCTGGAGGATTAAGATCTTTGGACCGGTCACTCTTCATAGACAGACAGCTGGATACTGAGGACTCTGCTCTGTCCTCCTCTTCCTCTGTTCTCCTCTTCCTCTTCATCATCTTCTGGACTTCAGTCAGTCTGAGAGGTGAAACAGTGACACTGACTGTGAGCTCAGAACACAAGAATCAGGAAACAGGTTTGTTCAACAGTCTCAAGTCTGAGAGAACATGAAGGGACACACACATTTTTAAAATAACGAGCCCGTTCTCATCTCAGGGCGTCATATACAGACGATTTGAGAAAGAGTGACAAAGCGTAAGTATTTTACGTGAAAGGTACCCTTTAGCGTCTGTATGTGACGCTCCGGGGCGTCCAGTTCAGACCGGAAGTGCTAGCTAGCTATGTTTGTGATAAAGGTGTTGACAGCCCCCCGAAGCCCCTACCCTAACCACAACCATCCTAAATGTTAGTGCCTAAACCCAAGTCACTGAATGTACGCATAGCCTCCCTTGTGTTGCTGCAATATAGGAAACAGGGGTGTATCATACGGACGCGGAAGGGTACCTTTAGTGCAAAATCCTTACGCTTTGTCACTCCGGATGAAAGCGTCAGATATAACGCGTTGAGATGAGAATGTGTTGAAATAACCCCATCCCCAACCCCTTAGCCTTAATCTAATTGTATCTTGAACGCTAAAACGAAGACTTAATCTTCAAAAATCAGTCTCCTCCCACATGCACTCTTTCAGCTCCAGGCAGTCCATGCTTCATGACTCTGTTAGAGCAGAACAATGGCTCAAGCGACAGCATGGTAATATTGCTTTTAAACAGTTAATGTTTAGGCCACAGATTAAAATTCAGTGCACCGTGCAGCCAGCACAGAGTCTTTGTCAGGCTTTCTCACAGTTATCTGACGGCCTGGGATGAGACCGTGTTGGTGCAGCACTGAGCTGACAGAGAAATGTCTGTTGTGTTGGTGCTAAAATAAGAAATAGCTACACACAGTTTGTCATGCTTGAAAACTCCTCCTGCTTTCTGCCTTAATGCAAACTCATGAAGTCTGGATGTAACTAGTCTGCCTGTAGTTTACCTGTGCATGTGTTCTGTCTGTTATGCTGCGGATTGGCTGTGCGCAGAGCTTGTTGCCTTGTAGTGTTTGTTGTTCAGCCTTGATAGACACTGTTGGACGTGGTCCAACTATGCAAAGGTGAGTAAGTGGGCCAGGTATGGAGTCCTAAAACTGATACCGCTGTAGCGCACAGTAGTTTTGTTTCTGTTTAGTTCATCTAGGTTCAGGGGTGCTGTGCTCTTTGTGTGTTGGATTTTAGTTTAGTTTAGTTTAGTTTATTTGTTTATAATATCGTGGACAGTCCCTTTTGATAAAAAAGAGAAGCTTTAGCTTCTACGGCTACTTTCCAGCTGTTGTCCCCGGCCAGTTGTCAATAGGCATACATCCAATAAAATACAATTATATTTTCCTCAAAACTAAGCAGAAGAAACTAGACATACTAAGCGTATGATACACAATTGAGACAAACACAAAAGATAATTCATGCATTAAAAACAGTACAAATCGAAACAAGAATATTCACACAAATGCCACATTAAAACATATACTGACATAACACTGAGGCATGCAGCAGAAGTCAAATTACCATGCAGTACCATGACCATGTCACATCAAACACATATCACAACGATCAAATCAATGTGTACAGTTGTAATTGTCGGTCAGCCAGTTTTTAAGGTGTATAATAAAGGTGGTTAGTTAGAGGTTTCTGGATTACCCTTTTTGTTGTGTTGTAGTTAGATTAGTAATCCTCCTTTAGTGATTTCTGCAGCACCCATTGGCCCATTTTCTGTTGTGAGCTCTGTTTGGCTTCTTTTAAATAAAGATCCTTTCAAATACCAACTACATCTGGTTTATGTTCATGTCCTGATGCCCGTAGACACTTCAGGATGTAACACTGATGAACACAGACCAGATTCTGCACAGACAAAATGTGGATGTGGCTGATGGATCAACCACAGATGATCTTCTCAGGGAAAAGTGAAGAAGCTGTATTTAACTGGCAACAAATTAGAAATCTTCTAATCTGATTTGTTTGTTAATATCGAGGACAACAAGTAAATCATTTATATTTTAAACAATCTTTACGAACAGACCATAATATGAATGCAACATTTTGTAAATCACACACAGCGGGAATGTGTCATCAGAAATAAATGTTAACTGGCTGTTTGATAAAACAAGACATTACTGAGTTTTTGCCCTTTCATGAGTTAAAGTTGGAGAAATCCTGTTAGATGGTTTGAATCTATCTCAGCCTCCATTTTACACCAGTGTTACATTCAGGTGTTTGATTCATAATGTTATTGATAAGAAGGGATGATGATCTTTGTTTCACTTTTAATCTTTTGTTGAATTAAATAGAGACTCTTTTGTAACCTCTGTTGCGGCCTGAAGAGGAGAAACAAGAAAAACTATTTTGTTCACAAACCGCAGAGGAGAGAGAGGCAACAAAAGAACTCAAGCTTCAGCTCAGGCTGTACTGAGAGAAAACGCTTCACTGGTTTGAATTATACCTGAAGAGGCAGACAAACAAAGATCATTTAGTTTTACATCTGATAAAGTTACAGGATGCGTTCACTGACCCGTCCCACAGCAGGTTTACCTTATGGAACAAACTCACAGGTCACCTTTCTGTTTTGCTATTAAATCTATGGACTGATATTAGTTTAAGTTCAGTTTATTAGCTGTGTTTATTCAGAGTATTTACTTTTTCTGATCATCCATTGTAATTAATTCCCATTTTATCTTTCAGTGTCACAAACAGGTGGGAAATCCTCCTCCACTAATCAAATGTTTAAGTTAAAGTCTTGTTTGCTGAATTTCACGTCACTATTTCAGTAGAAGTTTTTTATGAATGACTAACTATTACAATTAGATGTGTTTTTAAATGTTATCACATTCACAGCTGCAGCTAATAAATATCTTCATCTTCTCTCTGCTGATGATCGTTTGCTTTCTAAACTGTCAGAAAACAAACTCAGATATTTTCAGTTTACAGCAGAGAGAAGCCAGTTATTGATCATTGATTGATCTGATTCTCAAATAACTTCCTGTTATTGTTGAGCTGCTGCCTTTTTCTTCACCTGCTCAGGTTTATGACCAGCTCTCTTCCTTTTGTTCAGTCTAACTTAATCTGGCTGAATAGTTCTGCAGTAAAAACGACTTTTAATGAGCTTCTCAAATATGTTTAGGTTTTATAATATCTCAGGTTGAACATGAAACATTTTAGCTTTTCAGCTGAAGGTCAACTTTTAAATGTTAAAGGTTTGATGCAGCAGTTATCTGAAAGAACTCAGTCAGTCTGAGAGGTGAAACAGTGAAACTGTCTGTGAGCTCAGAACCAGGAAACAAGTTTGTTCAGGAGTCACACGACAACAGGAAGTAACACAAACACACCTTTGAACGTCTCTGTGACAAACTGCCTTAGCTCATCCTCTGACATTAAACTGACTGTAATCTGAACGCAAAACAAGTCTTAACCCTCAAAAACTTTCTCTGTCCACATGGACACGAGTCCTCAGTGTCTCAGGATAAAGTCCCCAACAAGACGTAAAAAGTTCCCTCTGAGGTTTCTTTCCTCTACAGTCCACAGGGAGAAAAGAGACTCAGAGACTTTGACAGTAAAATAATAAAATGTTGGATTAACACTCACCCTGCCTCAGCCTTCAGTTCTCCTCCTTCTGCTCTGGGACTCTAAATGGAGTCTGAACTGACTGAACTCTTTCTGCTTCAGGATCCTAACTTGGATCACCTGATCAGTGTAGCTCCGCCCCTCTCTGTTTAAAGGAAACCAGGTGAGTTCCTCTGTGTGTGTGTGTGTTACACAGGTTTATATAGCCTGGTGGGGACTTGAATCTGATTGTTACCATGGGGACAAAAATTAAAGGTTCAGACTTGATTTTAGGGTTCAGATTGTGATTAGGTTCAGGTAGATGAGATGGTTCAGGGAATGTGTGATGTCACTGAGATGTCCCCACAGGGGCAGAGGAACAAACACTTGTGTGTGTGCTAAGAGCTAACAGTTAACAGCTACAGCTAACAGCTAACTAACCCTTTCAGTAAGAGCGGCTCGCTCACAGCTAACAAAGCTAACATCCACCAAATCAGATGTTAGCTGTGACAATAACAGCCAATAAATAATAATGTAACACTGACAGGTTTCATTCTGCAGCAGAATGAGGAGGCCGACTTTTCCTTTGGATCCTTCAGCTACATTTTACTGCTGATACTTCTGTTCTTTAATTAAGATTTGAATTTGAAATGAATTCTTTTACATTGTTGTGTTCAGATCTTTGATTGAAGTTAAAGATCTGATTCTGTTTTATTATTTGGCTTCTAAACATCTTCATTATAAGACAAAGACGACAACATCAGAGTCTCTTTGTTTCTTTTCCATGAAACAAATAAACAATAAACAGGAAACATGTTGTTGTGTGGAAAGAAAGCAGCCGACAGGAACATTAAGAGAGAAATCTAACTTTCTGATCTTGGTTCATGTCTTCCACATTGAGTAAGGAGCTGCCCAGCTGCCATCTTTGTTTTGATGAGGACAAAGACTCTGGAAACAGAAGAAAAATGAGACTTGGAGCAAAAGTTAGCAGAAGAGTTGTGAAAGTCCAGACTTCTTTCCTTCATCCGACCTTTACTTTGAAAGTGTTGTTCCTCACCTGATAAAAGAAGTGTGAAAAGTGAGCGGACACGCTTTAAACTTTGTTAAATGTGTCACCGCGCTGACAGGACTCACATTTCTCACATTAACTGGCTCCAGAAACTTTAATTAGCTTTGTTGGTCAAAGTCTAATTCAGCTTTGTTAAGCTAGCTGCTCACTGGAAACTTTCAGGCTTCTTCCTGTTCCAATCATTTAGCAATATATCAATATATCAATATATATAAAGAGCTTTCTAACTGCTGATTAAAATGTGAACAGGCCAAATAATCCCAGCTCAGAATCAGCATCGTGTTTATCGGCCGGTTTCTCCACAAATCTCTAAATAAAGATGAAATAAGGGATCAATGATTGTGTGTGAGAAACATTAACAGCCAGTTATTTCCCAGGAATCCTTTCAGTCAATAACTTCCAATCACACTCATTGATAAGACACAGTGAGGCCAATGGCTGTCGGAGGTTCAGAAGAAGCTGTTAATGGTGAATTATTGTGAGCAAACAGGCTCAAAGAGTTTCACCATCTTTAGCTGCTTCGCCAGTAAAGCCGCATCGAACCTGATCAATACTATCTAAGCCGGTACTGATGGGACCGGTTTGGCCCCGCCACCCGAGCCATCGAGAGTCCCAGTGTCAGGACATGTAGATGTGTTGTTCTCCACTGGTCATACTGGTAAACGCTACTGGTTCTTCCCTTTGTGTTGCTCAGCAGTTACCTTGTTTAGCTGCTACTCAAACATCAGAATTGATTCTCAACAATATTAATATTAATAATGATGTCACGCTTCCTGAAGCTGCACTGCTCCACTCTCTGTTCTTATGTTTGGATCATCCTGTTGTACGCACTGATGCAGTACATTTACTCAAGTACTGCACTCAAGTACATCTGTTGACGCATTCTGTACTTCACTTCAGAGGGAAATGTACTGCAGTAGAAGTACAAGTACACGTAACTCTTCACCGCGCCACGCTTATTTGACACTTACAGTTACTTTGACAGAAAACACACATGATGTGCTTTTAGAATACGATGCAGTACTTTACTACTAATGTACTTGGTAGTACACAAAGTATGTGAAAGGACAGCATTAAAATACTCTTCCATGTATTTGTTAGTGACACAAACAGAGTAATATAATATTCTATAATAACAGAACTCTGTGAAAGAAGGCCTTCTGCATAATGAGTACTTTTACTTTGATACTTTAAGTACATTTAGCTGATAATACTTGTGTACTTTAAGTAACATTTTGACTGCAGGACTTTTCCTTGTACTGCAGTATTTTTGTAGCTGTGAGTACTTCTTCCAGCTCTGCTGCTCCTCTACATATATGAAAGTAATGTCAGAGTGATGTCTGTATTTTAGATTCTGCATGTTTCACTTAGTGTCTAATAAAGCAGCACCATCTTATTATTGACTCCATATTTCTATCAACATTAATATTCATGTCATTCTGTGTGGCTCTTGTATTCTGAGCCTCTGTGCTGCAGCTTTTAAATACCTGCCAGTGTAGTATAATGGAGTCCTGATGCTGCTTTTACTAACATTAATATTCTGCCTGCTTAGAAATGATCTCAGTCACTTTGTGCTTTGAATCTTAGATTGTGTTTTTAGAGAGACTCTGTAACATGTGTCCAGACTCCGATGAAAACAGCCTCTTAAATCAGAGAAAGAAAGAAAAAGTGGAAAGTGAAGCTGCTCCTCATTAACAGCTGTGTGTTCACGCTCACCATCCGGAAACAGGACGGACCGAAGAAGGTCAAAGTCCACTCGAGGAAACCTTCGATCGCCGGAGGGCGCCAGAGCGCCGGACGCGACGAAGCTCAGAGTCCGCCTGAACGCCGCAGTAATATTCAGCTTCGTGATCGCGAGATAAAGTCGCCAGCTGGAAGCTAAACCTTTGAAAGTGTCTGCAGAGTTCTGGCCGCCCTTCGCCTCCGTGATCCTGGGAGATCTGGGAGCTGAGCCGATCAAAGCGAGAGAGCTGGTGAGTCGGCGGCGCCTGCGGGCGCCACTGCGCCCGCTTCATAGTGCACCTCTGCCTGAGTGTGAGCAAAGGATTGTGGTGAACAGGTGATGACAGCAGAGCCCGGCTCCTCCGCTTGTCGCCACAGAGACGCTCTATTTCCTCAGCGCCCACCCAAACAAGAAGGGAAGTGTGTGTGTCAGAAGGTGTAGTGGACACACACACACAGTCACAGCAGACTTGTTGTGTCACACAGGGTGAAACATCAGGACGTTTCATTTAGAGAAGCAGACTGCTGGATTTTAGATGTTCCACTTTCCTCCTTCCTTCCAAGCAGCCGCTGCTTTCACTTTCTTTCTCTCAGAGTTTGACCTGCAGAGAGATTTCAGTCTGTGTCAGACTCTACGATATGAACGCATCTGGGACGGAAAGAGAAAACAACATCTGCGCAGCAGAGACGCCAGCTCATATTCTCCATCTGCAACGCTGCCAAACAACAAACTGCTTCGGCCCACAAAAGTCCACGCTTGTTCTCGCTTGTCTTCACTAACTTTTGAATGAAGTTTGACGGCTGACCGCCAAATATCAGACGCTTTAAAGGTCAAAGTTTCCCAGCAGCTCTTGAATAAAGGCCCGTGAATGGAAAATGGATTTAAAAGCAGCCCCTGCTCACCTTTACTGTACAACACCTCACTGCAATAACACCTAATGTGACGACAACATGAAGCTGACGAAGTGTTTGAGTCTCTGCAGGTTCATCTTCAGAGAAATGAAGTGAAACCAACGGCTGCCAAGAAGGAAGGAGATGAATGTAAAGCTGTGATTCCTGCTTAAAGCTGCCGCCTGATTCTTTAGCATCCTGTCAGTAAACTCAGGTTCAGCCTCATGTTGTTCTCACAGTGTTAATAACGAGCCTCTGCTGACGGAGCCGCCTGATTTCAGAGGATTTCTGTGGACCTGAAACATCCCAGAGGAGCCCACATCATCCAGGAGGTAGGACTCACTCCCAGCAGCGCACCTGTCCGACGGCTTGCCAGAAGCCGGTGGCGCCTGACGCTTTGGACGCTGCCGCCCGGGCGGCGAAGCTGCTTCCTGCAGACAGACAAAGGAGCCGCTCAATGAAAAGCAGCTGAGCAGGTGGAAGCGGTCCAGGCTTCGGGCGAAGCTTTGCTCGGACGGTAGGTGTTTGTGTTTAGTTGCGCTTCGCGTGTTGTCGCGGTACGCGAGCGAGCCGATGAAGCTGAAGAATCGGGCGCTTGGAGTTTCTTACTAAATCCAAATGAACAGGATATTAAATGAAGACGCCCTGCAGAGCAGTGGACTCAAACAGAACTTGTTGTTCTCCTTCAGCACAGTTTAAGAACAAATATCAGCAGAGAAACAGCAGATAGCAGATCATTAAATATGCAGGAACAGATGTTGGAGACACAGCTGACTGTCTTTGGAACAGTTTGCCCACAATTCAGCACATCGAGACGCCAGGTGAACTCTAACGGACAGTGTCAGGATAGTTTGCTGTTGATTGCATTAGAAAATAATTAGCATGAATGAAAAGTCATGTTTGTGGGTTCTTTGTGTCTCCATGTGTGCAGACGCTACTGAGGCCAGCAGCCACACAGAGGACACCTGCTAAATGTTTCTTTGTTCTTCTTCTAGCTCCTTTGGATTTGTTTGAACGAGTTAAAATCCAAAACGCCACGCGGATCCTTGTTCCTCGTCCGCCGCTCTGAGGGTTTATATGTGGTCGCCATTTAGAAAGTTCTGTGAGGGAGAAAGACAGGAAGGAGTTTGTGTGTTGAAAGTGTTCAGAATATGAAGTCAGCCGCCATGTGTTCTCCAGCATCACTCTGTCGGCTACAAATGCAGATTCACATGCGGGCTGGTTGTCAACAACAGTAAACTAATATTACTGTAGGTGTTAAAAAGCTGATGATGCTGATGGTCAAAGTGAAGAAGGCCTTTGAAGACTTTCCAGAGACACGAAGTTCTTTCAGTGGGAACTGCATGCCACAGAGAAGAGAGGACAGCAGCAAAGGAAAAGGACTGAGTCTTCACAGTGCTCATATTCTGACAGGATTACCTGGAATAGCAGGAAAGTCCATTTACTGGCCAGCCAAAGTCTTTTAGCAGCACACACATCAGGCCATGAAGATGGAGGTTACCTGAGAGAGGACCAGGAGCCTGCTTTTATCAGCTCATTTTAATACTGACTTTATCCAGATGTGCTCTGACACTTGTTTCTTCTTTATTATTATCCTACTAAAACTACAGCCTCCATCACAAACAGATCACTTAGAAACATCCTCATTATTAAACACAAGTATCCGCGAGAACGAAAGACGAGGTGTGTTCAGAGGGATCTCGGCCGATTCTGAAGGCGGTTCGGTGTCGACAGACGGTTTCTGATCTGTAGCCTTTAGTGCTGCCAGCTGCTGCTCTGACAGAGATCACAGCTCAAACAGCGGACAGATGATGCAGCTGTGCGACACGCCGCCTTTAACTGACGCCGCTTTAAAGCCGCTGGCCCGAGGAGAGGACGCCTCCTTTCCTTAAAGGCCTGCTTCCTCCGGCCTCCGCTCCAGGAGAGAGGTGGAGGGACTAAGACGCCACCGAGGGATGGAGGAGGCACAAATGTGGGAAATGAGGAAGGCCCGAGGTGGAGCGGTCAGCTGCTTCAGGGAGCCAGTGAAAGAGACGCAGGGCGAAGTCTCACTCTCTTAATCGCATCCTCGCTTCCTTCACTTGTGTCTTTTCCTCTCCGGAGCCGGGAGAGAGGAGTCGAGGAGACGCCCTTTCCTCCGGCGCCACGCGAAGCTTGTGACGGCGGGCGGCGTCGCATCACAGCTGGATCAGCTGTCAGTCAGCTTTAACAGCTGGAGAGACTTTGATGGAGTTTGTGTCTGCACACAGCTGCAATGTGCTGATCCTAATAAAGGCTCTCATGTTTTCTCTGTTACCTGTTGAACAAACAGCTGCACATGAAGAACAGCCTGCGCTCTGTGTTTCTACTGAGCCGCTTCTCATCTCAGGGAGTCAAACAGGCTGCTGACGCCTGTCAGGCTTTCTCAAAGCGTAGAGGCCTGTCTGCTGCCCTGAGATCAGAACCTGTTGGTTACTGTTTATTGGCACCACATCATCTCTATTGGCAGAAGGCCTTTATGTTATTGATTGATTATCTGCATTGATGTTATGATTGTGTAGCCTATTAAATAAGCCAGTACGCGATCACGCTGTCTTTTGATTTCTTAGGCTGAATGTAGAATATTGAAATGATCTGAGCCGACTTTTAGCTCAGTTTGAGGCTTTCTGTTTATTTCACCTTCTGATATCCTTCGATCACGCCGCCACGCCGCTTTGTTTCCCTTTTTTTAGCTTTCATTCACATATTTAACCGCCTGATTTTACTGACGTAGCAGTTTGGCGACTTTGTTTAGTCCGACCCTCCCTCGCTTCCTACGCTTTATTGTCGCCTCTTGGATCAAACACTCAGGAATGATCAGCCTCATGTGACTGAGTGGAAATGACCTGAAATGATGTAAAAGTGTTTCCTGTTGACGGACACGCCTCCCACTCTCTGACTCTCCACAATAAAAGGAAACGGAGAAATCTGCTTTAACAGGGTAGAGTGGGTAAGACGCCTCTATTTTCTGGACACATTAAAAACATTTTATAGATTTTTTTGTATCTTTAAGAAGACTATGCTGAGGGCAACATATTTCAAAATAAAATAAAAGCTACAGGTGACAAATTATTTAGTCATTTTCCACATGGGGTAAGATTTCTGATAGTGAAGCTGCTGGTTGGCTAAAGGGTCCAGTGTCTAAATAAAATCTAACTTACAGGTGATCAACCATAAAGGCCCAGCGACCGGGGCGCTTTACCCCAAACATGCTAATCTAGCATTTTACTACTTTAACCAGAAACTATAAAAATCTTTCACATAACTTGGCCCGACCTCTTTGTTTGGACTTTAAAACCAAAGGTTCTTCGCGGTGCAGACAGATCTATGCTAACTGAATGTGAAGCTGCAGATAACTTGCTTACATGTTGAACTTCTTAACTAAACAGATGTGCTGTTTAAACACACTAACGCAGCTCATTGTGCATCTTTGTGTGACGTATATCTGACCGATCAGACGCTGCTCAGAGTCACAGTTCTGGCTCAGATAACTCGCCGGCCTGAGGTGTGAGCGCCGCCGCCCGCTTGTTGCATTTCACATATCTTAAACCACGCCTCCTTTGGAACGCCGCGGTGAAAACGGCTCCACGTAGACGAGGCCAAAAGAGACGCCGGCGCTGATGTCAGAATCCTCAGCTGTGCTTCTGATTGGTTTGTTCTTCAGCCTTTAACATGATGTCAGCTGGCGTTCTGTCGCTCTCTCGTCTTCTGCTCAGAATTTTCTTCCTTCCTCCAAAACACATTCCTCCTTACAATTACAAATGAATTCCAGGCTTCTTTGTCTCCTGCCCTTGTTGGCTGACTGAATGAATAACTGTATGATGTAGTGTGTGTGTGTTTGTATCTGCTAACACGCTACATGCCTACAGACCGTGATATACTCTGTCATGAACTCAGTCTTGTCCAGGCACACGGCTGCTGCTGTAAACTACAGAGTGTAATATTCTATTTACAGGATCATTTCATCCTGCTGTCAGAGGGAATTACACCACGGCACATAGTTTTGGAGCATGTTCTATGTGTTTATTTGGACTGAGGCAGCTAATCACATGTGACACGCGTGCTAACGCTAGCTAAATCTCAGGGTTAGCTTAGCATAGCGCTCAGCTGAAGTATCTACAGACACGCTATTGTCTCCTCTACTTTGTGCAGCTGCTTTCATTTTGAACATTCGCTCCTAATAAGGTTGGAATACATGAAATGTAAAGTGACAATGTTTTACTTTTGAAGCGTAAAATAATAAACTTGTGCTCAGCTCAGATCAGAGAGACCGCGGACCACATGTGAACAGGAAGTCGAACAGAGAAAAGAAGTCACACAAAATGGCTGTTTGGTTTTTGTCATAGAGCCTCTAGTGTTGGAGTTATGAGCAGTGTGACAACTTACCCCGCTCTCCCCTACATCTGTTTACTACAGAAACAGGTGTGAAACACAGGTGTTTGTTCTGTTTAGCTTTGCCGCTCTTCAAAACTTTCTGAACACAGAATTATAGAGATCTACATTACAGGCCTCGCGATTCCCAGTGTCAGGTGTAAATATAACACATGAAGAGGCAAAATGAAGGAAAAGATCTGATCACATACGCACACCTGTTTACAGCAAAAGGTAGATGTGGCCATGGGGAGGTTTGTTTGTCACAGCCATGTTTAAACAGAGCAGAAACAGCGCGGCGATACCAGCGCGCGGCTCCACGGCGGCTGGAGTAATACTGGATCAGCTGGTCAGAGAGGTCAACGAGACGCTACAGTTTACAGCTTAACCCGCTGTTCCACTCGCCAACGCTAAAAGTTCGACGCCTCGCTTTGTGGGCTCGTCCTTCGTGGTGCCGCTGCCGAGCCGGCTGATGACCTCCTCCCAGACCCGCGATCCTGCAAGACCAGAGTGAGACCAGAGGACACCTAGTGGCTGGGAAGGGTCGCCGCAGCGCTGTGATTGGTGGGTTTCTAGGTAGTTTTGAGGCTGCGTGATCCTGCCGTGGAAAACTCAGAGTTCAGATCTCCGATATTTAAACTGTCTGTTGGTAAGAACTGATCAGAAATACTTTGTTGATCCCAGAGGGGAAACTCTTTGTTCAACTGTTCACTTGCACATCAAGGTATTAGGAATAAAATGATGATAGAAATGTTGAAATAGAAAATATAAATGAGTGTGGATATGTACAGTATTTTACAGTATTAACAGACAAGTTCTGATGAACGGCAGCAGTGAATAAGTCGTAATAATAAGTTCTGGGAGAGTTGATGTGGACGTGAGTACAGATCCTTGAAAATCCTTAAAACTACAGTAGTAGGAGGAACCAGAGTGCTGAAGCAGAAAATCCTGAACATAGAATATTAAAATAGATAATACTGCACAGGATGTGAAGTACTGCAGTAAAAAAGAGTCTGTGTGTCTGACTCTCATGGAGCTGGGGAGACATTGTCCAAGATGACACGCTGCTTGGACAGCGCCCTCCGACAGAGAGTCCAGCTCCGCTCCCACAACGCCACTGACCTTGATCAGTCTGTCGCTGCCCCAGCATGCAACAGCAAACAGGACGGCACTGGCCAGCACAGACTCATAAATCCTCCTCAGCAGATGCTGGAGGACCTCCGCCTCCTCAGAAAACAGAGACGGCTCCGCCCTTCCTGCAGAGGGCTCCGATGTTCTCGGTCCGGTTTATTGTCCAGGTCCTTGTAGTCCTCCGCAGTGTCCACACTGACCCCTGGATGGAAACAGGGCTCACTTGTGCCTCGCTCTCCTCAGCTCCACAACCAGCTCCTTAGTCTTTGTCCCACTGAGCTGCAGACGGTTCTGATCACACCATGAGACAAAGACACCCACCACAGGAAGTCTCCAGTTTTACCACCAAGAGCTCATCACACTGTAAAGGAACTACTGTTGCTTTAATTCACTGTATTAACGTCCATTTGATTAGAACATATTACATTTCTAACAGCTGTGTTTAGAGCAGCCTGGTTCTGACTGCTGCTCTTATTTTTACTTTGTACACTAACTCTTGTGTAACTGTTGTGTAAAGTGCTGCATAAATCAAATGTGCTGTTATAATCTGCCTCTGTTGATTTGACTTTATGGCCTTTCTGTTTACTTCAGCAAAGGATCTGGGTTTTTCTACAATTGTTCATTCTTTTATTTTGAAAATCAGCAGGAAGCCGCCGGTGTCAGCATCAGATCCAGCCGAGCGCAGCAGCAGAGCCTGTATGTGAGGATGAACCTGTTTAAGTTTCGGATGTTTCACCTCAGACTCATCTCCTGTTAGCCGAGAATGCTAAAGTTAGCGTAGCTTGTTAGCTGCGTGTCTGTAACGGAGTGTGTCCGGAGGAAAAGCTGCTGGAAACATGTCTGAAGTCCAAACGCTGAGAGTTTTGTCCAGCAGCTACTAGGCGCGGCTGCTGAAGAGATATTTGAGCTGTTTGAAAGAACGATAGCAGAGTACGAGGAGGAACTTTGTGGACAACGCAAACTACTGGACGCTGTTTTCAAGCCTGAAGCAGGTTTGGACACTTTACTGCTTCTTCTCCCTTTAAAGCGCCTTTACTGCAGTAAAGTACTAACAGCACTCTGTGAACAGACTTTAGCCGGGATGGTGGAAAGGGTTAGTAGACAGGAGGCAGAGCAGCGAAGTTAATAAGAAGCTGCTCAGAGAGAAGAGGATGGAGTTTGACTGACAGCAGCTACAAGTGCTGCAGAGGATGGAAGAAGGGATGAAGGAAGGAAACGAGAAAAGGCTCATTTCTGAGCATTTGAAAGTCTTGTACAGGCCAAAAGTGTGAAGAAATGAACTTTAACCAGCCACAACTTGCAGCTCAATAAGTGTGTGTTTTTTGAAGCTGAAGCAAATGTTGTCTTTCCCCTTTAGAAGAGAGATAGAAAACTTTATTGTCACAACGAAAATGTCCAAAGTGCCTCATTCCTAGATCTAACTTTTAAAACAAGAGGCAGAAAATAAATAGTGTCAAAATAATGTAAAATAAATAAAGAGCCTGAACAGACGCTCATATAACGCACACAGTCACACTCTATTGCAGCCGACCCTTCACTCAGAATAGTTCACTTTAGCAGCGTTGATTATTGCAGACGGGTAAAAGCTGTTTTGAGTCTGCTTGTTTTGCCCTGATGGATCTGGACCGCTCTGCCTGATGGTCCCAGTTGGAACAGGGGCGGCCCGGATGAGAGGCGCCTTTAGGATGTTCTGGATTTTTCTGAGACGGCGGGAACTGTGTAGTTCTTCCAGTGTGAGGAGAGGGCGTCGCCGATCTTCTGTGCGGTGTTGATGACGCTCTGCAGTGTTTTCCTGTGAGCCGCTGTGCAGCTGCTGAACCGCGACGATGCAGATGCAGGATGTTAACATGCTCTCTATGGAGGCTTGGGAGAAGGAAACCAGCAGCCTCTGTGTCATGTTGTTCCTCCTGAGTACTCTCAGGAAATAAAGTCTCTGCTGGGCCTTTTTAGCAGCTCAGTTCTTGTTCCGGTTAAACCCTCCTCAACGTGGACTCCCATGAAGCCGAAGTCCGCCACCGCCCGCGACGGTCCCCGCTGATGATTAGCGGTCAGGATGGTATTAAATGCTGAGCTGTGATCCACAAAGAGCGCCCGCGACATAGCTCCCCTGCTGCTCCAGGTGGGACGGTGCAAAATGGAGGGCTGTGGTTACGGGCGCCCTCTGTGGATCCGCTCGCTTCTGTAGGCAAACTGGTGGGGGTCCAGGCCTCGGGCAGGAGTGCTGTGATGGGCCTCCTGACCAGTTTTTCAAAGCGCCTCACCACAGGGGATTTGGTAAATGCCTATTGTGGTGCCTCACAGGACTCAGGCTCCTTACAAGATATGAGTGTATCTGGTCTTTATTTTCTCTCCTTTCTGGGTTTTTGGCTGCGCTTCCCCGATTTAGCCGAATCTTAGGGGGGTGTATGTAACGGGTTGGAAACAGGTTCTATTAAAATCCTGCATAAATGGGGACAGCGCCGTCTGCTGGCGTCACTGCCGTATTGCAACGTGTTGTTAACGATGTTGAATTGTGGGTAATCCGCAGTAGAACTCCCGATCACTGCTGTGGTAAGTCACATGTTGAACGAAGCAGAGATGTTATCAGCCAAAATGAACTTAAACCCACAACAAAACGTCTTATTCTGCTTTATTTTTGTTGTGATGTCATTAAGAGGTCAGTGCAGCTTATTTGCCGTCGAGCGAGTCGTTAAATTCAGGCTCAGAGTTGAATGTTAATCTGAGCTTATTTTGCACTGCTTCTGATGCTGCTCCGCTTAGATTTACTTCCTGTGTGTTGTGTAGGGCCGCTCTCTGTTCACCACGCCAACATACCTACCCGTCCTGATTAAGACCGGTTTCCCCGTATGCAGGTGACCCCGTTCACAACGCAGCGAGGCTGTTCCATAGAGAACCGCCACATCAGCGTGTTCCGCCTGTCAGATAAGCAGCAACATGTTTGACTTCCTGCATCTGAACACAAAAGTCAAAGTTCACAGTGAGCTGATAAAATGCAGCAGAAGGAAAACACTCAGAGATCCACTTTAAATTACAAGGACGGGATTTAAATGACCACTTTGTTCAGCCGCCACCTCGAACCTCTCAGTCACGGACGCTGCAGCATCGGACCGTCGACCGCCTGCTGTCAAGTCTACGCCATCAGGTACAGCTGTCTACAGAAACTGGAACAAGGTGACTGCTGCTGGGATGAAAGTTCATCATCTGGGTTTAACTTCAGCGCCTGATTTTCTACCATGTTGGGAACAGAACAGTTTGATGAAGCCCTACACGGAGCAGCACAAGACGAGGAGTCAACAAGAAGGGGATTCATTAGTGACGAGGACAAAGAAAATCCAGGCCGGACGCCTGACGGCAACAAACTAAAGCTCACATTCCCGACTAACAAGAAGCAGAAGAGGAGGATGCAGGAATCAGCTGTGATGAACAAGAGGACAAAGCTCATGAGACGATGGAGGAAAGTGATGAACCTACAGAGCATCTGTCACAGCCTCCACCGCCACAAGCTGGCAACATTTAGAAAGCAGCCACATGTTTGAGGATTGAAAATCTCAGCTGTCACATTAAACACGGAGCCAGAGACGGCAGAGTCGCCTATATGGAGCCCCTTTGTTTTACTAGCAGATAGTTTTACAGACAGATGTGAAAAGATGTGAACAAAGAAGGTCTGAAAACACTGACGGCAGTTTGAGACAGCTCTAGATATTCATCCAGAACCTGAGGAGGTTCTTGGTGTTGTTGAAGCCGACGCCAGCCGCATCTTTTAGCAGAACACTGAACAGAGACTAACTGAAATCCAAGAAGCTCTCCTGAAGAACACAGATGGATCTGTCATTATCGATGCTGCGCATCTCTGGCAACAATCGCTGGAGAGAGTAAAATGTGCGCTGATGTTAACAGGAAGAGGTTTTCATACTGAGCAGGCGCCTCCAGAGGGACCGTGAAGCGTTCACGCTGACCCCTTTGTCTCACTCACGAGGCTCGCTTTGCAGACATGTGTGAGCAGATATAAAGAAAGAAGTTGTTCAAAGCCTTCAGGGCAGTTTGAGGTTTCTTAGCGCCGTTGAAGCAGCACTTACTACCAGAGTCCAACACTGAACAAAGAGCAGCTGAAGATTGAAGAAGCTCTCAGAAAGAATCCAGATATTTCTCTCATTCTGGACGCTGTGTGTCTGGTAGCATCACTGGAGAGAAAAAGGATTTTTATTTTAGCTGCTGAGTTTTCAATCAAAACGCGTGCTGATGTTAAAAGAAAGATATTTGACTCCATCGCTTGTGATTGGACGCTTTAACTTTCTATCTGATGTGCTGATTTTAGAAAACTTCACTTGTATGCATTAAGCAGAGACATATTTAGGTTGGAACATGTAATTAAAGCAGAGTACTATACACAAAATACTCCATCAGAATACCTGGACATGCTAAATGTTCTATAAAAATCAAGTTTGTTCTGTTTAACATCTAGAATCTTTCCCGCCACAGTCGGCCATCTTACTTTAGTTAAACTAAAGTGTCCAGTTGTGTGGACTAAAGTCTCACAAAGACTTTCTGCTTTCTACAGTAAATCTTTGTAATTGTACATTGGTGCTGTTAAGGTGGGATGAAAACACAACAGGTTTCTGTTTGGAAGCTAAAATCTATTGGCTCCTGTACAAGATGCTGTTCTGTCAGCAGAACTCCTCCTACCAGGGTGAAGATCCTCAAACGCTGCTGTGAACTAAGAAACAGTCTGAACATAATGTTCTAAAGTGTGTTTTATTGTGCAAACTGCGACAGGCTTCATGACAGATCAGTGAGGGATATAAAGGACACAGTCCTGGCTGGAACAGCTCAGCTGCCTACATATGGCTGTGACACTAAAGAAAAGTTCCTGTTTAGTTTGGAAGCTAAAACCTGGAAACAGCTGCTCCTTCTGTTTGTTGCTGCTTGTTTTTATCAACACTAACAAAACTTTAAAGTGTCTCCACTTTGTGTCAAACTCTGGTTCCATGGAGCATCTATGTAGCACACAATATAACAAGGGTTTCCTCATGGAGAGCTTTTCAAATGTCCAACCTTTTCTCAACACTAAGAACACACAAAGCGCTTTTACCAAGAAAACACTTGGAGCTGCAAACAGTTTCCAACAGTTTCAACCAGTCTGCAGAGCTTTTTACTACAAATCTGTGTGTGTTGTGCTACTTTCAGAGTTTGCAGCCTGTTTTAAGGAAAGGATCTCTGGTTTCAGTGTTTCTCCGCTCACATGCAGCACGACTCTCTGAAGAAACTCCAAAGTCCACTTCAGGCTTTCTGGGTCCTCAGCCTGGAGGACATACTGCAAGTACAAGTACATGAGTGTATCAGGGCAGCACTCAGTCCGCTGCCAGTCAACCCGCTCCTCTGAAAACAAAAGGCTAGTCAAAGTGAAAGATGCTTTTCTTTTGCTGAGTTCTCAAAGAAAAGTTGCTGTTTAAAGATTTCTGACAGGCAGAAGTTCATCAACATGCTGCTGTCTGGTTTTACTGAGAACCAGCCGCCAGTTTATGTCACTGATTTCAGCCCAAAAACATCCAGCGTGTTAAATTTATCACTACAAAAGTCTTTACTGACTTAAAAGCAGCAGAAGACAAGTTAACACTTGAGTCCAGAAGACAAACCGTGGTGAAGATGATGCTGTCAGGACTGGATGAAGGCCGGGGAACCAGAGGAAACATACAGAGGAAAAGGGATTTTAGAAAAGAAGAAACATGAGAGAGAAATATTATTTTAAGGAAGCCCAGATTTCCATCAGACTGATTCATGCTGAGTGTTCTGGTGTCTCAAACAAGATGGATCTGAGTTTTCTAAAGCAGCTCAGTGTCAGCTGCTGCTCCATCATTTCCTCTCTGCTGGATTGAACTCAACATGGATTTTGATGTGGATTAAACAGAGTGAGACTTAATCTGGACAAGTTGGATTAAAAGTTAGAAGGAAAACACAGAGAATAAAAAACAGTGAGAAACTTTCCTCTGCATGTAGAGATCACGCCTCTATTTAAGGCTCATTTATTGAATATTTCAACTTTATTGTTCCAAAGAGAAAAAAGCCTGCAGGGACCCCGAGTATAAAACACAGAATACAGCAAATATAATAAAAATATAGAAAACAAAGACTAAAACCCAGAACACAGGCATCAGGAGACGACTTAACAGATAACCTGCAGCACATCAGGCCGCCGTCATCATCATCATCATCATCACCATCATCTTCATCATCATCATCTTCATCATCATCATCACTTTTAAATCAAAGACTCATCTGGAGAATTTAACTAAATTATAACGACACTTAATTTGAACAAAATGAAGTCAGTCAGAAAGAAAGTGTTCACATCACCAGGTCAGTTTCACTCCAGACAAATATTCATCAGGCGGATTTATAATCTGTACAGCATACGAGCCGCTCTGACCTCATAACCTCGATTCCCCTAAAAAAGGAAGAAAGCTCAGGAGAAGCAGCAGAGGAGGGATCCCTCCCTCGGACTGACAGAAGGTGGCGCTGCGACACAAAGGGTTAAAAAACCCAAAATAAGCTAAAGGTTTCTTTTACTGCAGAACAAGATCATTTCTTAGTCAAAGCTTCCAAACATTAGCCTCATATAGTTCATATTAAAGTCCTCTAATCATTACTGTGTGACTCCATTGTCGCCCACATGAGGAGAACAAAGTGAGAAATGCTGTTGCTAACGCAGCTTTTGCTTTACCTTCCATGTCGACTCCCTCAAAGCAAAAGACAGCGGTAGGCACTCCCAGTTTACTGGGACGGGTTGGACTGGGCCCGCTCTGTCGCTCCAGCTGCCCGCGTCGTACAGCTCCAGTGGTAAAGACGCCTGCAGTCCTCTCTGCTTTAATAACAAGTTCTTCTTCTTTGGTGCAAACATTATAATAACAGCAGGCTTCTTCTTTGTGCACAGGATCGCTCCTCATCTGCCTGACTGGTTGTGAGACTGCTAATCCTGTCCTGTTCCAGCCTGCACACGCCATTCACCGTCGCTCCTCCACCCCCAGTCACCTTCTGCAAATAAACCACATTTTTACCGGGGCCGTGAACGCAACAGCGGGCCGCCAGGCCGCCTGGAAGTGACGTTGGCTAGAGCTAAGGAAGCCGCCTTACCGGCCGGTGAGCGGTGGCGCCTGGTTGGAAGTTGGGTTCTCTACGTAATGTTATTATTAATAGAGTCGCACAGTCGGGTTAGGAAAAGGTAAAGCGCCGGTACAAGTGGTGCAAATGTTTGGATATCACCACGGAGGACAACGTAACGTGGAGCCTTTTCTGTTCCGGAGCTGCCTCTGACTGACGGGCAAACTGACTGACGCTTTGTGTTCCTCGCACCTTAACAACTATTTCTGGTAGAGATTAGAGGAGTTTGAGCGAACGAAGTTTGGAACTGAGTTACTTTGGTCACCTTTTGGTGCTGGAGTGAGCCTTGTTGTGAAAAGAGCTGACAGAGTGTAACTATCCCAAGGGGACTGAGTGTTTGTCTTTATTTCTCTTTGATTTATTGTTTGTTGGACCACGCCCTGCTTTTCTTCAAATGTTTCTGACAAGATATTTTCTTGATAGAAACCAAAGCTGATTTCTGTCTGTGGGATTTTATTCAGGTTTTTCCTTTTGAGGGTGCTCTGCCGTGTTACATATATCCAGAATAACTCTGTCAGGTTCAAGAAAAAATGTAAATATGTAAATTTGTTGTGTATAAAAACGGCCACAGCGTGAATGTGTCCTAAGCTTGGGTCCACGCTGTAACACATAAACTGTTATATGGACAGGGTGACATCATACAGTAACATACTAAGAAGGGAGATCATGTAATACAAAGTTCTGATTATCAGATGTGTTGCAAAGCGGATAAACATTTGTAAAACACTATAGAAGATCCTTTCCCACTTTAACTTCCTGGATGTGCAAAGCCTCAGAATTAAGTAGTCAGCTTAAATAAGTGTTCATCTGCAGTTCTGTTGTCAGAAACAGAACTAATCTGCAGAGGCTCTTTGGGTTCAGAACATCTGGAGGAAATAAAGTCCAGGTCCAGGTGGAGATCCAGGTGGAGGAGGTGTCTGAGTGTGCAGCAGAAGGAGTGGAGGAGTCTCAGTGTGTCTGCAGAGACTGTGTAGAAGGACAGAGCAGCAGCAGAGCAGTCCAGATCCACTGATGATACTCTGTCACATCCAGAGGAACACACAGGGATGATGGTGGACTTGACTTTGTGTCTGACAGTGGAGCTGATCTCAGAGCAGTTCAGACTGCAGCACTGTTGGGATTCCTCTGTCAGTCACTGCTGGATGAAGCTCTCCTCTCCACTCTACCTCCCAGTAACATGGCCCAGTCAGAGCCTCTCCACACACAAGCTGATGCTGCTGCTTCAACCTCTCTGGATCATCAGGACACAGCTGATCCTCTCTCAGCACCACCACCTTTCTCATCCCTCACACTCTGACAGAGATTAACACCCCCACCTGATGAGAGAAGAAGACAGAGAGCAGAAGTCATAAATCAGAGTTTACAGAGACTCCCTTCATCAGCTGTCAGTCAGTGATGCAGCACATCCAGTATAAAGACCAGCAGGGACTTCAGTCCTGTTCAGACCAGAAGTGGAGCGGCTGTGTAGCGTAGCCAGCTTCCTTTCAGCTCTCATGTTAACGTATTGGAGTGAACACACTGAGACCTGCAGAGACTTTGGCCATCAGCTCTGTTTACTCTGCAGGTTTCACTCAAGTCCACAGTGGAAATAAAGTGCTGAGAGTCCCTGAACGCATCATGACTGCAGAGACAGAGAGATATTCACTGCTCACTGTAATGATGGATTTACTGCTGTTAGGGCTCAAAGCTGTTAAAACCAGCCAGCTCAGTCACATTTGAAGATTTCAGCTACTTTGGAAATATTACAGGACAAATCTGTAAATATGGAGTCTGTTCTAAAACATCTGGACCAAACTAAAGACACATGGACAGATATATATATGATGTTAAAGGTCCTACATGTTCATACAAAGACTGAGCAGCTAAACATCAGCTGTGCTTACTGGACTTCAGCAGAGGTTCTGGTCTGTAGAAAGACCACATGGTTACTAAATGTAATGATGGTTCTCTGAAATAAGAGCCAGTGATTTGCAGGCTTCAGTTAGACTGATCTCAGAGCTGTGTCAAAGATGAACTGATCAGTAGTTTAGTGTTGAAATGAGAGAACAAACACTTTGAGATCAGATTTGACGGTGCGACAGTTTGATGAATGAGGACCACTGTCTCTATACATCTTGTGATGCTGTCAGCTGGAATCCAGCTTTATTTCCTGGAGACATGAACACAACAACAACAGTCGTCTTCACATCAACTCAAACAGATGATCACTGCCTGTTCTCTCTCTCTGTCTTTCTGTCCAATCCTGAAGCCTGTCACCATTCTCCTCTCACAGCTTCACTGAGGAAAGCAGCCGCTGAGAAGGTTGGAGGTTTACAGGAAATACTGGATCTCTGCTTTGATACTAACTGTGTTTAGTACAATACTGCTGAAACCAGCATGGACTGACTCCAACCCTCTACTGACCTCAGAGTCTCCAGTCTGCAGTGTGGACTCTCCTTCAGATCAGACAGCAGCTTCACTCCTGAATCCTGCAGCTTGTTGTTACTCAGGTCCAGCTCTCTCAGATGGGAGGGGTTGGACTTCAGAGCTGAGGCCAGAGAAGCACAGCTGATCTCTGACAACCTGCAGCTCCTCAACCTGAATAAAGAATAAATGATGAAGATAAAAATCCATTTCTAATCCAATCAGATGTGTTCAGGTTTTAAATGTGGAGCTCAACATTACTATGTCCTAATCAATGAGCTTTTCCCTAAAATGAGTAGAGGGACTTTGTCATTGTATTATTGTGGATCATCATAATGTCAGCCTTCTACAGACATCATCCAAATGTCAGCACAACATTCATACACCTATTCATGTCAACACAGATCAATAACATGCTGCTGATCTCAGGCCAGTCTGGAACTAGAGGAGAAAAACTATATTGATCCTTTAAACAGCTGCATTTGGAAATATGATCTGATCTGTGTGTGTGTGTGTGTGTGTGTGTTGTGTGTGTGTGTGTGTGTGTGTGTGTGTGTGTGTGTGTGTTCTGAAGGATCAATATCAGTGGTCAGACATTATTTGTGAAAACACAATGAAACCAACAGAAACAAAGAAATATTTCTACTTCAACAAGTAAACTTGATCAGTTTAAAACAAATATTAGTTCAGAGGATCTTCTGTATCCAGATGTGACCATTTACGAAAAATTAGAAACATTCATTTACTTTAACGACTAACAGCAAACATTTTCTACATTTTCTTTGACAAACACAAGTCTTTGTGACTGCAGACTAAATTTAGTACAAGAAACATGAAAATATGAACAAAAGGACATTTAAAACTTTATGGATGGAAGTTATGTCTGAACAGAAATTAGCTTCAACTGTTAATTAAACATATCAGATCTACAATAGTAACAGAGAGTCAGTGAACTGACCTCAGAGTCTCCAGTCTGCAGTGTGGATCCTCCAGAAAACCTGACAGCTTCACTCCTGAATCCTGCAGCTCGTTCCAGCTCAGGTCCAGCTCTCTCAGATGGGAGGGGTTGGACTTCAGAGCTGAGGCCAGAGAAGCACAGCTGATCTCTGACAAACTGCAGCTCTCCAATCTGAATAAAGAATAAATGATGGAGATAAAAATCCATTTCTAATCCAATCAGATGTGTTCAGGTTTTAAATGTGGAGCTCAACATTACTATGTCCTAATCAATGAGCTTTTCCCTAAAATGAGTAGAGGGACTTTGTCATTGTGTTATTGTGGATCATCATAATGTCAGCCTTCTACAGACATCATCCAAATGTCAGCACAACATTCATACACCTATTCATGTCAACACAGATCAATAACATGCTGCTGATCTCAGGCCAGTCTGGAACTAGAGGAGAAAAACTATATTGATCCTTTAAACAGCTGCATTTGGAAATATGATCTGATCTGTGTGTGTGTGTGTGTGTCCAAGGGGGTCATACTATCTGGCCAAGACTCGATATATGCTACGCATAGTAGGCTCAGGATGCTGCATTGTGACGTAGCTGGTAGGTGATGGTGTCAGACGTACAGTGCCATAGAAGTCCTAGAGTCCGCTCTGGGGGGATCAGTCCCATCAGGTGATAGCCCAGCCCGTTCTCATCTCAGGGCGTCATATACAGACGATTTGAGAAAGAGTGACCAAGTGTAAGTATTTTACGCTAAAGGTACCCTTTAGCGTTTCATGGAGACGTAAAATCCTTACGCTTTGTCACTCCGGATGAAGCGTCAGATATAACGCATTGAGATGAGAACGTGTTGGATAGCCAGAGTTCGCTATCTGATTTGACTTCTGGCGGCAGGTGACTGATGACGGCTGGCACATTGGTAGCCCACTGGCGTAGCTGAAACCCGCCTATGAGGAGGAGCTGTTGCAGCTGTTTGACAGTTTTCTCTGCTTCTGATATGGTAGTGAAGCTCTGCAGGAGGTTGTCAGCAATTAAGTGCTTCAATCGAAGAGACAGTTTTCAGTCTCCCCGCTTTCAGTTGCAACCATTCAGGAGGACACTGTTGTCACATCTTGTTTCTAAGTCAGAGGAGTTTTCCTGGACTTCTGGAGAAAGCTTCATTCGTATTCTGAACCGCGTTTTTTTCTTTCCATACTCCGTGTGCGTCCTTGAGAAGTGAGTACAGTATTTAGTTTGTTCGATTTATCACGTGTGATCTTTCTGTGTTTTATCACCCTGTCTCACTTCCTAGCATATATTAGATATCGCTGTGTTTGTTTTCACATTTTAATCAATATGTATGTAGTTTATATCGGACTTTTCCCTCCCGCTAATTAGTACTGTGCGCGCTGACGGGTCAGTAAGGGACCGTCACGAAATTACCTAGTCTGTGTCTCATTGGTAAGCCTATGCAACAGAGTCTTTCAGTCCAAGTGTGTAAAATAGTGAAGCTCCCTTATTTAGTTCATGCTTTCTCTTCAGAGGTTTTTCATCTTGGTTCATTTTGTCCTCATATGTCATAATTTGCACTTGTTTATCTCATATTATATTGCCTTTATTTATTACTATTTCAGATGTCTAAAATGTCATAATTGTTTATTCTCTTTACAGTTACCACACATACACAACACACACACACACACACACACACACAGTTAACAGACACATACAAATAAACATATTCTCATACCAGATTTCATTCTACAATAAACAAGTTTGAGAGTGTCATTGGATTGGGAAGATTACCAACATCATCTTAATTGTTCTAACCGGACAAACTGTGGAGGTGTACAGCTACAAAGAAACATCAGATAATTCATTCATTTATAGTGTGTGTGTGTGTGTGTGTGTGTGTGTGTGTGTGTGTGTGTGTGTTCTGAAGGATCAATATCAGTGATCAGACATTATTTGTGAAAACACATTGAAACCAACAGAAACAAAGAAATATAGCACTTTATAATAACTACACACTATAAAGCTTTAGTGAAGTATTAGTAAATACAGAATTCATCATTTATAAACCATTGTTCTTACATTAATACACATTTGTAAGTTATTTACAAACATGTTTATACATGTTGTATTCTTTATTAATAAGCTCATCTATAATGTGCTTAATAATTGTACTTTCATACTTTATACATGATCCGTTCACTATTTATAAATGAAGTATTATTTTAATGACAAACCATTTATATATGAGTTGTTAATGGTTCATAAGATCATTTTTTTGATACTTTCCAGAGAAAGAATATAAACAATCTCAGCATAACTTGTAAATCTACCAGTGGCAAAGCCCAAAGGATGCTACTGAGACTACCTGAAAGATGCCCCAGCTAACTTTACTGGCCTCATGGAAAAGCCTCACCGTTACAGTCCTGGGGTCTCATTTATAAAACTGTGCGTAGAAACCTCACTAAAAGTGTACGTGCGCCCAAAAGCCAAAAATGGTGTACGGCAAAAAATATTCAGACTGATAAAACCGTGCGTACGCACACTTGTAAGCAAGTTCCCTTTAGAAATCACAATCAACCTGAAATGTGGGGCATGTGAGGGAGCTCCATGTCCGACCCTCCAAACGCCCACAGCTGCCTATAAACGGTCAGTGAAACGCCCTCATTAATATTAATACGTCCTGACTGCAGGAAGAAAAGGAGGCAAATTCTGACAGAGAAGCAACAAAACCAGATTTAACTCAGTGTGACACTGACGTTCCTTTTGGTGAAGCTGAAGCTGTTTGGTGGGTAAAAAACACACTTTAATGCAACGCTTGTGCACCGGAGGAAAGGGGGCACCGGAGCTCCGCCCCTTTATAACCGATCTGCAGGAAGGGGCCTCCCTCTGAGTAGTGACGTCACTGACCGGAGGGGGACACACAGACAGACGGGATGACCCAGGTACTGATCTGGATTCCCCGTTTGAGAAGAGAGTAAACCAAATGCATCCCACCTGTTTAAACATTTATTTAGGCTCCACAAACACTCCACTCACTTAACGAGGCCGCCCATATGGAGGACTGATCCTGACAAATTCAGAAATAAATACAGAAATGCTCAATGCTCATTTCAAACAGTTTCATCCTTCTGCCATGTGAGTCGCCGTTTCTCTTTTCTCCTCTTTATGTGCGTACGCATGGTTCAGAATTTACTGACAGGACGCACATTTTCCCCTCAAGTTTGTTTTTATAGATCACAGCCTTTGCTTGGGAAGTGGCGTCCGCACGTTTCCAGCCCTGTTTTGTACGTACGCCCAGTTTATAAATGAGACCCCTGGTCCCATATTTCTGAGACAGATCATCTCTCACTACCAGCTCATCAATGATGAGCTTAATGATTGGATTTGTTCCAATGAAAAACTATATATGCGCCTGTGTTTCATACGATAAAGTTTAAGGAAATGATTTAGTAAGTGTTTTCCCTCTTAAGTAAGGACTATCTTAGGCCGTACAAAGGAGACAAAGGAGACTGAGAAAAGTCTCAGTTAGGCTTCTTAAGTCTCAGCTTTTTTACGGCCTGGGTTAGCACCCCTTTGGAGTCGTTTTTGGACGTCTCACCGTCAAGTTAGCAACAATAAATACCAGGGGCGTTTTAGGATCATGAAACATTGGGGCTTAGCCCAGCCCATAAAACTTCATATCTTCACATAATAATTGAGCATTGAGCCCCAAAATTTTAGTCTGTAAAGCAGTAAAGCAACAGTAAACCTCCTCTACTTATACAGCACAACAAAACTCACAACAACACTACTGACTGTCTCATTTTGCTAAATCTTAATGTCATGTGTGTAATTATAAAAATATGATAACCAATCTGCGACAGTATGAACAGGGGGGTCTGGTACTCCCCCAGAAAATTGGGAGTGTTAAAGACTTCATTTCCTGCATTCTGGTGTTTTTCTGCATCAATTTATTGTGGAAATTATTTATGTAAATGGACACAAAATTCAGGTGTTGCTGAATTTTGGTGAATATTTAAGAACATGTTGATATTTTATGACCTTGTAACTGATTATTTATTCCCATCTTAAATGTGCTTTGTACTCTTGCCTGCTTTGGCCTGGACACTCTTGGAAAAAGAGTTTTTCTGGTTTAATAAAACAATTTAAAACCTAAAACTGTAACAGAACATAATGCAGAGCAGCTCTCAGCTTTCAGATATGTTTCTCCTGTAGATCAACTTTTAATATCATCACTGCTGAATCAACACACAGGCAGGTGTGACTGACTGAGGTAACCTCTTTAAATGTGCATGTGGCACCTTTTTACCTCATCACTAATAAATTAAATCATTTTAATTCAGTTTTAAACTCCTGGACTTTACAGACACTACTATCATAATCAGACCCTCACTCACACCCTCTGCTGCTGAAAGACTCATTCACGCCTTCATGTCCTCACGGCTGGAATATTCCAACTCACTACTCCTCGGTATCAGCTCAACCTACATAAAAAGAGTCTAACTGGTTCAGATCTCAGCCGCACGACTCATCACCCGCTCCTAATCCTGGACCACATCACTCCAATCCTGAAACAGCTACACTGGCTAGTAGTATATCCAAGTCGACATTGCACGCATTATACGCGTAACAGTCGTGCACGTGAATTAATTTGTGATTAATAAAAAAATTAATTAATCAAATCTCAATTAATTAAAATATTAAATACTTATGAATTAAAATATGGATTCAAAATATATTAAATTAAAAAAATTAAATTAAAAAAATTAAATTAATTTTAAAAAAAAAAGGTCATGTTGAGGTCAACCACCAAAAGGGATGGGAGAAGGTGTGAAAAGGGGGTTTGTGTTAGGGGATGTCCGGACTTAATATTTATTAGCAATGGTGGGGGTCGTTCACCAAAAGGTGAAGATGGGGGGTGTGAAAAAGGGGGGTTTCGAGTATAGGGTTTTAGTAGAGTATGTGTATATATAGCGGGGTTAGTTTTTTGACATACATCTGACCGAGAGCGTGGAATAAGGTGACGATTTTTGGGGTGAATCGTACCGAGCTTTATTCGTGCAGAACAACAGCGCCATCTTTGCATCATCACAATCATGGACGTGAACATGGACACAGATAATAAAGTGGGAGTAACGACTCCGAAACGACGTATAATTATAAACCCTCTCGCAATGTACCTGGCTCCTAGAAAGAAGACTCCCCCGACAACATTGGCTGATTTTCTGGATCGAAAGGCATGGGCACCACAGTTCGAATGGGCAGTGGAAGATTTCAGAATGTCGGGATTCTTGTTTGAGCATGGAACGGTTCATCTTTACACAAGAGAGCTTGATGATATTTTTCTTTGTGAAAGTACACCACACATTAGTTTCTCAGCCAAAGACTGGAATTATTTCAGAAAGTCTGTAAAGATATGAGTGCTTCAAAAGGAGTCTATTCCACGCAATGGTGCGGGTCTGTACCTGGACAACTCTACCGTGTGGAGACGGACCTCGAAGTCTACGACCCAGAATCCTACATCTTTTTTAGATCTTGCAAGGATGATTCTATCATTCAAAAGGCAAGGAAGGGGACCCCCGATTATCAAATAGGCTACCCCCTCACGTCTAAAGAGTGGGAGACGTGGTACAGCACCGGCTTCGTCCAGTGGGGTGAATGGGATCGAACCCTGGAGGTGTTCTCGCACATTGATAAATTATTCAGATGGTATAAACCTTATCACAGCTATATAGGGATCAAAAGAAAACTTTTTGGTCCTGAGGACAAGGAAGATGAACAACAAACAATACAGGAGATAACCTCAAAGACATCCTAGACATGATGGAAAGCAGCATTGGTCTAATTAATAGATGTATTGCTTAGCTGAATCTTTGGTTTGTAAAAACATAGGTGCGTGTACTGATTTTCTGAAAAGTGTATACTTGAAAACTCGTATACTTGGAAAATAAAATACTTGAGCAAAGCTGAATTGTCTTTATAATGCAGATGTGAAATTTACTCTTTTCGATATAACAATTTTTTTTCCTGATAATGATTTTCATACCGGTCATGTTTTTGTACTTTTAGCATTGATTTTGTGTGTTTTAATGTTTACCAGAAAACAACACGTCGACGTTGAACACAGACGTTGAATCGTCAGTCTTTGTAACAAAGATCATGGAGGAGGTGATGAGTAATATCTACTATGCGACAGAAAATGCAGGGGGTTACGGAGGCAAGCAAAAACTTAAAAAGGCCATATTTGACACCACTGGAGTCCGGTGCGTAGATTCAGACGTAGAAAACTGGCTCATGAAGCAAGATGCCTATACTCTACACAAGACGGCTCTGGTGCATTTTAAGAGAAACAAGGTTTTGGTGAATTCAATAGATTGGCAATTCCAGCTAGATTTAGTCGACATGTCTGCTTACTCTGCTGAAAATGATGGGGTACGCTATTTGTTAACGTGTATAGATTTGTTTTCAAAATACGCATGGGTTCGCTGTTTAAAAAATAAGAGTGGTAAATGCGTCACAGCATCCTTTAAAGATATCTTAGCTGAAGGTAGAATACCGCATAAAATTCAAACTGACGAGGGGAAAGAGTTCTTAAACAAAGATTTCGATGCGTTAATGAAAACTAATAGTGTCGTACACTTTACTACATCAAACGAGACAAAGGCATCTGTAGTAGAACGCTTCAACAGGACTCTGAAGTCTAAAATGTGGCGCTATTTAACAGCCAATAATTCTAAACGATACGTAGATACATTACAGGATTTAGTCACCTCCTACAATCACAGTTATCATCGTAGTATTAAAATGAAACCGATTGATGTAACAAAAGACAATGAAGATATCGTATTTAACAGCTTGTATAAAACAAAAGATAAAAGAGTAATTCGTTTTAAATATAAGGCGGGCGATACTGTGAGAATTTCAAAACTACGCGGCCCTTTTAAAAAAGGTTATGAGCAAAATTATACTGATGAATATTTCACTGTAAAGGAAAGCGTGTCAAGGGACCCTCCTGTTTACAGGTTAAAAGACTATGACGGAGAAGTATTACAGGGAACATTTTACGAGCAAGAGATGCAAAAAGTTATTATAGATAAAAACAAAACATTTAAAATAGAAAAGATTTTATCTAGAAAGAAAAGACAGGGCCGGGACATGGTGCTAGTCAAATGGGTCGGATGGCCAGATAAATTTAACTCGTGGATTTTGGAAAAACAGGTCATTCAGCTACCTTAGCAGATTACAAACACACGAAGAAATGGATAGAGAGGATTTTTTTGTCACCCTGCCCAGCAACTCGTCCGCATTATTTTACCCGAGCAATACAATAGCAAACTTTAGAACGAAACTAGCCAAGCCTTTACACTTTAAATCTGCATACGAGGTGGGTTTGATAGAAATACAATATCCAAAAACATGGAAATCTTTTTCATCAGAAGACTCAAAATTTGATAAAAGGGTAATATTATTAAAGGGTTTGATAAAAAATCCAACAAGAGGGTAGTTCTATCAGCGACACAGGGATTCTTCACAACAATGTCACAGATATTAGCTGAACTAAACAGTTGTTTATCTGAAAACGACATGGG
Organism: Lepomis macrochirus; assembly: GCA_024633595.2. Classification (NCBI taxonomy): domain Eukaryota; kingdom Metazoa; phylum Chordata; class Actinopteri; order Centrarchiformes; family Centrarchidae; genus Lepomis; species Lepomis macrochirus. The sequence continues at coordinate 3,573,626 of JALXJV020000011.1, read as the reverse complement.
TCACATTGAGCTTGATTACAACAACCTTACTAACAGAGTAAGCATTTTACCAACGAGAGATGTAGAATTAACGTTAGGGATGAGCGAGTACAGCATTATCTGTATCTGTTAACCATATGAATTATCTGTATCTGTATCCGTACTCGGATTGGGCGGGGCCTAGCCCGGAAGTGGGTCGGGTTGTCTCGAAATGGGCGGGGCTTTAACGGTATGTTATTTTAAGCATGCAATTTATATGGGTTGATCAGAAATTATTATATTTATTGCTGATTAGAAAACTATTTACATGACAGCATCAGCATTGAGCTTCAGATCAATGGGTTTGATCACAATAACAAACAAACTATATACAGAACAAGTTTTGCAACAATGAATACAACACATGCGGTTGCAGTTATGAAGTAAAATGTATTTAAGAGTTTTCATACTCAACATAACTTTCTTTTTTAACTTTAAATTTTTTTATGAATGGCTAACCTGCTCCCAGCAGGTTATGTTCCAGAAAAGAGATTAACTCTGTGAAAACGCTGCCTACTGACCAATCAGCTCTCTGGAAAATGACATCACCATCTGTAGGAAATCCCACAGACTGTTTTAGCCAATAGGCTGCTTTCTGTTTGCAGCAGTGATGTGGAGAAACTCTTGACTATGGCGATCCTACAGAGACTGATTAAAAGCCTCAGGCTAATGTTGCCTACAGGTTTTTACAGTACAGCAGGATCAGCCTACTTACTGCCTTTAAATGTCTTTAATATTTTTATTTGCTCCCAGTCCGTTTCACACAGCCTGATGGAGCCGTTAAAATAAATGGATTTTATTTTTCTTATGTGAGGCTGAATTATGATGAGCAGTTTGGTATTGAAATACTAAATTTTAATATGAACGTAGTCTGTCTATTTAGGTTAGTAAAGCTTTCTAAGGCGACTACAGAGACTCAAGTCATGTTCCGATGCGATGTCGGCGCAAAAGGTGGGACTGTGAGTTTTCAGCAGCTTAAATGTTGAGATTCAGTCTTTAAAACATTATTTGAGCTCATTTTATGGCATGAAGGGATTTTTCCATTTCATTGCTTTATGAAGTTAATTTTGAAAAATGTTTGGACACTTTTGAGTGTGTTAAATAAATTAATCTAATTTTTGAAGTGGCGACAAGTTTTTTGTTTTTTTTTAAGTGAGGGAGAACGGCCGAGTCTTTTAATGTGAAACGCCGACACACAGCCGAGCTGAAAGAATAAGGCTGATATTTTCTGCAGTTCATAACAACACTTTTTATCAACGCATTATTATAGACTACGCCTGTTCATTTAGACATTCACACTGACTGCGATTTTCTATCTCCCTGCATGTGTCAGTTTCAGCCGTGCTGCTGTCGTATTTCTGTAGTGTTACAGTTTAATCCTCGATGGTAAAACATGACGCTCTGCTGACAGTGGACCTGTTCATGTCTGTTTGGTCATCTGCTGCTAACCCCGCCTCTTTTATGTGAACGCGCTCCCGGCTGGATCGGGAAACCATGGGTTAATTTACCGAGTTGATAACCAGCTTTGTGGTGCCGCTTATCCCGATCGCAGATCTTAGGGTTAGAGAAGCCAGATAACGAAAACATATCCTGGGTTTGTTGAACTCGCTTCATGGTGCAGGCCAGGTGTGTGTGTGTGTGTGTGTGTGTGTGAGTAAGAGAGAGACAGAGAGGGCGGGGGGTTGTGTGTGTAGTTTAATTTGTAATATTTTAAATAATTTATTTATACCACAACTACCTTTATGTTTTTTTAAATACAGCAAGAAAGTGTCAGACACTCAGTGCGTGAAGTAAAATAAAACTGGTTAGAGCAGCTGACAGTTAAAAAAAATCTCTGATGACCGGCAGAGAGAGAGAGAGAGAGAGAGAGAGTGTGCGCACAGTCAGCTACGCAATGAGGATTTTTTTCAATCCGAGTACAGATATTGACTTGTATTACTGTATAATACTCGTACTTGGCAAAAATCCATTATCCGTACCAGATACTCGTTTCAGCCGAGTGTCTTAGCTTAAAAATCAATCATCAAGTAACCCTAAGGAACACTCGTGGCGTTGTCCATAAAAAAATGACTCTTCCCAGGAAACATTTGTCTAGCCATAAGCATGACTTGGTATTTATCTCTGGGGTTTTTAAACAAAACAACATAATTGGTATTCAAATTAATAGTACGGCTAACTTTGCCTTGAAAAAACCAATTCTGAACCAGGTATAAACAACTTAGATTTCTATGATGCACATATTTTGTAAACACGTTTTGGACCTCCATGTTATTACTAGCATCACTCATTAAGTCATCAATAATCAACAAATTGTTTTTATCTAAAGGTAACAATGTATCATCGCATAAAGAAGGTGGTATGCCTTCAATGAAATTCACATTTCTAATTTTCAATAACTGGTCGTACAGCGGTTGCCAACACGAAAAAATATATACAACATTTTCAATCTGTTTTGAAATGAGCTTATCGGCATTTTCAATCAACATTTTCACAAAATATGTTTTACCGCTGTTTGAAGGACCTGACACGATTAGACTAAAAGGATGTTGTAATCTAAAATCAAAATCATCAGTGTCTCTAACAGTCATTTCAATAACCATACAGTAAAGTTCTCAGATCAGGAAAAACTCTGCGTACGGTGTACACTACTTGAAGTCTTTTGGCAAATGTTTTATTTTTTAGTTCGAAAGCCTTTTTATTTCTCAGATACTTAAAATTGTCTCCTATTGTTAGGATAGTAGACAGGGTACATATCTCTGCTTAAATCACATCTTATTGTCTGAGCTCATGTGATGCAGGATAAAAGCGGATAAAGACTCGGCCCCAGAGTTAAGCACAGCTGTCAAGAATGCAAACTCGGTTTTATTATTAAACCATTCAAACTTCTGTTTTTAGGAGTCATGGGGTTAATAATTAAGATATTACAGGCAAAAACACACGATCGATCTATGAAAGTAACACAGAAGACACAATACAATAAGCAGAAATAAATTACATTTACATTTACATTTACTCATTTGGCAGACGCTTTTATCCAAAGCGACTTACATTTGAGGAACAACTTACAAGTATCAACAGAGCATCAAATACAGATCTAACAACTGACATTATAGTTTATGCAGAGATAGATGGCGGCGCATACACATCCGCCTTCGCACATTCATGTCAAACTGACAGTTGTCTAGCCGTGATCCTATTCTCATCCCCCATCCTCAGTCACTACACACAGGCTGCAGACATACCCTCCCCAGTTACACTGTAGGTAATCACATAGTAGTTAAAGAGTCACAGTCGGGAGCCTTACGTTATTTTGTTTTAAAATAAATTGCTTCTCTCTCCGTCAATGAAACAGGTTAATGCATGTGTCATAAGAACCACAGAAAAGAAGAAAAAATAATAATTCACACATCTGAATCATTGTGTTACCAAGAGTTTAAACCGAGCTAAAAATATCACCAACCTATTTCATTTTCTACAAGTCACGGGCTATTTCTTTTTACTCGTCGTTGTTAAGTGAGAGGATTGTTTGTGTAACTTTAAATACATGTTTAAACATAGACGGAATGCGTATGGTTTATAGTCTATTCAAACGGTGGGGAATCCCCGGCAAATCCCATCATCAGCTCAGCTCATTCGCTCAGTGACGTCACCGCACAGGAGAAATTCAATTCAATTAGTTTTATTGGCACGACTGTAAAAATATATTGCCGAAACATCATACATATCACATAACAACAATCAGTCCCCCATACATTTAACATTACAGCGATCGACCCATACATTTCATTAAAGAATTAAAGCGTAAAGTAATCAAATGCGAACAATGCTTTGAAGGCCGCCACCCAGGAAGTCCCATAATGCATAGCGATGTTGGGTCTTGTTAAAATTTATTTTAAAAACCTCCCAAATACACGAATCACAAATGATACTTTATAATTTATGTGTTCTTACATGCTTCTGGTTTTAATATAATGTTTTTATACCGGTAATTGTCATTCATATGACTAATTACATTTTGAAACCGCAAGTGAAGTGACTGTTCTATTTCGTATAGGCTTCGCCCTCTAAGGCTATCGCTATTGGGTATACCCCTTCCGCGCGCCTGCTCGGCACTGAGAATTTTAGTCTACGCCCACCCACAGCGTGGGCCTCTCCTACGTCCGCACCTTGTATATATACAACGGTGAGACCTTGCCTTCGGCTCCCATTTTTCTTCAGCACTGAGCTGTCTATAGAGCAGAAGATTTGTCTAAAGAGCAAGATTTTCCAGCCGGAAAATTAGAACGATGTCTTCCAGCAAGCCGGTCAGAACGGGACGAGAAGCACGGGCTACGTCGGTCCCCGCTGCGGCGTGCCCGGACTGGAGCGCCGGCCGACGGCTCACTTCGTGTCGCACTGCCCGTTCTTCGCCTTTTCCACGAAGAGTGGCGGCGCCAGGCGAATAGCTTGCCGTTCAGTACGAGGAGGTGTGGCGGTCCACCCGCTCTCTGGACGAAGCCCTCGATCTGCTGTTGGCGGAAGAGCGGAGGTGGCTTGCTCCGCTCTTGCCATTCACGCGAGTCTCCGGCGGCTCCTCGCTTCCCGTTCAGACCTCCGATGACGCGGGCCTCGGCGCTACTAGCTTGCCGCTGGCGAGGCATGTTATGCTAACGAGCGTTATGCTAACGAACGGCTAACGTAACGCTCACATGCGGTCTGCCTGGATCAGCCGACCAGAACGATCCCGTGTGCCCACGTTGCTCCACATTAGCTGCGGCTAATGACATCTAGCCGGTTTTATTGCTGCTGGCCGACCCTCGTCGGCCAGAGCGAATCACTGGTAAGCTATGGGTCGAGAAAAGCTGTGTGGAATCTTGTTGCCCCTTTGTGGAAGTTGTGAACAAATGCTTTCTGTGCCGGTCTCAGTCGAACCAGCCACACCAAGCACTGATTTCGCACACTGTGTGAGCCAGCTGCCGTTAGCCACGTGGCTAATGTGTAGCTTGAAGCTCAAGCAACAAGCAGCACACTCTGTTCACAATCTGAGGTCCCTTCACACACCCCTCCCCACAGAACGGTGTTAGCCCACGACAGCGGACATTCGCTCCGTGTGGACAGAACATATACACACTCTGTACAGATATTTTCTCACGAAGAAATCTGCTGTGCAGTGTGTGATGCTGTTGACATTATGCACGTTCCCCCGGCAGTGCCCGACGGCGAGCAAGTGCATATTCACGGCATCAATGGCACGGTCCTTCTGTGCTTCCAGGGGTCCCCCCTTGGTTCACAGAAGCCAGACTGTGTCAAATGAGCCCTCGAAGCAGTACATTACGCTTCATGCAGGCAGGATAGCACTACACCCCCCCCTGCGTGCAGTGTTATCCTGTCGCTGCTCCACACATTACGCACGTCCCCCTCCCCGGCAGAGCACGGCTGCGGGCTTGTTGCGTGACCACGGCATCACCGCCGCAGTCCCTCTTCCTGCATCCAGAGGTGTGTGACAGGCTGTGTTGGGCACTGTACATGCGCCGCTATGCATGCCATCAAGTGTGTGCCAACCACGTTAGTAACGCTGGGGAGAATTGTGTTTTTGTCAATTGCATGACCTAGTGTTGCACATTACAGACAGCTGCTCTGGACATTATGAAGAAGCTGCTGTCTCTCACTTCCACACATTGTGTGAGCCAGCAGTGTGTTAGCCAAACTGCTAACAAGCAGCCTGGGCTTGCTGCAACGCTGCACATCCTCCCTCCTCTTGCCCCCTCCCTGACATGGTCAGGTGGCTGGCCTGAGCCCACACGTAGGCCCCCCTGCCCTCTTCCCTTACCGGTCGAGCTGCATGGCGATGAGCCCCCCCCCCCTCACCGGGGTAGTGGCATAACACAGACAGGCTGCAGATGGCCAGGTGGCTTTCATGCAGTCTGGCTCCAAGGCCACAAGCAGTTATTTCCTCCTCGCCCCGCCACTGTCTTTACGAAGTCAGCGGCTGCCGTCACACTGTGTGGACCGGCTGCAGCTGGCCGTGTGGCCTTCATGCAGCTTGGCTCCGATGTCGCAGGCAGACTATTCCTCTGTTGCCTATCCCTGCCCCCCCCCCAATCGGGGGAGCGGCATGGTTACAGGCTTACGGTTGTGGCTGCCCCCCCCCCCACGAATTGTGACGGCGGCAAGGGCAGCAGAGTGGCTTCCCTTCAGGGCCACCAGGGCGCCTCATCAGCAGGTCCAACCACTCACAGAGCGCTACTCAGAGTGGCTTGCTTCCTGCCTGATGGACAAATGGACGGACAGCCTGATCCGCCGGGGTCACAGGCTGCAGTTCAGCCCCTTTTCACCGGATTGTAGAGACGATGCTCTCATTCCCGGCTCAGTACACCGCTCTCCAAGCGGAGCTCCAGGAGCTCCTGGAAAAGCAGGCCATTTCCAGGGTTCCTCCCGGGCAGGAGGATCGGGGGTTTTACTCCCGCTACTTCCTGGTCAGGAAAAGAACGGGCGGTGTGAGGTCCATCCTGGATCTGTCACTGTTCAACAGAGCGATTATGGTGAGACCTTTTTCGCATGTAAACAGTGAAGCAGGTGTTGGAGTGTGCGCCAAGGGGATTGGCTCTCCTCCATCGACCTGAGGGACGCGTACTTTCATGTGCCCGTCATTCCCGGACACAGGAAGTTTCTGCGTTTCTCATTCCAGGGCGCTCAGTACTAATACGACCGCCTGCCCTTCGGTTACTCCCTGGCCCCGCGCACTTTTTCCAAGTGCGTCGAGACGGCCGTGGAGCCGCTCGCGGCGGTCTGGCATCAGGGTCCTTACTTGCGGAAAGAAGCGACCTGCTGCTGCTGGCGCCGTCCCAGGGCGAGGCAGTGCTGCAAACGGCCCAGCTGGTCGGCGCACTTGTCTTACCTGGGCTTCCACGGTGAACTGGGAGAAGAGTGCCCACCTCCCCTCCCAGAGGCTCACCTACCTTGGCGTGGTACTGGACTCCTCCCTCCAGAGAGCGCGGCTCTCTCAGGAGAGGGTGGGTGCTCTGATGGAGCTGCTCCGCCACGTTGTCCCGGGAGCGACGGTGGCAGCTCTGTCGGTCATGAGGCTCCTGGGCCTCATGTCGGCGGCTCACGTGGTGGTCCCCCTGGGGCTTCTCCACATGAGGAGGCTGCAGCGGTGGTTCATCCGCCTGCGTGTAGACCCGGTGACGCAGAGACGACGCCGCGTCTCCGTTCCTCGGATCTGGCCTACTGGCGGGACCCCCTCTCTCTCTCGGGCGGGGTCCCCCTGGGCAGGGTCACGTCCCACATCTCGGTCTTCACAGACGCCTCCCTGACGGGCTGGGGCGGGACATGCCTCTCTCAGGTGGTGGGCGGTCTGTGGCAGGGCCGCAGACTTCTCCACATAAGCAGCTGGAGCTTCTCCACGGTGTGGAAGGTGATCCGTCATTTTTCTCCTCTGCTGCGGGGCCAACATGTGTTGGTCTGCACCGACAACAGGGCAGGCGGCCTACATGAACCGCCAGGGCGGAGTGCGCTCAGCGCAGCTACTGGGTTTGGCCAGGCGGCTGCTCCTGTGGGCAGCGCACTCACCTGCTCTCGATCAGAGCGGAGTACATCCCTGGCGTGCTGAACATAGGAGCGGACATTATGTCGAGGGAGGCCCTACGCCCGGACGAGTGGCGTCTCCATCCCGATCTGGTGGCTCAGATCTGGCTTCGGTTCGGCAAGGCGGAAGTGGACCTGTTACGCCAACAGGGAGAATGCTCAGTGCGCCCTCTGGTTTCACTGAGCCCGCGGGACGTTCCCCCTCTGGGAGTGGACGCCTTTGCTCATCCCCTTTGGCCCCCCGGGCTGCTGTATGCCTTCCCACCGGTGAGGCTTATCCCGCGCCTTCTGGACCGCCTGCAGTTTTCCTCCTCGGCGGTGGTCCTGGTGGCTCCAGAGCGCACCAGCGCCCCTGGTTTCCCTGCCTTCAGCGATTGCTGGCGGGACAGCCGTGGAAACTTCCCTGGAGGGGGGACGCTCTCTCTCAGGCGGGGGGTGTGATCAGGAGTCACCCGCTCCTCGGCCAGCCTCTCTGGGTCTGGCCGCTGAGAGGCGTCGCCTGGAGGGCTTAGGTCTCTCCCGTGAGGTGGTTCGCACCATCCAGGAGTCGCGGGCGCCTCCACTCCGGTCTTCCTACTCCTCTAAGTGGTCGGCTTTTCAGCTGGTGTCTGGATCAGGGGACTGAACCGGTCTCCTGTCCGCTGCCAGCGGTGCTTCGTTCCTGCAGCTGCTGCGTGGACAGGGGACTGGCATTCAGTGCGGTTAAAACCCTACGCTGCCGCCATTTCCTCCTGCCACGAGGGGCTTGGGGGCCGGGACTGTTTTTCCCACCCCTGGTGAAACGCTCTTAGGGGTGTGCGGAGCGCCGACCTGTGACATGGCCTGCTGTCCCACAGTGGGACTTGCCGCTGGTTTTACGGCGCTAACTCAAGCTCCCTTTGAGCCCTTGGAGACGGCGGACCTGAGGTTCCTTTCGGCTAAGGCAGCCCTGCTCCTCGCTCTGACCTCGGCCAAGAGGGTCAGCGATCTGGCTGCCCTCTCTGTGGCTCCGTCGTGCCTCAGGTTTCAGGGCTGACGGCAGCTCGGCTACCCTGCACCCTAACCCGGCGTTCATGCCTAAAAGCATTAAGAGCTCTTTTAGGTCGTGGTGATCACCCTCTCGGGTTTTTTCCTCCCCATGGGTCGACGGAGGGCCTAGCGTCCCACCTCCTTTGCCCGGTGCGGCGCTTTCCTGCTACGTGGCGCGCACGGCCGCCTGGCGCCGCTCGCAGCAGCTGTTTGTGCACTACAGGGAGCAGTCCAAGGGGCTTCCCCTGTCGGCGCAGCGCTTGTCTCACTGGCTGTGTGATGCCATTTCCCAGGCTTACATGTCTACCGGGAGTCTCCCGGAGGGTCATCAGGGCGCACTCCACGAGGGCGTTTCCTCCTCAGTGGCGTTACGCGGTGGGCTGGCGGTGGGCGAGATCTGCACGGCGGCCTCTTGGTCGTCTCCGTGCTCTTTCGTCCGTTATTATCTGCGGGATGTCTCCCGTCTCTCTCTGACTCACTCAGTACTGAGCGTTTTGGATGAGTGATTCTCCTTGTAGGTGTGCGGCGCACTCTCTCCCACCGGACGGTGTGGGGAGGGCGGCCGCTGCTTACGTGACCCGGCCTTGAAGCAGCTGACATGGTTGCTATCGCGACCCGCCTGCGTCCGCGGCTCGCGGGTCCCCGCTTCGGTTCCGTTACGCGGGGTCGGCACTTCGGCCTCGCGCGTCAGCGCCATCGGTGCTTCGTGCGCACGCCGACACCAATGCCGCTGTCGGCGGGTGACTGGGTGGTTTGTTATGGCTCTGGGCAGGTGGGTTATGCTTGGTGGTACCGTATGGGCCAGTGAGGCGTTGACTCATCCTGCTTAGCCTCTAACCCAATAGCGATAGCCTTAGAGGCGAAGCCTATCACGAAATAGAACGTTGGTTACGTATTGTAACCCCAGATTCTATGAGTATAGAGCAGCCCTCTAAGTTGAAGGCCTCACTGGACCTTGGTTCTCAGTGCTGAAGAAAAGGCATTTGGGAGCCGAAGGCAAGGTCTCACCGTTGTATATATACAAAGGTGCGGACGTAGGAGAGGCTCACGCTGTGGGTGGCGTGAGACTAAAATTCTCAGTGCCGCGCAGGCGCGCGGAAGGGGTATACCCAATAGCGATAGCCTTAGAGGGCTGCGCCTATACTCATAGAATCTGGGGTTACAATACGTAACCAACGTTTTGTCTAATGGGGTCGCGACCGGGGCCGTCCTTTGTCAAACCACTGCATACAGCAATTACGGCTAGAATGCTATGCCAGTTATTCAGCGAGATGTCGTTGCTATACTGACAGGCACTCACCATAGTTTAGTTCTCTGAATTGTACGCGCCTCATTTTATTTTGAGATGTTTCGTTGAACTAGACACGTTGTTGCAGTACAACAGTCCCTAATATGGCAAGCCATTAGTGCCAAAAAACGTCACTCTTTTAGCATGTATTGCTAACAAAATGCGTTTTATTTTGACACGCCGTAAAAAAAGCGGCGTTTTGTTTATAAAACGCCGCTTTAAACGCCGTTTTGTTAACTAAACAAACGGCGTAAAAAACGGCGTTTTATAAAATGGTAATGAGCTCCGCCCTGTGGATTTTACAGCCACTAAATTTGAAGGTTATCACCCAATCAGTGGAGAAGAAGAACAGACCATACTAATTCAGCACTGATCTACTATGCTGTGATCCTAGCCACCCAAAGGCAGGAAGTAACCACAGACAAGCATGAAAACTCACACTAAAGTCCCAGACTGACCAAGTAAATTGAGCTACTCTAGGTTATAGCTTGTAACATCTACTGATTGATGATTTTAGATCAAATTTGACATGATTAATTTGTATTTTATTTAGCGTCAATGTCAGATTAAAGTATCTCCTAAAATAAAACATCCAAATATAAAGAATGTTAAGTAATCACCATAAGTGAAACAACTATCTTTACATGGTCATCAGTGAACAGTTTAAGCCTTGTCTTTTTTATGACCTCTTCAGTGTAGTATTGATAGCGAGCCTACCCTTGTTTCTACAATGCAGTTTTACCATGTCATCTGAAAAAAAAGCTATCCTTCTAGACTCTTGCCATTATTTATTTATATATATATATATATATATATATATATATATATATATATATATATATATATGTATGTGTGTGTATGTTGACCCAAAACACTACACTATACAATTTGCTACAAAAACTTACCTTTCAGCCAAAAGGTATCTGCAGGCTATTAAGATACTTTTTTTTTTAAAACGCTGCATTGCTTTCCTCCAAAATGGACATATTTGAGAAAGGTTACCTGAACTCTTTGTGAAAGCATACCTTCTGATGATACCTAAGCTAAATAATAAGATGCATGTTTTGAAATCATGTTAATCATCAATAAGCTATCTTTACATTGTGAATAATGTTGCCTGATAATGACAAAATGAAATTGGTTTAATCAAAGGTTTAAATTTATTTTACTGTGTAAACCACACAACATTCAAAATTTCATCACAAAGTTCATCCCAAATTATATTAAATTTTATTAAAACATAATAATGAACAACCATGATAAAGAATCTGTCAGACAATTTGTGAGAGACAAGTGATTGGAGTCTTTACTACTACTAGATATTTGACTTAATACTTTGAACAATTAGGAATTAGATTAACACCATTAAAACCAGTAAAGGTATTAAAAAAGTAATGCAAAAATATCATTACGCTCATTTTAATGAACAAGTGTAACCAATATAGCCTATGTACATCAGTGTGTGTGTGCGTCTGCGTGAGGCTCCAGCTGGTGATGGGCATCACTTGTGGTCCAGTCCATCGTAGGATGAGTGGAAGTCCTCGGGCAAAACCTTCAGTTCTTGGGGCTGCTGTGGTGATACTCTTCTTTTAAGAGATGGGGACAGATAGGCTTCCCAGTCATCTGAGCGGTGCCATCCACGTTGTATCTAGTGGACAGTTAGATGGAAGAATTTCAAAGGGAAAAGAGGGACAGAATTTTAATAGATAACAAAGTATGTCTTCCACAGTGGTTGAAAAAGTAGTCAGACCTTTAACTTAGGTCAATGTTCCAACACCACACTGTAGAGATATTCTGTGTGTCAAAAGTCCTACATTCAAATTTTAAGAATGTAAAGTAAAGCTAATTCTAAATACTTTATATTTTGCTGTGTGGCTATATCTGTGAAATACATCATACTCTAGTTTTTGATTGTTTTTAATTTATAATCAACAGAGTAACTAGTAACTAAAGCCGCCAAAACAAATGTAGTGGAGTAGTACCTCAAAAAGAAGAGTAATGTACTTAGATACTTTTCACAACTGATTTCTATTGACATAGAAGGCAATATTTGTGCAAGGATGTATATGTTTGATAAAATACCTGATTGTTTGGAGGTCATGCAAGGTTGGATCCCCAGCTTGTTCCCCAGTTCCCCATCTGTCTGAAGTCTTTGAAGATACGTACCTCACACGGTATGGCCTGGAACTGGTGCGAGCCCCACCAAGGTCTTCTCACCTGCATCTTCTTTGTCCTTCTGCTTCGCAGCCTTTGTGTCCCATGAAGCTGCTTCAATGTTTCCAGGATTGAATGAACAGTAGGCATCGCCCTGGTCTTTCTTTAAGGGAAAGGGAGATGTATTTAAGTCACTGAAAATGTTTGAGAAAACTTTCATTGACAGAGGCTGTTTGCAAGAGGGCTTATACTCGGTGTGCAGGTGACTGATGGACTTGAATAGATGCTCCAGGTACACCTTTCGATGAAGAGGACCTTCAGAAGTGCGACTGAACTTTCCAAAGGTCCAGAATGGAAGGACTGCGGAAAACACTGTGGCCTCACAGCAAGAAGGTCTCATTTTCGAACTCTTCATCCCAGGCCTTTCTGTGTGGAGAATGCTCTCCCTGTGTCTGTGTGGGTTTCCTCCTTTCTGTGTGGGCACTCCAGTTTTCCACACCATCAAAAACATCTTAGATTAGGTTCTTGAGGCAGCGAGTGTTAAATGCAGAGAATGAATTTCACATGTGTATGGGACAATAAAGTACCTTTTCCACCTGTTCCTGTCCTCAGTCTTCTCATGACTTTCTCCTCTTCTTCCTGCCCACCACTGCTTTATGCCTAATGTTGACAGGAACAAGCGTTTGCACACTCAGATTCTTCTCCAATCTACTACAAGATGACAAATAATGGATGCTGACCTCCTGGATTCATCTGCTCCTGTCCGCCACCGCTTTACACTCCTCCACTGCACCACAGCTTTCACAATCATTTCTCCAGTCCATATTCCCCAGAAAAACTTAGAAATCTTGTTCTTACAGACGTGTCATCTGCTTTTCTGCAGTACAGTTTAGTGAACCTTTGGCAGGTTGCAGACTGGGTGACCTTCAATCCAGGGCCCTCATTCTCCTACTTTTCTGGACGTTCACGTTCCAGGTCTCTGGATTTCCCCGTCTTCCGTGACCTTCCTGGTCCCGACCTCATCGGTTGAAGAGTCCTCCTCAATTCCTTCTCCTTGTGAGTAAAAGAAAACAAAAACAGAAATTCTGTAATTGTTGTCCTCTCAGTGTGGTGTTGTGGCTGTCAAACTAGAAAACATGCAGCATTCACTGCATTAAATACATCTTACACACACTTCTACGTGTTCATCAGTTTGTCTACGTTGAAAGGTTTTACTACTTGTCACATTATTGTGATCTTTGATTTGATCTGAGCTACATTTTTTTGTGTGAAAAGGTTTTATACAATATTTTTTCAGTTGTTTGCATAGTTGTGATTGGTATAAAACCTCCAGAGGGGCTAAGTGTGTGCACATCCAGTCAAAAGTAATCAAGTGACAGACAAGAAATATCACTGCAGGACACAAAGGACAAAGCTCTGCACACCGACTCAACAACTCCTAATAAAACTATTGAAGGCAATGTTTTGATCTATGAGACCATTGCTTTCACAAAGAGTTATTATTTGGAGTCTAATGGTGTGCAGACATTTTTCCTGAATTACTTTAATGCCTACCTTCAGTTACATTTTTTGAAAAAAGATTTTATCGTAATTGTTTTGGACGTTCTACCTGAGATCTGTTAAATGACCACTGTTTGGCAGGTTCTTGTCATGTACTGACCATAAAGAAAAGTTTAAAACCACAATAAACTATATGTTTTTTTCAACTTTCAATCAGAAGCAAAGGTCAGCTTTTAAACTTGACAGAAATAAGAATTTGACCTTTTTCATGATAATTATTGATGCTGAATGATATTAGACTTTTTAAAAACATTTTTGGCCGTTGCTGATTCTTTCTGAAATACGGAAGAAATAAAACTGAACCTAAAAGTCTTAAACATCTGTTTTTGATTGAGGAAACCAAATACAGATCTTTGAAGAACGGTGAACTGTCCCATCATAATTTACATTGAACCACAAAGCTTTCAAACCATATATTTGCTACATCAGCATTGAGTTGTAAAGAACAAGTTTACGTTAGTCAATCTACAAAATGACAGACGAGAATGACTCTGAACTAGTACAAACTTGATAAAGTTGTCAAACAATAATCTTAAAGCTATACTTTACCTTAGCAACGGTATCTTCCACGGCAAAAGCTTTTTGCTGTTGTTTCGGCTATTCTTTTATTGGCGGTTGGCAACCCAGCTTATATGTCTTCCAGGCCCCAGGCACAGGGCATGCGGAAAGGTAATAAACCTGTAAACAGGAGACATGATGAAGCAGACGAAACTTGCTGCCATTGGTGTAGACGGTTTTGCTAGAGTTCATTTAATAAATACAGTCATTTTAGTCATTACATGGAGTCTGTTTTTGCACATCGCTCAGAAATATTCAACATTTCAATATTCAAGTCACCAAATTACAGTGAATAAAATGTATCTAGCACACACATCAATGCACAAACATGACAATCATTTTCCTCATTAAAAACGGAATTTAAAACTCTTGTAGCCCACAGGAAATGTAAACCTTCGATATATTAACAAAGATTATAATACTTTTATATATTACCAGGGAATTTAAACCTTTTTATGTTAACAGAGATACACCTCTCATCACATTAAGTTCTATTATTAACTGACAGAACCGTTCGCTGTCCTCAATTTACCAAACGTTTTTGACATTCCAGGCAAGATAGTGACATTTTCTAGAATTTAATAGGTATTTTTGTAAACAAAATACAAATAAAATACTTCATATGTGAAACTAAGCTCCAAGTAGCCGTAACCATTAATGGTGGACAGCGACGACCGAGGATCGAGATTGCTAAGTTAGCTAACGTCTATGTTTTGTCCTTTAACATAGCACAGTGTAAGAAACCTACGAACAAACTACATAGTTAACGTTAATACTAAAAACCACTCAAACACAAGAGATAACGATTGATATGCTTATTATTATCTGTGTCGTGCTTTTGTAACGTTACACCGTACTGACCTGTAACACAGGAGGATTGATGAAGCAGAGGAGACTTGCTTTCGTTGCTCTCGACGGTCTTGCCAGAATGGCCAGATGAAGACGTCATTAAAAAAAGTCCCAAACCGGCAGCAGGCAGCGCTCTGCTGCCCCCTACTGTCTGCAGTCGAGTTCATATTTTTCAATGTAAAAGCCTTGGAGGATTTGTCGACTCAACATTAGTACATTTACATGCACAGTGCTACAAAATATATAATGTTAATGTTACGTCCCGTAAGGTCCTGTCTGGGATTGGTTGTTTTTTTTTTCTCTCTCTTGGTTGTGCTCTCTCCCTCTAGGTGCCCCGACTTTGCGCAGCTGCAGCTGATTGAGCTAATCAGCTGCGGGTATAAGGAGCCCTCAGTGTGGAGGAGAGGTGTGGAGCGTGGTGGAGAAGTGTTGGAGAGAGGAGTGGTGGAGAAACTGAAACCTGTGTGGAAACCTGTGTGGAGAACTGTGTGAGCGTTGACAACTTGAGTTAAGATTAACCTTGTTTCTTTTCTTTGTTTTAGTAGCCGCTCCCTTGTTTCCGTGGTGGTTGAATTCCCCGTTAATCGTCTCCGGTGGAGATCGTTTTGTTTTGTGGTCCTTTCTTATAATAAAAATTTCTGGTAAACTTAAACCCGCTTCTGCCATTTGACTTCCCAACCCGGGAACACATTTAATTGTTCGTCCCACATCCCCTGGATGCCACCGGGATGTAACAGTTAAATTAAACCAAAAATGTGACCATATATTTTTGTGTAAATTTAATTTGTTTATCTACCTCTTATTCCACAATATATCTTGCTTGCTGTTTTCCCCATTATCATCCCCCTTCCCAATCCACATAATCAACTAAATTAATTCTGGCTGTTAGGGAGAACCTGACCTGTAATCTTGATTTCACCTATGTGAATACCCATATGGATAGAATCACAAAGTGTGCGTGCTGTAAAATATGGCCAAACCTTATTTTCATCTATTTAACAATTAGATGTATAAAATCGAATTACACAAATGTGATTCCCACCCCCTCAAACCGACTCATTTGTACTCAGTACAGTATTTCCAACTTCCAATTATATGAAATACAATAATATTTTTGAAACTACAATTCCATCCAATTAGCATCATATTAGTAGTTCCTTCGGTTTGAATAGTATGGCTGTGAATAGGGTCATAAAAATATATATCTACAGAATATATTAAATATCTTGTCCAGCCGTACATATACTTAAACTATGTTAACATGGTCAAGAAAACGTAAAGATGATCGACATTTTACAGCTGCACGATGTAGCATGATAAAACCATAAGCACCACACTTATAGTTCTTCTGAGTTTGTATTTGGCTCCATTTATCATCAGCTGAACTCAAAGATCTAAGACTTCCTCTGTGTACACGAAAGGCCTATTTCTCTCAAAAATTGTTCACAAATCTGTCAAAATCTGTTCGAGAGATAATCCATCAACCTCACAGGTGTGGCATATCAAGATGCTGATCAGACAGCATGGGGATTGCACAGGTGTGCCTCAGGCTGGCCACAATAAAAGGCCACTTACAGTCAGTGACATACAATCTTAAATTTAAACAGCTAGCCTTATTATTAAACTGAAGCCATCTGTTAATCTTTCGTTGTCTCTGCAATCGTTGCAATCTGTAACATTGAAACAGAAAGAGAGGTGGCCAAGTAAAGAAAGATACTAGTATTTAAAAACAAACAAAACATAATAAGGCACTATTTTCTCAAGGAACAACAAGTAGACACAAACGTGGTCGTTTTTAGTTTTATTTGTTCAGTTTTTAAAAGGGGAATGTGGCCAAACTCCTCTAAAGAACGGAAACGTCTGAGAACATTGTTCAGTCTTTTTCAGAGCAGTGCCAGAGTAATCCGTCATACAGACACCAAACTGTATGCAGACATTAAGCCCATAACAAACACCTCAGAAGAAAAACCTTTTGGACACTCCCCCTGGCAGATCACAGAATTTCCCTGATGTTTCATCAAATAAACCAAAGGCAGTAAAATATCTGAAAGCCCCAGAGCTGCAGGTGATGCTAATTTTAATGTCTTAAAACTGCAAAGGAAATAAAATGTTTACAACTCTGCAGATTTGTTTTGGAAGTGTTTAGTTTTGACACAGACTGGGTAACAGGGGTAACAGTCGACTGTGAAAGGTGAGAGATTTTAACATTAATAGTACTACTGAAAGAGTAGCTAGAGGGCAGGTGAACATCATATGGCTTCAAACTCAGTGATTAGCTGTAGCAGTGCTAGCCTAACTTACTCTTTGATCTAAACACAACTCAGAGCCAGTGCATCTGAAGGGGGTAGAGTGACCTCTACTGGTTAAGCTCCCACATAGCAAGAATGAAAGTGTTACAAAACAAAAAGATAAATATTTGATATTTCTTGCACCTCTGAGTCCCGCTTTAAGACCCATCTCTTCTCTTCTGCCTATCGCTAGCTTTTTTTTGTGTTTCTACTCTGTAAAGCGACTTTGAACTTGTAAAAAGCGCTATACAAACTCAACTTATTATTATTATTATTATCCATGTGGGGTGGGGATGTGTTGTGGTGCAGCAGGATCACAGCCCCGATGTGTCCACATGAGGAAAGGTGAAGATAGACTATCAGAGTAAAAATGGACTGTCTGTTGCTTCAGACTAGGAAACTTGATGAGTTTATTTTTTAAGTAGCCCATTAAAATATTCCTGCAAATGCAGTGAAGAATGAGTGAAAGATCAGTTTCACCGTCGGACGTCGCTATAAAACAAATAGTAACCGATGTGTATTAAAGAAACAGGCTGATGTCCAAAGCGATGCTCGTTTCAACAACAGGACACTTTTAATATATCTCAGTCAATGCAGTGATCATCTGACACAGATCTTACAGTGTGCAGCCTTCATTTGCTCTGCAGAGACTAAAGACGCTTTTAATGCTCCGTTAATGGAAAGTCAAAGTGTTTCACTTGCCGACTTGTTAAAGAGACTCAGGCTGCTTTCCAACACGGTCACAGGTCCATGGTGTGGCTCACTGGGTTTCAGTTGTATTAGTAGAACATTAAAGCCTTAAACTGAAAAGATATTTGCCTGATTTTCATTTCTGTTAATGAAGCAAAATGCAGATTACAGACTGGTTCAGTTCTAAAAGGTATATATACCTAGCTTTTCTAGCATTTCCTGTACTGGTTCTCTTTAAAGGGCTCTGTACTGGTTTAGCGGCCCAGGAAACTCACAGACCAATCGCATCGTCTCATGTGATACTGCTCAGCCAATCAAATCTGTGCATTCGAGTCGAATCCGCATCCGCGAGTGAGATACACCGGAGACGTTTCAGAAACGCACACCAGTGTTTCCCACAAAATGACAATGTAACTGTGGCGGGTGATATTAAATACCAGCTATATACAGCGTGGTAGCCTCCAAAATCCAGCTGCATTCCAACATTAACTTAGCTTCCTTTGCATGCTGGCTAATAACTTTTTTAAGCTGGGTCTCCGACACTGACAGCGTTGTGTTGGACAGATTTATGCAACAGTGTTCCATGAGAGAGAGAGCGAGAGGTACGGGTGAGTGAGAGAGAGAGAGCGGGAGTGAGGAGCGAGAGGACGTGCTGAGCGAATGCGCGAAGATTTTAAATAGGCCTAGGCCTATTAAAAAAACTGAAAATCAATCTGTGGCGGTCAGCATTGATATTGTGGCAGGCTGCCACAAATAAATGAACACATGGGAAACACTGCACACGGAGAGAGGAGGCAAAAGAGAAAAGACATTTCACTGGAATGTAAAGATTTTTACTTGTACATTCCTTCCACAGGCAGTTTAACAGCAGAATAACTCATAGATCTCCAATGCTAGCTGGCAGGACAAGTTAGAGCTCACATTTCTCACTGAACATGAGAAAGTAGGGAAGAGGTTCATAAGAGGGAATGAAAGAGAAGAGGAGGCATGACAGCTGTTCATTTGATGTGTTTAGTGTTTATTATAAAATTGGTTAAGACTACACTTTATCACTTCAAGCTACACTTTTTATTTCATTTTTTCTAAAAAAATAAATAAAAATTGGGCACTTTAATTTAGTTTGCTTCAATTTAGAATTTATCATTAGAGTATTTATAATTTATTATCCCCCCAGTTTGATGTTAAAACTGACTATTGTTGAAATATTGTCATTTGTTGACAAGAAACATGTTGATACAACTACACGTTATGGCACTGAATGATAACGCTAGTTAGTCGGTATGATGTTTCAGACCTTTGCCTCGGGAAATTTTCTCTAACTGGACCTCTTTGAATTCTAATTGAACACCCCTGCTCTAGATAATCCATTATTGACATTTGTCAGTGGATTCAGAATCGTCCAAGTCTGCATCACGATGCATCTAAAGATCAGTTATTTTCCACACCCCTAGTGGAGCCTGATGGCTGACGGCACAAATGAGCCTCCAAAGCTCTTTGAGGCTCGGGGCTGGATGAGTCTGTGGCTGAAGGAGCTCCTGAGCTGCCTCAGCTCAGCATAGAGAGGAGGAGGATGATGATGATGATGATGATGATGATGATGATGATGGTTTTCAGCTTCCCTCTCATCCTCCTCTCAGTCACTGCCTCCACACTGTCCACTTCCATCCCCACCACCGAGCTGGCCTTCCTCACCAGCTCGCCTAGTTTGTTGGTGCACTTACCAAACATCAATCAACTGTTAATCAAACGTATCAGATCTACAATAGTAACAGAGAGTCAGTGAACTGACCTCAGAGTCTCCAGTCTGCAGTGTGGATCCTCCAGAAAACCACACAGCAGCTTCACTCCTGAATCCTGCAGCTTGTTGTAGTCCAGGTCCAGCTCTCTCAGATGGGAGGGGTTGGACTTCAGAGCTGAGGCCAGAGAAGCACAGCTGATCTCTGACAACCAGCAGTTCTCCAATCTGAATAAAGAATAAATGATGGAGATAAAAATCCATTTCTAATCCAATCAGATGTGTTCAGGTTTTAAATGTGGAGCTCAACATTACTATGTCCTAATCAATGAGCTTTTCCCTAAAATGAGTAGAGGGACTTTGTCATTGTATTATTGTGGATCATCATAATGTCAGCCTTCTACAGACATCATCCAAATGTCAGCACAACATTCATACACCTATTCATGTCAACACAGATCAATAACATGCTGCTGATCTCAGGTCAGTCTGGAACTAGAGGAGAAAAACTATATTGATCCTTTAAACAGCTGCATTTGGAAATATGATCTGATCTGTGTGTGTGTGTGTGTGTGTGTGTGTGTGTGTGTGTGTGTTCTGAAGGATCAATATAGATATATATATCAGTGATCAGACATTATTTGTGAAAACACATTGGCCCTCATTTATCAAAAGTGCGTACACCAAATTTCCAGCGCACAACTGGCGTACTCCCAAAACCACGGTGACTGTGACATTTATCAATATGGACGTTGGCGTACGGCACGCTCAAATCCTACGCCAGCTCAGGAGGTGGTGTACATGTTACGCAAGTTTTGAGTTAGAGCCGAAATGCGCAGAAATCATTTCCTAACAGCACAAAAACGTACTGACAAACTAAAATACATTATATTATTATTATTATTATTATATATATTATGACCCACTGTGACAGAAACAACGTTTGAAACATTAATTTGTGTGTTTATATTTGAGCAACACGGACTTTATACAGCCTATTGAGCAGTTAAAACATGCTTTGATTTGTATTTGGACTATTTTATTGTAGCTTTTGGTGCCTTTTATTTGGGTTTGCTTTTAATAAAATGTGGACCTTCAAATGAAAAGGCTACAAGCAAAAAATGTTAAAACAACGAAGAGCATAAGTGGATGGCTTGAAGCACTGAGACTGGCTGCCGAAACGGACACAGCCCCACGCCCTTTAGGTGAGGCGGGCACAGACATGTCGCGCAGAGAGCCCTGCATTTATTATAAGACCAACTTTATATTATGACCGCACAGTGAGCACAGACACTCCCGCTAAAGGCCCCGCGTCCCCAGACTCTGGCATGCTGATCTCTGTTCATGTGTGAGTCCTGGGTCAGTGCGTAAAGCCCAATCCCGGAGGTGATGGAGCAGCTTTTTATCAGAGCAACATACTTTCATTTGGAGCTTATTTGGGACTCTGATGGGCGTTTTAGTGCTAAATATCTTGGAGCACCAAAAGTAGCCAATTTAGAATTCTAGGAACAGACAAAAACTTCTAGTTTGCACGGAACGAGCTCCACAAACAGGTGGTACAGACGTGGTGCAGCTCATCATTGTGTTTGGACAATGTTGCACTCTGAACATAAAAGAAAAGTTACACCGCGGATGATCAGATCCAAGTCCGTGCGCGTCCAGACACGTGTCCGTGCGTAATAGTCCCAGGACAGCGCAGAGCACTGTTTCCCAAAGACACAAAACATTATGAAGGCTTGCTTTGCACGCTGGGGGGACACCGCCCCTTATCTGTCTGTATGTCCTCCGTTCATCAAAGTAAACGCTCAGCGACAGGCTCTTGGCTCAAGCCCTGCTCCTCCGGGATGAGCGCGTCCTCCTCTGGGCCTGACAGCGCACTGGTCCGCTCCAGCGAGGCTGACACCGCGTGGTGGTCCCCCTGACTCCAACACTGGCTCTCCGGCTGGACCTGAACTGTTTATGGCTCATCTGACCGCTCGTGTCCAGTTTTAAGCTCGTTGAACATTTTGTCAAAAATGTGTCCAGTTTAAATCATCAAATAAAAAAGTATTAAATTGTTTCCAAATGAAAAATCTCGTAATATTAAATTGCACAATATTTTTGAACATTTATGCCGGGGAGGGGCTCTAATAGTGAAACTAAACATTTAATCTTTATTTAAATCTGTCAAAACATCATAATATTTTTGTTTCTGAAGTTTTAACTTGTGGATTTCCTGCTCCAAACCGTGTATTTCTTGCCGTATTCCGTCAGTCCCTGCCGTGAAGTCCTGGGTGCAGCCTCCTGAAGCTTGAATAATTGGGGCGTTTCATTCAAATTCACGCGTTTTCAGCCGCCGCATTTATCAACACCAGGTGAGTGCGTACGCCTGGATTTCAAAGGTACGCACAGCTTCATAAATCAGGCGCTGAGAACAGTGTAAGCATAATCTCACGCACAAAAATACGCCCGTTTCTACGCAAGAATGATAAATGAGGGCCATTGAAACCAACAGAAACAAAGAAATATTTCTACTTCAACAAGTAAACTTGATCAGTTTAAAACAAATATTAGTTCAGAGGAACTTCTGTATCCAGATGTGACCATTTACCAAAAATTAGAAACATTAATTTACTTTAAAGACTAACAGCGGACATTTTCTACAGTTTGTTTAACAAACAAGTCTTTGTGACTGCAGACTAAATTTAGTACTAGAAACATGAAAATATGAACAAAAGGACATTTACAACTTTATGGATGTCTGAACAGAAATTAGCTTCAATTCTTAATTAAACATATCAGATCTACAATAGTAACAGAGAGTCAGTGAACTGACCTCAGAGTCTCCAGTCTGCAGTGTGGATCCTCCAGAAAACCTGACAGCTTCACTCCTGAAACCTGCAGCTTGTAGTTGTTGCTCAGGTCCAGCTCTCTCAGATGGGAGGGGTTGGACTTCAGCGCTGAGGCCAGAGAAGCACAGCTGATCTCTGACAACCAGCAGCTCTCCAATCTGAATAAAGAATAAATGATGGAGATAAAAATCCATTTCTAATCCAATCAGATTCAGATGTGTTCAGGTTTTAAATGTGGAGCTCAACATTACTATGTCCTAATCAATGAGCTTTTCCCTAAAATGAGTAGTTCTATTTCGTATAGGCTTCGCCCTCTAAAACTATCGCTATTGGGTATACCCCTTCCGCGCGCCTGCGCGGCACTGAGAATTTTAGTCTACGCCCACCCACAGCGTGGGCCTCTCCTACGTCCGCACCTTGTATATACACAACGGTGAGACCTTGCCTTCGGCTCCCATTTTTCTTCAGCACTGAGCTGTCTATAGAGCAGAAGATTTGTCTAAGGCGCAAAAGATTTTCCAGCCGGAAAACTACAACGATGTCTTCCAGCAAGCCGGCCAGAACGGGGTGAGACACAAGGGCTACTTCGGTCCCCACTACGAGGCGTGACCTGGTCTGGAGCACGCCGGCCGAGCGCTCACTCTCGTTTCGCACTGCCCGTTTTTTGCCCTTTCCCCCCGAAGAGTGGCGGCGCCGGCTGAATAGCTTGCCGTTCAGTACGAGGAGGTGTGGCGGTCCACCCGCTCTCTGGACGAAGCCCTCGATCTGCTGTTTGCGGAAGAGCGGGAGGTGGATTGCTCCGCTCTTGCCATTCACGGGCCACTGTCTTTACGAAGTCCGCGGCTGCTGTCACACTGTGTGGACCGGCTGCAGCTGGCCGTGTGGCCTTCATGCAGCTTGGCTGCGATGTCGCAGGCA
The DNA here is from genome assembly GCA_024633595.2 of Lepomis macrochirus. Lineage (NCBI taxonomy): Eukaryota > Metazoa > Chordata > Actinopteri > Centrarchiformes > Centrarchidae > Lepomis > Lepomis macrochirus. The sequence goes on along the minus strand of JALXJV020000011.1, from coordinate 3,550,163 downwards.
GACTATTCCTCTGTTGCCTGTCCCTGCCCCTCCCCGTCGGGGGAGCGGCATGGTATTACGACCCAGCTCGTTGAGGTAAGGCAGTAACACGTGTAGTTAAATTGGAAATTAGATGGAAAAAAGGTCAACTGAAATCTGGTGCAAGTCAAAGGTTTAATTAAAGGAGATAATCAGGTAAACAACAAAAAGAGGCTATATAGGTGCTGACAACAAAAGGGGAGAAATAAAAGAGGGTCTAGTCCAACGACAGTCTACTGAACAAATCACTAACAAAAAGAGGTCAGCACCTATACGCTTTACAATAGCAGTGTAGGATATAAATAAACAAGCAATACTCAAAATGAGCGGCCAACTCTAGGTCCGCGGTCACACTCTGTGACTTACAATGGTTCAAACTGTCTGAAACTACTTAGGCAGACAGACAGAAAACAATCACTAAAGACATTCACTACAACCAACATACGTAACCACCAGCGAGGCGAACTGATCACTGGATCAGTCGCCCTGAACTGAGGACACGTAAACTATTTATAGTCCAGGTGGTGTTGATTGGGGGAGTCCTGTTTGGCAGAGTCGGTCGGGTCACAGCCGCACCAATCACGGAAGACAGCAACCAGGAAGTAGGCGGTCCCAGCTCCAAGGAACCAATCCTCGACAGGGGTTTACACAGCTGCGATTTGCATACCAGCCAGAAGCACTAAAAACACACACAATTACCGGCAGCCAGAGGCAGCCGTAACACCCCCCCTTAAATTACAAGCCCTAGCGGCTTGGAGTACACATATAGCTAATCTTTACAATCTAGACAAGGCATCAGCTAGTACATTTTCAGACCCCTTCTTATGTCGAATGTCGAGGTTGAAGTCTTGAACCAATAGAGCCCATCGCATGAGTCGCTGGTTATGGTTAAACATGCGAGACAGGAAAACAAGAGGATTATGATCAGTGAACACAACAACAGGCAGAGAAGTAGACCCAACATAGACCTCAAAGTGCTGTAGCGCTAACAACAGAGCAAGGGCTTCCTTTTCAATGGTGGAATAATTTACCTGGTGTCGGTTGAACTTGCGGGAAAAGTAAGCAACAGGATGATCAATCTCACCTTCCCCTTCCTGTAATAGGACAGCACCAGCTCCCACTGCGCTGGCGTCTACCTCAAGCTGGAAGGGCCTGGAAAAGTCAGGTGCAGCAAGCACGGGAGCGTGACTCAACAACGTCTTTATTTTATCAAATGCCACCTGGCATTCTGGGGTCCACACGTAGTCTACTTTTGTGCTGAGTAAACTTGTGAGTGGGAAGGCGATACTGGAGAAGTTGCGGCAGTAACTCCTGTAGTAACTGGCCATTCCCAGGAACTGACGCAGTGCTTTACGGGTCGTGGGAACAGGGCAATCACGGATGGCAGAAATTTTGGCCTCAATAGGGCGCACTTGTCCCTGCCCAACCTGCTGTCCAAGATAGATGACAGTGGCTTTCCCAAACTCGCATTTGGCCAAATTTAGAGTTAGGGTAGCTCGGGCCAGACGGTCAAACACCTGCTCCAACACACACATGTGTTTCTCCCAGGTATCTGTATAGATTATTAAATCGTCGAGATAGGCATTACAGTTTTGCAAACCAGATAACACAGTGTTGACTAACCTCTGGAATGTTGCAGGAGCATTACACATCCCAAAAGCCATCACATTGTACTGACAGAAATGGTCGGGGAGTGACAAATGCGGAGATCTCTCTGGCACGGTCCGTTAAAGGTACCTGCCAATAACCTTTTAGCAAGTCTAACTTGCTAACGAAGTTTGCAGTGCCCAGGTTATCAATACAATCCTCCATGCGCGGGAGAGGGTACGAGTCTCGAACCGTAACTGCATTTACTTTGCGGAAATCTGTGATAAACCTAGGGGAGCCGTCGGATTTAGCTTCCAGTAAGCACGGCGAACTCCACGGACTGGAACTAGCAGAAGCTAACCCATTTTGCAGGAGGTACTCTACCTCCTGTTTCATCAACTGACATTTAGTTTGATTGGCACGGTAAGCATGTTGTTTGATGGGGCGCGCATCTTTTACCTCTATGTCATGTTGTAAGACAGAAGTGCGGGTTGGAATATGACCAAATAGACAATGGTACCGGCCAATTAGCTCCTCAAGATCATGTTGCTGTTCAGCAGTTAAATGCTGCAAATGGCATGACAGGTCTGCAAGTATTTCTGAGTTTGGAAGGCGGACAGGCGGGTGTGTGAAGACGTGTGTCTGTGGACCATCTCGTTGGGGAGTGTCCACAGACTCTGTCACAATGATGGCAGCAGCTTTGACATCTGCCGATTCTGCTGCTAAAGGTGAGGGAACAGCAGCGCTAACCTGGTCCTCGCAGGACTGGTAACCTTTTAACAGGTTTATGTGACAGACTCTAGTCTTGCGCCTTCTGTCTGGGGTACAGAGTACGTAATCGGTGCAGGGCCGTGCAGAGACCTTTGGAAGGGCAGGTGCTCAAAGTATAAAAAGGGCACATGGAACAAGGATTTAAATCGGACTCTTCTCATGCTATTGACATAGAAATATATCGTTATTCCTTGTTGACACACATATGCAGATGCTTCTGTATCGATACATCAGCAAATGAGGTGACGCAAAAAGAAACAGCGAATGCCCAACACTAGCTTTAAAAAACTGGGCTGATAACTTACAGGGAACAGTTGCTGTTGAGGGGTTGCTATGGATGCTGCTGCTGCTGCTGTTGTGTTGATGCTGATACTACTGGAGGTGATCTGTGACTACAGATATTAAAACAACTATAGGATATATATTAGCTGATTAAACACTCATGTGAACATAAAAAGATTGTTGAGTGTTTGGGACCAGCTCACAGTGACTGAGCTGCTGTGATACTGCAGCCACAAAGCTGACTGCTGGGGAGACGCTCACAGAGCTGCACACCAAGAGCTGCAGGTGGAGGAAATAAGATTCACAAACATTTCATACATTTATCTGAAATCTAACAGGGCCGTTTTTTCTTTACTTTGATGTCAGGAATATTATAAAAGATTAATGCTAGTTAATTTATTTAGATATATGATTAGACATATAGTCAATAAAAATCCAGATGTATCTCAGATTCACAATGTAATGTATAAAATCATTATCACAGTTTTGCATCCTGTAGACTCACAGCAGGCAACACAGACTGTAGATGTGTTTGTCTCACTCTCACCCTGCCATGGCCTCCCTCATCCTTTCCCCGTTAATGTTTCCTTCTCAGATTATTTCCCACTCTTTTTTAAATCTGGTATCTTATTTCCTTAGTGAGCCAGTCCCAAACACTCAACAATCTTTGCATCTTTTCATGGTCACATAATTGTTTAATCAGCTAATTTATATCCTATGTTTGTTTTAACAAATCATACATTTTTCTGAACAATTATAGGGCCATTTCTTCTTCACTCTTTACTTTGATGTCAGGAATATTATTTATTTTACATCGGCACTGACATTTTTATCCAGTTATTGAGTTTTTTATTGTAGTTGAGCTGTTGTAACATACTGCTGCTGTCAAATGTAAATATATTCAATACTGTTCTGAATTTAATGTTTTTTTTAAAGGGTTGAAGGCTGTAAGTCAGAGGAATAGGCTCAGAATTTTACCAATGTTGTTATACTTATTTTAAGGCACAAGGCTTTTATTAGTTACTTTAATAATCCAAGTTCAAGTGCAAACATTTTAGTCAAATTACACAGAAAAGATCAGACCTCTCGACGCTCGTGAAGCTTTTCTCCCAAAACAGAGCGAAGTGAACAGAGCGCCTTAGTTTATAGTGTAGAAGTAACGTCAGCTGTCGGCGTGTTAGACACAGCTGATGTTACTTCTACAGGCGACACACAGCGATAAACACAACAGCTGTGCTGCTCTCTTTGCAACAATCCACAACAAGCACATTGCACCAAACCCCTCTTACCGGGGAATTGACTGCGTCCTGTAGGCAGAGCTGCTGAATCACTAACGATGTCTGAACGGGAGGGCTCGTCACGGAAGAGTTCATCAGGTGAAAGGTCATAATGTGGGTTATTTTATTTACTGCGAAATTAATATTAATTTATTTTAATAATACTTTGATCGGAGAGGCCTTGACAAAAGGGCCTTTACAACTTTTAAAATAAATAAAAGGAAGGATATTTCGCGTTTGAAAAAAGGGCACTTTGGGCAGCAAAGGGCAAAAGGGCAGGTGCTCAAGCACCCATCGCACCCCCCTCTGCACGTGCCTGAATCGGTGTCACTAAGACGCTCTTTAATGACATACGGACCGGAGAATTTAGCTGTGAAAATTGAGCTGGTGGTGGGCAACAACACCAAAACCTTATCGCCTACCTCAAACTTGCGAGATAAGGTGGAACGATCATAACGGCGTTTCATAACTGATTGAGAATCACGAAGGGTGGCTCTAGAGAGGGCGTTAACTCGTTGCAGGCGCTCGTGGAACTGGGTAACGTAGTCTAACGCGTGTTTGTTGGGCAAAAATTCACATGACAGGAACCGGTCATGCAGCGACTTAAGCGGCCCACGGGGTGTGTGGCCAAACACAAGCTGAGCAGGACTAAAACCAATAGATTCCTGTACAGCGTCACGAGCCGCAAATAGGACAAAGGGGACTCCCTCGTCCCACTGTTTCTCCGTCTCACACAGTATTTTCTAAGCATCGACTTTAGCGTCTGATGCCAGCGCTCCAAAGCTCCTTGCGACTGAGGGTGGTACGCCGAGGACACAATGTGATGCACACTCAAACTCTTGAGTACCTGTTTGAAAAGACCAGACTTAAAATTAGAGCCCTGGTCGGTCTGAATCACCCGGAGCAATCCAAAAGTAGAGAAAAACTTCAGTAAAGCTTTCACTACAGCACTAGCGGTTATTGCCCGGAGCGGAATAGCCTCTGGGTAACGAGTGGCGGCGCACATAATAGTTAATAAATACTGATTACCACATTTAGTTCGAGGTAGAGGGCCAACGCAGTCAATAATCACACGCTCAAAGGGCTCTGCTATCACAGGAATGGGATTCAATGGTGCAGGAGGGACCGTCTGATTAGGTTTCCCGACAACCTGACACACATGGCATGCACGGCAATGTTTAGCAACATCGGACTTTAGACCTGGCCAATAGAAATGACGGAGGATGGCTTGGTAAGTTTTGGTTATGCCCAAATGTCCTGCCCACTTACTCTCATGAGCCACTGACATCACCTGCTGGCGGCATCCGGCAGGAACAACTATCTGATAAACAGAATCACAGTCAGAATCACCAGTTACGAAGGAAGACCATTTACGTAACAGCATCTCACCATCCATAACATATGCTACTTTCTCACCCCCTTGCTTTGTCATTACTCACCACCTTGGAAAAGCACTCCTTCAGGGTTGGGTCTGCTTTCTGCATCTGGCTCAAGTGCGCTCGGTTGACTGGAAATGCCGCATCTCCAGCTAACGGCAGTTCCGGGCCAGCCGGGGGCCTTTGATTAGCCGATTCATCCTGAGTTGGCAGTGTGGAGGTCTCAACCACTTGGAACAAACTGTCACTTAATGATGCTTCATAGTCATCTGGGACAATTTCACGGGAGCGTGCGCGAGTTACAGCGCAGGCAGGAAATACATTCGGGGGGGTCTGATCTGATGTCTGAATCCCATCACACTGGGGGTGATCCAGGACTTCCAATGTAGGAGTTACCTTACCTCCTGCAATATCGTTCCCCATCAGGAGCACGATACCGGGGGATTGGCAGTTCAGTACAAACCGCTACAGGGAAGAAACCAGTAACCAGAGAAGACTGAATATGGACGCGGTGCACTGGCCGTGGCACGTAACCCATCTCAACTCCCCTAAGAACAGAACTGTAGTGACAAGCAGAGCTATCAGAGAAAGGAAGAGCAGATGCAAGAATAACAGATTGCTGAACATGCAGTATCTCTCAAAGCACATATTGGGCGTTTGTCAGCAGACTCTCCAGTCAGTGACACAAAGGCATCAAACACAAACGGCTTAAAACAGTCATCAACTTTCTGGTCAGACAAGTTAGTGTTCACACCACGATCGGCTTTAATCAGTCCTACCCCTTTTGGTTGAACAGGGCGTGAGGACTGCTCTCTGCGTTTTAGTGTCAAGCAATTTGCAATGACATGGCCAACTTGGTGACAATAATAACATTCACGTTCCTCCTTAAGTCCACGAGGATTTGAGGGTCTAGGAGAAAAGGGACGTGATGGAACAGCAGAGACTGGAGAAAAAGCAGACTTATGGGTCAACACGTATTCGTCAGCCAGTACAGCAGCAGCAGAAAGTGTGCTCACTTTCTGTTCGTTCAGGTACACAACAATACGCTCAGCCAGACAGTTCTTGAAGTCCTCTAAGAGGATCAGTTCTCTCAAGGCATGGAGATCATTTACTTTGCATGTCGCACACCATTTATCAAACAGAGTTCCCTTCTCACGAGCAAACTCAACATATGTCTGGGCAGAAGTTTTTTTGTGACCGCGAAACTTCTGTCGGTATGCTTCAGGCACCAGTTCATAGGCATGTAAAATAGCTGTCTTAACAGTTTCATACTCTAAACTGTCTTTGACAGGGAGTGCGGCCATGGCATCCTGAGCTTTACCATGCATTTTACACTGAAGTAAGAGTGTCCATACTTCACGTGGCCACTGTAACGCGACCGCAATCCTTTCAAATACATTGAAATAGGAGTCAACTTCATTATCCCGAAATACAGGTACCAAAGCCAAATGCTTACTAATATCAAACGCTAAATTGTGGGAGCTGGTGGAAGTGGAGGAAGGTGATGACATACCTGAGCCTCTAGGAGCGCTCCGCTCCTTGTCAGAAGCCTCAAGCTCGAGTTGTCTCAGTCTCACTGCCCTCTCAGTCTCAGACTGCAGTTCAAGTTTCCTTGTTTCCAACTGGAGCTGGAGCTGGGCTTGCGTCTCCCGCTCATGAGCCTCCAGTTGCAGCCGAGCCAGACGGACCTTTAACCGTGCCTCGGTATGGCCAGTACTGCTCTGAGGGGAAGGGTCATACTTAGGCAGGGTAAACGGGGTCTTCCCGCGCTCCCCTGCCTGGTCAACTCTCCCAGAGTCTGAGGGTGTCGCAGTACTCGGACCACCCTCTGCTTCTGCTGAGAAACTGGGAAGAGACACAGACTCCAACTGCTCTGTCATACCAATCACACCTTGTTCCCCCAATCCACCAATCACCCGTTCTTTAATTTCTTTTTTAAGCATGGTGTGACGACTTCCCCAGTCTGCCTGCCTGTATGCTCTGTTTTGCAGGAACTGGGTGTGGCTTGTAGATGGCACTGGGAGGCTCCAGTGCATGTGACTGCCCCTCTGGGCTGGGCTTCCTAGAAGGCATAAAAGGGCTGCCTTTCCAGAAGTCACTCTCTGCTGCTGGCCTGCTGCTTCAACCTGCTTCCTTTGTTTAATTTGCTGCACCCACCAACATGCATTGCACTTCATTTTCACTCATCCACACACTTCTGACATGACTGATCTTCCTCATACCTACCCACGCCATAACCTTAGTTAAGTTGTTTGTTAATTTGAGTTAAATAAACCATTTTTGTTCTTGTTATCTGTGTGAGGCCTCCCTTTTTTGTTGCCAGCCTTGAGCCAGGCGGTAACAAATGGGGGCTCGTCCGGGATATCGTTGGTTGGACAGGTTTGTACTGGAAAGCATGTGAATGTAACCTTTTGTTAAGGGAGTGTTTTGCACAGATTTCATTTTTGCTCTGGTATTGTTGGGGATTAACAGGCTGTTATATTGCTGGTTTAGCTTTATTCCAGTAAGTAGATTGCTTCATTTGACTGAGGGTAAATGTTTGCTTAAGCTGCCAGTAACAGGTAAGGACTGAGAAGACAGGTGGAACCTATATCCCTGATAGGTATAAGCAATGAGGGGCACTAGTTGTCTCCATTGACCTTTTTTTGTTTTAGTTTGTTGTTTTTGTGCAGCAAGTGGTTAGAGCAATTGCTCGGGTGCACTTCCATGACTGCCAGGTGATTTTCAGCGTGCTGAAAGTTTACCGGGTTACTGGGCTTTGTGCTTAATTTATCCTGCCACAAACCTGCATGAAGTCTAGGGTTGAGTGAGTCAGTAAGTATTGGTTAGGCAGTTAGCTAGAGGGATGGGTTCTGTCTTTTAAAGTGTCCTGTTAACCTGTGAGGCAGTGGGAAAAGAAGTGTGTTAAAATGGATACCATCTTTATTCAGTGCCCATGTGAGGATTTGTTAAATTCTTACAAAAAAGATCAGCTTTGGAAAGTAGCAGAATATTACAATGTTGAACTTCCGAAGAAGTTAAATAAAGATGAGTTGTTGTCAACATTAAAGGCCCAGTTGGTGGAGGAAAGAATTTTGTCTTGCTCAATGGAGAGTGTAAAGGCTTCTTTAGAGAGTACTAGTGTTTCTGATGTAGGCCCCACTAAGGTAACTGAGTCTGGTAAAGTATCTGACACAGCTCCTGTGCTGGCTGGTTTTGGAGCTGGGTTAACATTTGACCAGCAAAAGCAGTTTCTTTTGCTACAAATGCAACAGGAACAGAATAAGGTGTTGGCATTAGAGAAACTAAAACAAGATGCCCGTCTTCGGGAAGCTGAACTAGCGCATGCACAGGCAAGACAACAGCTAGATTTAGAGCGCTATAAGTTGGAGCTTATAAGTGAGGGAAAGCTTCAAGCTGAGCCCCAGAAAGCTGGAGAGTTGGTTCCTGCTGCCCCGTCATTTGATGTTGCTGTCAATTTACGGTTAATTCCAAAGTTTAATGAAAGGGATCCAGACATTTTTTTTGTGCTGTTTGAGCGTTTGGCTGAAGCACGAAACTGGTCTGATGCTGAGCGTTCCCTTCTGCTTCAGTGTGTGCTCACGGGCAAGGCCCAAGAGGCTTTTTCAGCCTTAAGTGTTACTGAGTGTGGAAGTTACCTGGTGGTTAAAGCTGCGGTACTTAAAACTTATGAGCTGGTACCAGAAGCACATCGGCAGCGGTTCAGATCAATAAGAAAAGAGAAACAACCCCATACAGAGTTTGCTCGGGAATTAGCCACACATTTTAACCGCTGGTGTACTGCTTCTCAGGTGAAAACCTTAGAAGATTTGCTGGAACTCGTCTTGCTTGAACAGTTTAAAAATACTCTGCCTGATCGCGTGGTTACCTACATAAATGAACAGAAGGTAAGCACGGTTTCAGATGCTACTAAATTAGCAGATGAGTTTGTCCTGACCCATGAAGTTTTGGTGGCCTACAGTCAGTGGTGATGAGGGTTTTGAGAGAGTATCGGTAAGGTCCATGTAAGTAAGTATTTGTCAGAAGGGACAGCAAGGTATCCAGCTAAAGTGGGACAGAACATACGGGGAAAGTTAGATCCTAATCGCATTTGCAATTACTGTTTTGGTAAGGGTCACTGGAGAAATGAGTGTCCAGTTATGAGGAAGCAAAGTAAGCCTGGTTATTGTCCTGCAAAGCCATCTGGGGCTGCTGCATCCTTGCGTGCTGAGGAAAGGTGCCGTGTCATTGCTGCTGTTCAGGCACATACAAACCCGGAGTCTGTGATCAAGCTTCCTGTAGTGGAGCAAGAACAGACCCAAGTTGCAGATAACGAAGAAATTGACCCTGGTTATGCTGCTTTTGTTTCTGATGGTTTTGTTTCATTGGTTGGAAGTGAGAGGAAAGTACCTGTAAAGATATTAAGAGATTCAGGTGCTCTGGACTCCTTTATTGTGGATTCTGTATTACCCTTTTCTCCTGAGACAGATACTGGTTCTAGTGTTGATGTCCGAGGGATGGGTTTAACAGTTTTCTCTGCTCCGCAGCATAAACTAACGTTATTCTCAGATCTGGTTCAAGGTGATGTTGCCATGGGGTTGCGACCTTCCTTGCCTATGGGAGGAATACACGTCATCTTAGGTAATGACCTTGCTGGTGACAGAGTGTGGCCACAGGTGGCTGCACAGAAGGAACCTCCTCTTTCCCAAGTAGAGAGTTCTGAGTCTACCAAAACTCCTGAGGTATTGTCCACCTGTGCAGTGACGCGGGCTACAAGTCGTGCCTGTGGTGAGTCTGTTCTTGATGATCGGGAGAAGGAAAAAAAGTGTGTATTCCCTGTGCTTGCTTTCCCCTTGCCTGTGTGTAGATCATTCTGGTGAATGATTATGTTTGCGTTCTGTATGGACACTACAAGACACCATACCTGAGGAAGTGCGCATGCGCACTGGTCTCGCCTCTCCTGTGTGTACATCTCCCGCCGGTTCTGCTAAGGTAGCTTGTTGCATGAGGCTGCGTAAGTTCTGTATATTCAAGAGGTTTATGTAATAAACACATCCGGCTTGGATTCAAACTACGGACTCCTCACTCATTTCTACATGGTGTCAGAAGACGAAACGGATCTAGCGCCAGTGAGTTTCACGTTTTATCCCCCTCTTCTGTCTCGAGCGGGGAGAACTGCTAACGTCGAGTAACGTTAAAGGTTACGATTAAAGACGTAATGGCGGATGGATTTCGCAGACCAGACCCCCTTGTTTTTGACGGGAACCTCGCCGAGAATTGGCGGATTTTTGAACAAGAGTATGATATCTTCATAGCAGCGGCGCACTCTGACAAGCCTGCCAAAACAAAGGCATATATCCTCCTCAATCTCGCTGGAGCCGAGGCCATCGAACGGGAGCGTTCATTTGTTTATGCGGTGGCAGTGAGGGCGCCAGGTGAAGATGGAGCCATTATCGTTCCAGCTGAGTCTAGAGAAGACCCCGAATGCCTGAAACGCAAGTTTCGGGAGGTATGTAAACCACAACACAACAAAACCATGGAGAGACACAAGTTTAATTCACGAATTCAAAAGCAAGGAGAGACTATCGAATCCTACATCAGTGACTTGAGGATCAAAGCTAACAGTTGTCACTTTGGAAACCTGACAGATGAACTGATTTGTGACAGAATAGTATGTGGCATCAGAAATGACAGCATAAGAAAGGCTTTACTACGTGACAGCGAATTGACTCTAACTAAAGCCATTACGATCTGCCGCATATACGAGATGACTGAGGAAAGTAGCAGGACGCTAGCCAAGCCCCAAACAGCCACCACTGTTGACGCAATTCAGCCAAATTCCGGTAGGTGGCACCAGAGATCAAGATATAAACCTCAAGCAGGCAGATATGAGACAAAATCCATTACGAACTGCAGCAACTGCGGAAGCAGCCATGCTGCACAAAGAGACAAGTGCCCTGCTTTTGGCCAGCAATGCCATAACTGTAAAAAATTCAATCATTACAAAAAATGCTGCAAGTCCATGTCACAACGCCAAGACTATGAAAAGAAAAGCTATGCAAAGCACAAAGACTACAGAAAACCTGTTCACCAGTTAGAGCTAGAAAAGCCAGACAACAGTGCCAGCGACGACACTTTTTATGTGGATGGTGTCGAACTTGACAGCAAGTGTGTGGACACCATTACTCCTCAGACAGAAGGAAAGGACGAAGGATTTGTTACGCTGCACATACATAACAAGCCCTATGAGATGAAAGTTGATACAGGTGCTAAGTGTAGCGTAATGTCAAAGACGCCTTCCAACAGCTGGCTGGACGGCGACCAGTGAAATGCAGTAAAGACACCAACTTAGTGGCTTATGGAGGCAGCAAAATAGAGACTACGGGAATGGTCACACTGCCTTGTTATTTAGATGGACAACAACACACGCTACCCTTTTCCTAGTGGACCTAGATGTAGTACCACTGCTGGGATTTCGTGCATGCGTGCGCTTAGGAATTGTCACAATGAGCCCACACGTTCATCAGGTCAGCACCGAGAGCAATGCTGATTTTACCAAACAGATTCTCGCACAGTACAAAGATGTGTTCAGTGACGAACATGGAGAACTCCCCATCACATACTCAATGACACTGGATCCGACTATACAACCGGTGGTCCGCCCAGCACACCGCATCCCAGTGGCAATGCAGACACGAGTCAAAGCCGAGCTTGATAGCATGCAGAATAATGCTGTCATAACCACAGTTTCTGAACCAACAAACTGGGTTTCATCCATGGTAGCAACACACAAAAAGGACAAACAGGAAATCAGGTTGTGTATCAATCCAAAAGACCTCAACACTGCCCTGAGGAGACCCCATTACCCAATGCGCAGCGTTGAGGAAGTTGCCGCCCAGATGTCAGGTGCTAAAGTGTTCTCTGTGTTAGATGCAAAGAGCTCATTCTGGCAAATACGTCTTGATCACAAGTCATCAATGCTGACCACATACAGCACACCTTTCGGGCGCTACAGATTCCTTCGCATGCCATTTGGCATAAGCTCAGCAAGTGAAGTTTTCCAGCGCTCAATGGAACAGCTGTTTGCAGGATATCCGTGTGCTATTATAGTGGATGACATCATCATAGGAGGTCGTGATACCACAGAACACGATGCCAACCTGAAAAAAGTGCTGGACCGGGCCCGAGAGATAAATCTCAGGCTGAACCGTCTCAAATGCAAGTTCCGCCTGGACCAGGTCTGCTATGTGGGTCACATATTCACAAAGGAGGGCCTTAAAGCCGACCCCGCCAAGACAGTGGCGATCACAGACATGCCAGTCCCTCAGGACGTTCCAGCCGTGCAGCGATTCCTTGGCATGGTGAACTATCTTGGGAAGTTCATCCCGAACCTCAGCGAGATTGCAGCGCCTCTGAGACAGCTCACGCACAAAGACACTGCGTGGTGCTGGTTTCCACAGCATCAGCAAGCGTTCGACCGTCTAAAGTCATGCTTATCCAGCGCACCAGTCTTATCATACTACGATGTGAGAAAACCAGTCACCCTGACCTGTGATGCATCATGCTACGGACTTGGTGCTGCATGTTTACAGGAAGAGAAACCAGTTGCCTACTGCGTCGCCATGACGCTAACAGACACAGAAACACGATACGCTCAAATCGAAAAGGAGCTGTTGGCGGTGGTGTTTGCATGCACCAAATTCAAGGATTACGTGTATGGAAAGCCTACAGTCATTGAAACCGACCACCAACCGCTCGTCACAATCCTAAAGAAACCCATCCACACTGCTCCTGCCCGACTGCAAAGGATGCTACTACAACTACAGGCCTATGACATCACACTAGTCTATAAGAAGGGTAAGCACATGTACCTAGCAGACACCCTATCACGAGCTCCAAACAAAACTGTCTCACAAAGCCCAGCTGCAGACAACTCATTTGAGGTGATGTCCATCAGCTACATCTCAAGTAATAGACTAGAGGAGCTCCGGACCCACACAGCACAGGATCAGGTGCTACAGACTCTCAGCACAATCATTCAACGCGGATGGCCCGACAAAGAACGCAGTGTCCACCCATCCATCCGTTCATTCTTCCCTTACAGAGATGAGCTGGTAGTCGAGGATGGGGTAGTGGTCAAGGGCCACAAAACAGTAATTCCCCGCTCTCTGCACCGGGAATACATCAATATTCTACACAGAGGCCACCCAGGCTTAGAGTCAACCAGGCGCAGGGCCAGGAGCACTGTCTTTTGGCCGTCAATGAACAAAGACATTGCAGAAGAACTGCTATCGTGCTCCGTCTGTAACAGCACCAGACCACACCAGCAGAAGGAACCTCTACAGCTACATCCAGTTCCAGCCTTGCCATGGTCTACAGTGGCTACTGATATGTTTGAATGGCACGGACAACAGTACCAGGTGTTGGTAGACTCGTACTCAGGGTGGTATGAAATCGACCTTCTCCGTGACACAACTTCAGCAGCCGTGATCACAAAGCTGAAAAGGCACTTTTCTGTCCATGGAACGCCCCACACTCTCATCAGTGATAATGCGAGGCAATACACAAGCCAGCGCTTCAAGGATTTTGCCGAGCAGTGGGACTTCATTCACGTCACCAGCAGCCCGGAGTATCCACAGTCAAACGGACTGGCAGAAAGAGCAGTCCGCAGTGCCAAACTACTGATGGAAAAATCTCACAGAGACGGGACTGACGTGTTTCTTAATCTGCTGAACATCAGAAACATTCCCCGCGACCAAGCATTGGGCTCGCCTGCAGAACGTCTGATGTCACGGCAGACACGCTCAACTCTCCCTGTCAGCACCAGACTGCTGGAGCCAGCTGTGAAGAACACAAAGCAGGTCGCTGCGCAACTCAAACATAAAAGACTCATTCAAAAGCGACACTATGATGCAGCAAGCCGCCCACTACAGCCGCTTGCAGAGGGACAAGTTGTCAGGATGCAGTCTATCAAGGGACACAACCACTTGGGCACCGTGAAAGAAGTTTGCAAGGAACCACGCTCCTACATCATCGAGTCCAACGGAGGGACGTACAGGAGAAATCGCCGTCACATCCTCCCCGTCGCAGAGCCACCACCACGACAAGTTGACCCTGCAGACTTTGATCGCCAGTATGCCGACCCCACTGCACCAGACAGTCCACCACACAAACCGAACACACATCAAGAGACTCAGGTAACCCCTCAGCCCACCAGTGAGCAGCAGAGGCCTGCTGTTCATTCTCCAACGGAGGTAACACCAGGTAACACACTTTACGTGACACGCTCAGGTCGCATCTGCAGGCCTAACCCAAGGTATGAACACTGAATGTTTGGCTGTTATGGACTGCAACGCATAGACCCTATATATATAAAAAAAAAAAAAAAAAAGAGGGGCAATTCTGAAGTAGACTCCATGAGACTTAGCATATAGCTTTGCCATGTTAAAACAAGAAATAGAAAAGATTTTCAATTTCTTCTGTTCCAGTGAGTATGTTTTCAGTTACCACTCAATTTACTGAATCCACATATGAATGTTACAATTTCATAATATGATAGAATAATTTGTTTGGTTACCGTTGAGTATACATAAATAAATAATAATAATTGGGTGTACTACACTTTCATACTCCACAGTAATGTTATCAGATCAAAAGTTAATGCCTAGCCTTGTATTCTGTTCGCCACAGAGGGCACAAACTAAAGAAAGGGGATGTAGATCATTCTGGTGAATGATTATGTTTGCGTTCTGTATGGACACTACAAGACACCATACCTGAGGAAGTGCGCATGCGCACTGGTCTCGCCTCTCCTGTGTGTACATCTCCCGCCGGTTCTGCTAAGGTAGCTTGTTGCATGAGGCTGCGTAAGTTCTGTATATTCAAGAGGTTTATGTAATAAACACATCCGGCTTGGATTCAAACTACGGACTCCTCACTCATTTCTACACTGTGTCTTGCAGTGATCTTATGAAGGAGCAAAAAGATGACCTCACACTCCAAGCCCTGTTCAACCAGGTTCTCCCAGAGGAGGAGGTGGAGAGTGCAGCCCATGGTTATTTTCTCAAAGATGGCCTGTTGGTGAGAAAATGGGTTCCCCAGGGGGACTGTTTTGTGGGGGGATGAAATTGTCCAAATTGTTCTGCCCTCTACATTAAGACTTGGTGTACTTCAGACTGCTCATGATGGTGTTGCCGGTCACTTAGGTGTTAAGAAGACGTATGATCGAGTAATGAGACACTTCTACTGGCCACGTTTGAAGAGAGACATTTCTGCTTTTATTAAAACTTGCCATACATGTCAGCTAACTGGAAAACCAAATCAGGGAATTAAGCCTGCTCCTCTGTATCGAATCCCAGTTGCTGAACACCCATTTGAGCATCTGATTGTTGACTGTGTTGGTCCCTTGCCACGCTCTAAAGCTGGTAGTAACTTTCTGCTGACAGTGATGTGTCAGGCTACACGATATCCTGCTGCTTATCCCCTCAAAAATATCACAACTAAGTCAGTTGTTAAAGCACTGACACAGTTTATCTCTATTTTTGGTATTCCAAAGATTATCCAGTCAGATCAGGGTTCAAACTTCTGTTCAAAGTTGTTTGCAGAAGTGCTGAAGCAGTTACATATCCAACATTCTCAATCAAGTGCCTACCACCCTCAGAGCCAGGGAGCTTTGGAAAGGTTTAATCAAACTCTGAAGTCTCTCCTTCGGGCGTATTGCACTGAGTTGAACCGTGACTGGGAGGAGGGGTTACCGTGGCTGATGTTAGCTGCCAGGGAGGTATCACAAGAAAGTCTGGGGTTTAGTCCTAATGATCTGGTCTTTGGTCACACAGTTCGTGGCCCTTTGGCTTCCCTACATAGTGACTGGCAAGCCAAAGAGGCCTCAACAAACTTAATAGACTATGTAAACGGATTCAGACAACGGTTGTACCAGGCGAATAAATTGGCCAGAGAAAATCTACAGACAGCTCAAAATAAAATGAAAAGTCTCTATGATCGGCGTGGAGAACGACGTGAATTTAGTCCTGGTGATCAAGTCCTAGCGCTTTTGCCTTTAGTTGGTTCTCCTTTTCAGGCTAAGTTTTCTGGTCCTTATGTAGTGGCCCGAAAAGTGTCAGACCTGAACTACTTAATCTCGACCCCTGACCGTAGAAGTCAATGCAGTTGTGTCATATTAACTTGTTGAAACCCTACTTTTCGCGTTCTGCTGTGCCAGGTCCTGGGTTAAAACCTTCCTCTGTTGCTGCAGCAGTTTCAGTGGGTCAGTTGCCCCCACCTGGTGATCCAGTTGTGGAACAAGGGGAAGAGCTGTATACACCAGATGATGGACTTTTGAGAGGATGTCTAAAAAACTCTGAGTCACTTGCTAATCTGGATGTAATGTTGAAGCACTTACCTGAACCACAACGTACAGAGTTGGTGAACCTAATTAAAGGTTATCCCTGTCTATTTGCAGATATTCCATCTCGCACCCACCTTATTGAGCATGATATTGATGTGGGGGATGCTCAACCAGTCAAGCAACGCTTTTATCGGATGTCCCCAGATAAGCGTGAAACTCTAGAAGCAGAAGTCACATATATGGTGGAAAATAACATTGCTGAACCTTGTGCATCTAGTTGGTCTTCTCCATGTTTATTGGTAAAGAAAACGGATGGCACATTTAGACCATGTACTGACTTTTGAAAGGTGAACAAAGTGACCAAGCCTGACTCTTTTCCATTACCACGTATGGAGGATTGTGTCGATCAGGTTGGCTCGGCTAAGTTTGTTAGTAAATTTGACCTACTGAAAGGTTCCTTTAACACCTAGGGCTAGGGAGATAGCTGCCTTTGTAACACCCAGTGGTCTTTACTCCTACAGTGTTATGCCATTTGGTTTACGAAATGCTCCAGCCACCTTTCAGCGCCTAATGAACAAGGTGGTGTCAGGACTGAAGGATTGTGCTGTGTACTTAGATGATGTGGTGATTTGCAGTGACTCTTGGGAGGATCACCTCAAACGTATACAGGCTTTGTTTGACCGAATGGCTTGGGCTTGTCTGACCATTAATTTGGCAAAATGTGAGTTTGCTAAAGCAACAGTTACCTATCTGGGGAAAGTAGTGGGGCAAGGGAAGGTGTGTCCAGTAAGAGCAAAGGTGTTGGCAGTTGACCAGTTCCCTGTTCCGACCACCAAAAAGGAACTGTCCCGTTTCTTGGGCATGGTGGGTTACTATCGTGGGTTTTGTAAGAACTTCTCTACAGTTGCAGCTCCACTCACTACTCTTCTTAGCCCAAAGGTCAAGTTTGACTGGTCTCTCTCCTGTCAAGAGGCCTTTGAGTCTGTAAAGTCTTTGTTATGTTCTTCCCCTGTTCTAGCAGCCCCAAAGTTGGACCACCCGTTCTCCCTGTATGTGGATGCTAGTAAGGTGGGAGCTGATGCTGTTCTCATGCAGGCTAATGAAAATGGCGTGGACTGCCCGGTGAGTTTCTTTTCTAAAAAGTTCAACTCTCATCAGTTGAATTATTCTATCATTGAAAAGGAAGCGCTGGCTCATCTGGGCATTGCAACATTTTGAGGTTTATGTGGGTGGTGGGGTAAGGCCTTTAGTGGTTTACACTGATCACAATCCTCTCACTTTTCTCCACTCACTCCAAAACCCAAATCAACAGCTTATGCGATGGTGTCTTTTCCTTCAGCCATTTCATTTAGACATACGACATGTAAAGGGTGCCGAGAATACAGTGGCTGATGCCCTGTCTCGAGCAGTGTCTGTGTAAGAACTTCTGTTTTTCCTCCCTGCAGTGTGTCTCTCTGGTTCTGTTGCTTTCTTCCCTCTTAAATGCTTCTTAGGTACTAAGGTTGCTGAGGGGGGTGGCTTCATGGCTCAAGACATGGCACTGTCTGCAGGTTGTAAGGACATCCACATGTTAACAATGTATCAGAGCGTATTTGATTAAGTTTTTCGTTGTTAATTGTCAAAAATTGTGTTTGGATATTTAGGTGGGAAGCACTGGCTGAATTTTGGGGATCCTACCTAGGACCCCAATCTTAAGGGTGGGGGTGTGACGACTTCCCCAGTCTGCCTGCCTGTATGCTCTGTTTTGCAGGAACTGGGTGTGGCTTGTAGATGGCACTGGGAGGCTCCAGTGCATGTGACTGCCCCTCTGGGCTGGGCTTCCTAGAAGGCATAAAAGGGCTGCCTTTCCAGAAGTCACTCTCTGCTGCTGGCCTGCTGCTTTAACCTGCTTCCTTTGTTTAATTTGCTGCACCCACCAACATGCATTGCACTTCATTTTCACTCATCCACACACTTCTGACATGACTGATCTTCCTCATACCTACCCACGCCATAACCTTAGTTAAGTTGTTTGTTAATTTGAGTTAAATAAACCATTTTTGTTCTTGTTATCTGTGTGAGGCCTCCCTTTTTTGTTGCCAGCCTTGAGCCAGGCGGTAACAATGGCCCTGATAACGGGAATATTGAAGTGAGTCGCTATCTCCACAAGATCATCCTTTCTACACCTCTGTATTTGTTCAATGCTAGGCTGAGCTACAAACTTCTCCAAACTAAATTTTTCTGCCATGGTGCTCAGTAACCAGCAGCACTCACTGAAACAGACAGCTGTACCCACTAATGAGCCCACCTACCTACTAGAAAAAAAAGGGCTCAGCAACCTCTCAATTAATTAACTTTGACGGTCCAGATTTACAGTATCAATTTAGAATTACCAATTGTACACTTTTCTTTTAATATCCCGGACGAGCCCCCATTTATGTTACGACCCAGCTCGTTGAGGTAAGGCAGTAACACGTGTAGTTAAATTGGAAATTAGATGGAAAAAAGGTCAACTGAAATCTGGTGCAAGTCAAAGGTTTAATTAAAGGAGATAATCAGGTAAACAACAAAAAGAGGCTATATAGGTGCTGACAACAAAAGGGGAGAAATAAGAGGGTCTAGTCCAACGACAGTCTACTGAACAAATCACTAACAAAAAGAGGTCAGCACCTATACGCTTTACAATAGCAATGTAGGATATAAATAAACAAGCAATACTCAAAACGAGCGGCCAACTCTAGGTCCGCGGTCACACTCTGTGACTTACAATGGTTCAAACTGTCTGAAACTACTTAGGCAGACAGACAGAAAACAATCACTAAAGACATTCACTACAACCAACATACGTAACGTTGGTTACGTATTGTAACCCCAGATTCTATGAGTATAGGCGTAGCCCTCTAAGAGCTATCGCTATTGGGTTCATCCCCGCGCGCATGCGCAGTCCTGAAGATTTCTTTCGCGCCCTTGTGCCGTGCACGGGCCTCTCTCAGGTCCGCAGCTTGGGTATATAATACCTGCGAGACCAGAGATCTGCTCCCAAAAGGTCAGCTTTTTTTCTTCAGCCGACGCTGGTGGGACCAGTCGGGCCCGCAGCTTAGAGGGCTACGCCTATACTCATAGAATCTGGGGTTACACACGTAACCAACGTTCTATTTCGTGATAGGCTTCAGCCCTCTAAGAGCTATACGCTATTGGGATAAGGGCGAAGCCAGATGTAGTCAATGCCCACTGGACCACCAGCGGTGATAACATTAACACACCAGCGCATCGCGACCTTAATCACACAATGCACGACAAGGGACCAAAATATTGGTCATTGTTGCCGCCTGGTCTCGAACCAGGAGCCTCCCGAACGGAAGGCAGCGTCTAAGGCATTACGCCATTGACAAGTGCAACATAGAGGTAACCATCCGCATTACATCAGATAACAAGATGGCTGAACACATCACTCACATTCCTTACGCCTGCTGCTGTGAGGGAATTGGAACGAAAGTTACGCATTGTAACCAGTCCCAAAAACGAGCAGAGCAGGCGTGAGAGTGGAACCACACACACACACACACACACACACACCACGTCAATATGTGTGTGTGGAAAATCGTGGCGCACGAGAGCCCAGAGTAAAGGCACACACCGGCGCACACTGCGGGCTTATGTTGAGGGAACAGTAAGGGCGGCTGTTACGCATTGTGACAGTCCAACTGGAGCGCTAAATAAGGCGAGTAGAGCCCTAACAGCCCGTGGCAATAGGAGCCTTACCGGCTCCTGCAGGAAGCTTATATAAGCGTAAAGTGCCTGAGCCAGCACCGTTACGCCTGGCCTCTAGAACACTCAGTACCGAGTGCGTTAGGGAAAACCCAGACGCATCACATGTAGATAGAAGCGGATAAAGGGGCAGGGAGAAGCCCACGATGCCGCTGTGCAAATATCTTCCACAGACATCCCGCTGAACAGCGCTGTGGAAGAAGACACGGCTCTTGTCGAGTGCGCATGGATGCCGGGTGGGGGGTCCTCCCCGGCCGCAATGTACGCCTGTGTGATGGCCTCACACAGCCAATGAGCCAACCGTTGTTTTGACAGAGGCTTGCCTTGTGAATGCTCTCTGTAATGAACAAACAGCTGTTGAGTTTTTCTGAGGGGGGCCGTGCACTCGACACAGAGACGATGTGATTCTTCCTCCGCCTCGTTTCGATGAGGGGGAGGGAAAAAACCTTCCAGGGAAACAATCCGTGATTTGAAGGAGCTGGTTATAACCTTGGGCATGAACGCTGGGTTCGGCCTCAAGGTGGCTGAGCTCCCATCAGCTCTGATAGCGAGACAAGATGGAGCTGACCGAGAAGCGCATAGATCGCTCACCCTCTTAGCCGAGGTCGGCTCCAAAGGAGCTGTCTTTAAAGACAGCAGTCTGAGAGACGCTTATGGCAGTGGCTCAAAGGGGATTGCCCAGAGCGCGCAGCACCAGCGGTAAATCCCACTGAGGCGCCAAGAGGCGTGGACAGGCCGCTGCCTTCTCACTCCTCTTAAAAAGCGCTTAACCAGCGGATGCGCAAAACCGATCTCTCTCAAAACCCTCGCATGGCAGGATGAGATGGTCACGCGTATGATTTGACCGTGGATAAGGCCAGGTTTCTGTCCACCAGCAGCTGGAGGAAGGACAGAACATGAGATAAGGAACACGAGGCGGGGTCCATGTCCCGCTCCAGGCACCAGTGCTGAAAGGCGGCCCACTTTGCTCTATAAGAAGCAGTAGTGGAGGCTCTAGCGCTTGGATGGTGCGCGACTACATTAGGGGGCAATCCTAGTCTTTCAAGGCGCCCCGTTCAGGGCCAAGCCCACAGACGCTGACCTATCACTGGAAGTGGAGGATGGCGCCGTCCAGTTGCGAAGTGCGTCTCTGCGCCACGGCAGCTGCCACGGTCTCCCCGACAGCAGCTGAATCATCACTGGAAACCACGATGCGCTCGTGCGTTCCGGTGCCACCAGAATAACCGTTAGGAGTTCCTCCTGAATGCGGGCCAGAAGGCGGGGAATCAGAGGAACCGGGGAAAGCATAAAGGAGCCGTTCTGGGCCACGGGCTGCGCGAAGGCGTCCACGCCCAGTGGCTGCTCGTCCCGTGCGTTCAGTGAGAACCACAGTGCGCACTGTGCGTTTTCTCGTGAGGCGAACAGATCGATCTCCGACTCCCCGAATTTGTCCCACAGTTCCTGAATAAGAGTGGAGTTCAGTTTCCACTCGTTCTGAGAGGGACCGCCGCGTGACATTAAGTCCGCGGCTCGGTTCTGAACACCGGGAATGTGGAGAGCTCTGATAGAGCGCAGGTTCGCGTGAGCCCACAGCAGCAGGCTCCTGGCTATCTCTAGCAGACGAGCCGAGCGGACGCCGCCCTGACGCCGCCCTGACGGTTTATGTAAGCGGCGGCTGTCATGTTGTCTGTTCTCACCAGCACGTGTTTGTCTCTCAGCAGTGGGGCAAAGTGTTTCAACACTTTCAGCACTGTGGACAGCTCCAGGCAGTTTATGTGGAGAGATGGGGGTTGTGGCCATTTCCCTCCCACCACGTGAGAGTGACACATCCCGCCCCAACCAATGAGAGACGCGTCTGTGTAAACTGTGACATGTGACGCCACTTTCCCGAAGCGGAATCCCGCTGACAGCATCGTGAGGGGATTTCCAGTACGTCAGGTCCGACTGTACTGAGGGAGGGACGGACAGCAGGCCTTTGTGCTTTACGGGATCGAGGCGAGACGGCGAACCATCTCTGTATTTTTCTAATGTGGAGGAGACCCAGAGGGACCACCACGTGACTGGCGGACATCATGCCCAGTAGAGCATCACAGACAAAGCCGTTACCACTTTGTGAGGAGCAATGCGAGAGGCAGAGAGCCGAGAGCTTCCAGCCTGGCTGGAGATAGCTTGGCTCTCATGTGGGCTGAGTCCAGATGCACACCCAGATAGATTATTGACTGCGAGGGAGGGTGAGCTCTTCTGCCAGTTTATGGCAAAACCCAGGCAGGACAGGTGTGTCACGAGCTTCATCGCGTGTAGCGCAGAGCTCTCCTGGACGATGCCATGACAATCAGGTCGCTCCAGGTAAAACAACACTCTGGCGCCCGCCCTGCGCAGCTGCTCCAGCGCTGTTTCCACACATTTGGAGAACGTCGCGGAGCCAGAGAATAGCCGAAAGGCAGGCGGTTGTACTGAAAGTGGGCCCCTCTGAAAGAGAAACGCAGGAATTTCCTGTGTCTGGGGATGATGGGGACATGGAAAAAGCGTCCTTTAGATCGATGGGCGTGAACCAGTCCCCGGGCGTACACATTCCAATACGTGCTTGACTGACAGCATGTGGAAGGGTCTCCTCATTATGCATTTGTTGAAGAGGAGAGGTCCAGGATCGGTCTCATCCCGCCCGTTTTCTTGGGCACCAGGAAGTAGCGGGAGTAAAACCCTCGTTCTCCTACGCCGGCGGGACTCTGGAAATAGCTCTTTGTTCATGAGCTCTGTTATTTCTGCCATCAGAGCAGTCGCCTCTGACTGTGATGACATGATAGTCTCCAGCACCCGTTGAAAGGAGGGGAGGGCTGGCGAATTGGAGAGTGTAGCCTTTCTTTATGAGTTTCGCCATCCACTGCGTTCATGGGCAGATTTTGCCACGCCGCAGCAACGCCTGAAAGCTGGCGAGCAAAATCTGAGGAGCCTTTGCGGACATTTCCGACAGCCAGAGAAAAGCCCTCTCGCCGCCGTGTGAGCTACAGTGCCGCTCGACCACGCCCATGGGAGGGCTGAGAGGAAAGGGCTGGTGCGGCGGCGACAGTGTAAACCACTCCGCCGCCCATTCTCGGTGTCCGACTCATGCCACGGTGAAAACCCCACTGACACACACTGATGGGTGAGAGGTGGGAAGGCCGCAGAGAGGCAAAGAGTGTGGATGGGCTGTTGTGTTTATCTGATGTGGATGTTTGCCACTCATGATAATGTGAGAGAGGACAACAGTGGCTCAACAACTGACGCAGCGTATGCGTCGCGCAGTGGAGCTTCGCTTGTGTTGTGGAAGCGTGTGCTTTTTCAGCTGCAGGCTCAGGGGAGAGAGGGGCAGACTGAGTGTGAGGAACATGCTCTTTGACATTTGGTTGGCTCTGAAAAGAGCCGTTGTGTCCGACTGTTCCGGGAAGAAAACACGCGTTCCCCGCTTCCCGCCAATACCTCCGCCGTTTGCGGGGCGGCTCGGCGGGGGGGTTGGACCCGGAGCAAGCCGCTCGCCTGTCCTTGACGGCGGAGCGGCGCTGTGCAAAGGGAGCGGTGGCCGCGGCGGGACCGGGCTGGAGCCGGCGAGCGCGCGCCTAGCAAGCAGTGGCAGCGTCGGCCTGAGGCGGGAATCACGGCGATCACGCCGGGAGCCCTGTGGCGCCCAGCGGATGCCGAGGCGGTGCTCTGCTCCAAGATGTGTGCCGCTTCACCTTGTCTGCTTCATCCGAAGCTTGCTGCAGAGAGATGTTATTGATGGCAGCTGTTGTCTGGGTGGCACACCGGTGGGCTCGGTCGGTGGCTCGCACCGTCACCTGGTCGCGGGCGGAGGGCGGAGTGGGCTTCCTCCTGCCGCAGACGGTGGTTTTAGGCAGCGGGATGGCAGCCAGGCTAGGCTCCAGAGGTGGGACAAGGGGAAAACCACGGTCGGTGAGGCCCTCAACTTTAGTGAAGTTGACATACCTCGCCACCGGTGCCTTCAGCCTCCCAGGCTCGGGCCCCGCTTTTCGGCGAGAGAGGGCCGAAGCGGCGAGAAAAGAGGCCACACGGGGGGCTGCTTGGACTCTTGCTTTGACTGGTTGATGTCGCCGAGCATGGTGCTAGGTGCAGGTGCAGGAGCCACAGCCGGCATCGGCACGCCCTTACGCTCAGCGGCCGTCCTGATGACATCGGGGAGATCCCGGAAGAGAGCCCCACAGGACGGCAAGCTAGAAGGCGGAAGTGGAGCAGGAGCTAGCGACGCCGCCTTCTCAAGATCAAACTCCAGATCTTCCGGCGGGAAGAGGGGAGAGCCTGGCGGGGAGCCAGCAATGGAGGGAGCAGAGTCAGAGGACTCAAGCTCTGCAACGCCGGCAGTCCCGCCGGCGAGGTCCGCCGTGAAGCTAACTGGCTTAGCCCAGCTAGTATCGTCAGCCTCTTCCTCCTGCAAGGCCGCGAAGTTATCGACCCGTCGCCGCTTCTCCTCCACGGGCAGCTGTGCGCAGTCGGGGCACGAGGCCCGGGGAGTCAGAGCCAGGCCGGCGTGCTGAGGACCGAGGCAGGTCTCGCAGCGGTCGTGGGGGTCGAACCCCAAGATGTAGCCGGCGTTGCAGGACTTGCAGAGGCGGAGTCCTTTGGAGCGGCGGACCTCAGTGGTAGAGCGGTGAGTAGCCATAGGAAAACTCTTAAGAAGCTCTTTAGAGGAAAATTTGCTCTTTAGCTGCTACTCTGCTCTCCGAGTGACTGCTATAGCAGCGCTGAAGAAAAAAGGGGAGCAGATCTCTGGTCTCGCAGGTATTATATACCCAAGCTGCGGACCTGAGAGAGGCCCGTGCACGGCACAAGGGCGCGAAAGAAATCTTCAGGACTGCGCATGCGCGCGGGGATGAACCCAACAGCGATAGCTCTTAGAGGGCGAAGCCTATACGAAATAGAACCACCAGCGAGGCAAACTGATCACTGGATCAGTCGCCCTGAACTGAGGACACGTAAACTATTTATAGTCCAGGTGGTGTTGATTGGGGGAGTCCTGGTTGGCAGAGTCGGTCGGGTCACAGCCGCACCAATCACGGAAGACAGCAACCAGGAAGTAGGCGGTCCCAGCTCCAAGGAACCAATCCTCGACAGGGGTTTACACAGCTGCGATTTGCATACCAGCCAGAAGCACTAAAAAACACACACAATTACCGGCAGCCAGAGGCAGCCGTAACACATGGTTTCGGGCCAAGTTGAAGGCCTCACTGGACCTTGGTTGTCAGTGCTGAAGAAAAGGCATTTGGGAGCCGAAGGCAAGGTCTCACCGTTGTGTATATACAAGGTGCGGACGTAGGAGAGGCCCACGCTGTGGGTGGGCGTAGACTAAAATTCTCAGGGCCGTGCAGGCGCGCGGAAGGGGTATACCCAATAGCGATAGCCTTAGAGGGCTGCGCCTATACTCATAGAATCCGGGTTACAGTACATAACCCCCGTTCTTCTATGTGAAGGAATGGTCAGATTTCCTGTGAAAAGCAGCTGTCTTACTAAAGCTATGACGTTTATGTACAACATTACAGCAAATTATGTGAAACACAGTGTAATTTTGTGTTTTAGTTGGTTTAAACTACATAATGTGAGTTTCCCTGCAATGCTATGTATATGTATATACATATATGTATATGATAACTTTAATCGACCACTTGATCAATACAACAAAATTCATAAAGGCCAGGAGGGAACAAAGATGAAGAGAATAAACTGAGTGATGAATAATGTAAGTAGTGTAGGCGATGTAGCACAGACACAACCTGGAGGAGAGACTAGTCTAAATGACTGGATTAGTATAATATTAACATTAAATAAAAAGTATGTTAATGTAATATTAAACTTTAAGTTTGATATTAATATTCATTATGTTACTATATTCAATATAATTTCATATAGTATATAACTTACCACTAGTTTAATATTAATTCAAATTACAGCTCTTTCAGTTTGGGTTCTTTTTTATTCATTAACTTTGTGCAAGAAAAATGCTGGAGGCTACATGATAGTCTCTAACCTTGATTTTCGTCAGGCTACTAACTCGTCAATAATCATAACCGTTTACGCAGAACATTAACTTCAACATTTATAGTTTGTTGCAGCACATCAAACTTGTTTAAAATCCCTCTATCCTCTATCCAGGCTGTGACCGATCCCAAAAAGTGACAGTAACGAGATTATCAGCTTTATGAAAAGTTGAATGTATTTTAATAAAAGGCACTGATTTAGCTTAATACCCAGCTAACGTTAGCCAAACCCACACGCTCCTTGAATTCTCCCTGTTGTCTTCTGTCTTACCGACTCAGCTGCTGGTGGCGCATCTCGCTCGTCAGGAATGGGGCTGTTCAAGGGGCCACAGAACAAGCGGCTAACCGGGTAAATCCCGTTCCTTCTGATCGCCACTCCGACTATGTTTTGGACGATCAGCAATTACGGGTCCTGCAGGGAGGGAGGTTACGGTCGGCTGTACTCGTAAATCACTTTTTAACGGCCTTGATTTTCGCAAAATTGATTGATACCCTGCGGACACCCTGCCCTCATTAATATTAATACGTCCTGACCGCAGGAAGAAAAGGAGGCAAATTCTGACAGAGAAGCTACAAAACCAGATTTAACTCAGTGTGACACTGACGTTCCTTTTGGTGAAGCTGAAGCTGTTTGGTGGGTAAAAAACGCACTTTAATGCAACGCTTGTGCACCGGAGGAAAGGGGGCACCGGAGCTCCGCCCCTTTATAACCGATCTGCAGGAAGGGGCCTCCCTCTGAGTAGTGATGTCACTGGCCGGAGGGGGACACGCAGACAGACGGGATGACCCAGGTACTGATCTGGATTCCCCCGTTTGAAAAGAGAGTAAACCAAATGCATCCCACCTGTTTAAACATTTATTTAGGCTCCACAAACACTCCACTCACTTAACGAGGCTGCAGATGAGTTAAAAGAAAAATGACTTGTTGGAAATGACAAGAAAATAGTGTTTTTTTACCAGCAGCGCATCACATCCACACGCTGGTGCAAAGCATTTGGCTCCATAAGGAAACAAAAATGTGATCCAATACATGAAACTCTGCTCTCGTATTTGCTCGAGTGACGCATTGAAAACAACATCAATGTAAATATATCAATCAATCAATCAACGTTTATTTCTGTAGCGCTTTACAACAACCGTCAGGTATCCAAAGTGCTTCACATCATAAAAAATAATAAAACATAATAAAACAGCATATTATACAATAGATACATATAACAAAAAAGAAAAAGTCAAAAGAAACAAGAAAAGGAAATTGTCACACCAATACTCCGTATTAAAAGCCATTCTAAACAGGTGGGTTTTAAGTTTAGACCTAAAAGTAGTTTCATCTGCAATTGTGCGAATATCAGGGGGTAGCTTGCTCCAGAGTCTCGGAGCAGCAACTGCAAACGCCTGATCACCCCATCGCTTATACTTTGACCTTGGGACTTCCAAAACCAATTGGTTTGAAAACTGTAACGACCGGCTGTGCTCACGCTGGGTTAAAATCTCAGTTAAATACTCGGGGGCCAAACTATTTAGGGCCTTAAAAACAAACAGCAAAATCTTAAAATTTATTCTAGACAAGGCTTAATTTAAGATAAAAGGCGAAGCTGGAAAAAAACTCGTTTTGACAACATACTGATTTGCATGTCAAATTCCATGTTGCAATCAAAAGTAACCCCCAAATTTCTGACAGCAGGCCCCCAAATTCACAGCTGAACCATTTGGTTTACCGAAGATGATGCACTAAGTTTTTGCTGTGTTTAAATTAAGAAAATTTTGTGACAACCACAACTTAATATCATCAATGCAACTAAGTAGGGAGTCTAGCACGACACTAACATTTGGTTTTAAAGGCAAATAAATCTGCAGATCATCGGCATAACAATGAAAGGACAGGTTGTGCTTTCCTATAATACTCCCTAATAGCAAAGTATATAAAGAAAACAAGATTGGGCCAAGGATTGAACCCTGGGGTACCCCACAAGAAAGAGGAGCAGCTGATGAAGAGCATTCACCAATCATAACAGAAAAGCTCCTATTTGCTAAATAGGAGCTAAACCATTTAAGAGCCAAACCACGAATGCCTACATAATGCTCTAGGCAAGAGAGGAGAACTGCATGGTCCCCCGTATCAAACGCCGCAGTGAGGTCCAGAAGCACTAAAACAGCAGGATTCCACAGACAAGGCAATGTCATTGTGTACTCTGAGCAGTGCAGACTCAGTACTGTGACGTGATCTAAAACCAGATTGAAATTTTTAAAGCACAGAGTTTTTTTGCATAAAGGCTTGTAGCTGTATAAAAACAACTTTTTCCAAGACCTTTGACAGAAAAGGCAGATGAGAAACTGGTCTAAAATTAGATAACACTGAATGGTCAAGATTTGGTTTCTTAAGTAGGGGCCTGACCACAGCATGTTTAAATGCAGCTGGGACACAACCTAGACTAAGACAAGAATTAATTAATGTGAGTAAACTTGACCCAGTGGCACTATTAAAAACTTCCTTCACTATCCTGGCTGGGACAATGTCTAACGGACAGTAGGTGGGTTTCATATGTTGCACTACCTCAGAAAGCAGCGTACGTGAAACTGGTTTAAACTCCTCAAAAACAGCAGAACACACAGGAGCAGCAGGTACAAACACGTTAAAATTAGCACTGCATTTCTGACTGACAGATGCTACTTTGTCAGTAAAATAGCCAAGAAATTTCTCACATGTGCTTATTGAAACCTCTGTTGAATCAGAGGTACATGGATTCAACACAGAGTCAATGGTATTAAATAAAACTCTAGCTGCATGGCAACTGCTAGTTATGACAGAAGAAAGGTCGAGACCTTTGCAGCCATCTGGTATGCGGCCAGGCTGTCCCTTAATAGGCCCAGTGATGTAAATAATTTGTCCTTTTTCCACCTTCGTTCAGCTTGTCTACAGTGTTGCCTAAGGGCCCTTGTGGCGTCATTTAACCAGGGATCCACCTTAGGTTTAATAAAAATAAATATATAATTTGTCTCCTATTCACCATATTTATGAGAATAAATTTCAGTGCATGAAAGTAGCCTATTAATTAATCTGATTCCTGATTAAACTGTCCCACATATTTGAGGTGTTCTTTTGCAGAAAAAAAGACTTTTTGATGTATTTACATGATAAATAAATGTATTATTATCATTAACACATATTTCAAACTTGTCATCTGATAACTCGCCCCCCCCCCCCCCCCGTCCAAACAATGTGTTCAGAAGCACCATGTATGTCTGACAGGTCAAGGTGAGGAGCTAACAGGCAGACAAGCAAAACTTTAGCTTGTTTAACCTTTAAATAATGTAACACCAGAGCTGCAGCTCTCAGGCGTTGAGCGTGGCCTCACGCAGTTAAAAATACGTTCTAACGCTTATAGACAGTATATAAGACACTGTTTCTGCACCACAGTACATTGTAAAACACATATTAAATAAAGTTTATACAAACATTGACCAGGGAAACACATTCATTGTCTCTGTGATTATGGACCATCGCCAAAACTGCCCGCCCGCAATAATATCTGGCCCGCTGCCAGATTATAAATAATTATAATTTATATCAAAATATAAATAAATACTTTGATAGCTGCGCTTAAAAATAGATCTCAGTCATGACAGCAACAGTTACTCACATAATCACTTCCTCTTTAGTGGTTTTGCCAACAAAATAAAAGCGTGAGAAGCTTGTTTACTGTATCTTCTATTTGAAGTTGAACTGAGCTTTTACTTTGAAAAACTCTGAACGACATTAAAAGAGTCTGTAGCTGCTTGACACACCTCTGAAAGAGCCGACACAAAAACGTGATTCCCTAAATGTCCTCTGCCTGGAGATACTGGGGACATGAAAAGGCGTCTGTAGGTTGATGGATGAGACTGAAACACAAACAGAGCAGCACATGTCGTGATCTGAGAAACATTCGCTGCAGAATCCATTTGTGGAAGAGGAAAAAACAACAATACATCCCTTGCTGGGATTGAACCCTCAGACATTGGGTTGCAGGTCTTGCACTTTACCAACTGAGCTAACCAAAGAGTTTACCCTGGCAGTGTAATATTAAGGCTTATATTCTGATGCACCATCTAATGGTTGAAGCTATTGTTCCATTTAAAAACTTATTTGCAGACCCCTGCAGTATATTATTACTAGTTCTTTTTCTTCTAACGTGCATATTCAACATAGGGATGAGTGTCTGCACTGCCTGAATTCTACCAGAAGTAGAACAAGAAGAACTTGGTGACAAAACCATTAGGGCTGTAGCGATCTCACGACAGTCTCGGCAGTCAAGTTAGCAAAAATAAATACGTCCGGTTAAATAATAATAAAAAATAAAACTAGTGAATAACCTTTTGAAACTGAACGTTACTTACGTTCCAAAGGCAAACAAATAAAAACTCAATATTGACTTTGTGTTTAACACAGGAAACAAGAGAAAGTACAGTGTCTGGTCAAACCGCCCATCTCAACCGTGTCTCCTTACCACAGACTGTAGCCCACATAAAAAATACGGGCCTTAAAGCACCGCTATTTTGACCCTCAGCGCGTCCAGTAGTCTCTGCAGTGTGCGCTCACTTTAGCGCCAGACCGCACCGAGGAAGAACAGAGAGAAGCGGCTAAGACGCAGTCGGAAAAACGAGATCCCACGGGCCCAGAAGCAGGTCTTAAGTGTAAAAACACCATGACTCTGGATCTTTGAAAGCCGCCTTTTGCTGAAGGAGGTTTTTTTATTCCTGGAAACTCTGGTGAGTAAAGTTTGTAACCTTTAGCAGAGAGCTAAAAGTGCAGCGTGATGCTAGCTTAAATGGGCGGGTTAAAACCAAATACTGTAGGTTAAAAGCAGTCGGAGGATGTTGTGAACTGTTCAACAGGATTTTGTTTGTTTGTTTTTCAGCAGCCGAGGGCTACACCTTTGAACTAACATCACTTTAAAGTCTCAAGAAACGCATCAGATTAATCTGTTTTCTCAACCAACTAAAATCTTTCAGCTAAGGTAACTTAAAGAATGAAATTACCTTAAACCATAGAACTAGATTGTAATGAAGTCTTTTACTTAATGTTGAAGCAAACAAATTGAGCTGGAAAGACAGAAAACTTTAAGGTAACTTCTACTAAATTTAAGTTGCATTAATGAAAATTTGAAACGACTCAGGTTATTAAAAACATCTGACTTAAAATTATTATGTAAATGTTGTGTTACCAATTGAAGTAATTTTTTTAAGTTGGACCAACTATTTTCTTTTTTCAGTGTAGTATTATTAAGTGTCATAAAACATCTATGAACACACACTATTAGACCATTTCAATCAGCGGTTGATCAACAGACTGGTGTCCTTCAACAGACCGTCCAAGAGACCCTCTGCTGGTCCCGTCACAGCAGATCTCTGGCAGCACAGATCTTGGACTTTTGATGAGTTCAGAGAAACGGTACCAGGCCTTTAACGGTGAAGCTTTTACCCAGTAAAGTTAGCTGGGGCATCTTTCAGGTAGTCTCAGTAGCATCCTTTGGGCTTTGGCACTGGTAGATTTACGAGTTATGCTGAGATTGTTTATATTCTTTCTCAGGAAAGTATAAAAAAAAAACAAAACAGGCAGTTATACAATAATTTTCTTAAACTTTCCAAATGATCTTATGAACCATTAACAACTCATATATAAATGGTTTGTCATTAAAATAATACTTCATTTATAAATAGTGAACCGATCATGTATAAAGTATGAAAATACATTTAAGCACATTATAGATGAGCTTATTAATAAAGAATACAACCTGTATAACTATGTTTATAAATGACTTACTAATGTGTATTAATGTAAGAACAATGCTTTATAAATAATGAATTCCGTATTTACTAATACTTCACTAAAGCTTTATAGTGTGTAGTTATTATAAAGTGCTGCTGAAATATTTCTACTTCAACAAGTAAACTTGATAAGTTTCAAACAAATATTAGTTCAGAGGATCTTCTGTATCCAGATGTGACCGTTTCAGATAAGACATACCTGTGTTAATCCCTGTAGGGGAAAATCAGATTGGCACAGCAACACAGAGGAATGTAAAGGACACAATACAAATACAATAAAAAGTAGAATCAGAGGCTGTGTCCGAAATCCCCTCTCAGTCACTACTCCCTATCCCCTATGTAGGGAGTTGTATGTAAAGCACTATATAGGGAGCTCACTCGCATTATTAAAACAACACTTTCGGACACTACCCCGATCGTCGATTCGGCGCCGTTAATTTAGTCATTGCCGTCGGACAATCATTTTTTTCTATCAGCTCGATGCATGATGGTATATATGGCTTGGCTAGTGACCATCGGTTGTACACAACTTTTCAAAATGCATTCTGGGATACATTGAGTGGACTATATAGGGTATAATAATTATCACTAGACATTCGGACAGCACTACAAAATGGCGAGCTCACTATATAGTCCACTATATAGTAAGTAGTGTGTGATTTCTAGGCACCTCGTTAGGATTATGAGGCTACGATGAGATTGTAAAATGATAAAGATGAATTTTCTCACTGTGTGACTACTTGGTACTTTTAAAGCAAAGTATTTGTACCAATCCAAAGAAGCAGGTAGTAATGAAATGCAGATATTTAATGTTACTTCATATAAATGTAGCTAACATAGCATAGCATTATTCCATTATTACAGCATTATTACTGACCTCTGCTGCTGTTTTCATTTCTGATGCTGCTGTTATTAGTATAGAGTCAGATACATGTTGAACTACGCACTTTACAGTGCTGCAGCCAAACCACCTTCACTCCACCTTAATATATCTGTTCCTGTTTTTGTCTCGTCTAGCGTAGTTACATGTTTGTTTCTTCTAACTTGATTATTGTAATCTTGTGTTGAGCACCATGGGCCTTGAGAAACAGCTTTTTGTTCATTTGTGTACTCGATATGTGGATGAATGACAACAAACGAACTTGAAGTAGCAGCAAAAAAGCATCCTGCTCAGCTTCCAGACCGCAGTCTGAAGAGGAGATGTTAGCTAGCGCTAACCGCCTTCACTTTTCCAGCAGTTGGAAAACAGACAGACTTTAATTAACGGACACGCTGTGACCTGCAGCGTACATTTACTGCCAGACTGAAACGTAGCGCTCATCTTTTCCTCCTCTGCTTTCACCGTCACCTGCTGCCGCCTGTCCTGTAGCTGTCCTATTCATGGGTATCAGTCACGTGACTTTTTTGTTGTGGCCGCCATCTTTAGGACCGCTGCGCAGCTCCTCCTTTGTTAGAATGAATGATGTCGCACACAAAAATAGCACACCTCACCACCGACGAAAAGCAACGGTATTTG
This sequence comes from Lepomis macrochirus, assembly GCA_024633595.2. NCBI lineage: Eukaryota > Metazoa > Chordata > Actinopteri > Centrarchiformes > Centrarchidae > Lepomis > Lepomis macrochirus. The sequence goes on along the minus strand of JALXJV020000011.1, from coordinate 3,516,456 downwards.
AAGAAGGTTGAAACGTTAGGTTTCGATCCATATCTACTGTCAAGTGAACTGCTGACTCCACTTAAGTCTAGTAAAAACCTGCCAAATTTGACGTTTGCTGATAATTACATTTACCTCGTCCACAATCCCTCTCCATACACCGGGGAAGCCCTCAAGGCGTTTAAAAGCACCAAAGCCTACCGCTACTTCACCTCAGGATGGGTTAATGATCCCAACTACTCAAGCAAGTAGCAACAAATCAACCACTGTAAATATAGCTTTTGCTAGCTGTCTACAATGACGTTATGTCCCCATTTAAACTACATGTTTTAATCTAGCTAGTTAACATGAAATTTATTAACTTCTGGTTAAAATTTACAGGTGAAGCATTCACAAAGCCTCAGTGTGACCCCAACACATCCCTGGATCACAGTACAGGATGATGGGACTGTTCTAATGGCTCATTGCACCTGTAAGGCAGGTTTAGGAGAGGTATGCTCTCATGCATCAGCTCCACTGTATTGTGTCTTGGCTGCTGTTGATGTCAGGGATGGGCAGGCTTGCACCCAGAAGCCCCGTGCATGGGCACAGCCAAGTACAGAGTCTGTCAGAGATGTCCAATATGCAGAGATCCAAAACATCAATTTCTGTCATAACCGAGAGCCCCGTCATGTTCAAGGCCCTGGTTTTCCTGATATTAGACCATCAGATGAAGAGTGCAGGATGTTTTTTGAGATGCTTCATCAGAGTGAGAAGCAAGAGTGTAAGCCAAAGAAAAGTGCCATCCTTTCTGTCATTGAGGGCCACTCCCACAGGTACACAGTGGTGAAATGTAACCAAATACATCCAATAACATGATGTATACTTTAATGAAGCATATTGAGGCTTATACTTTTTATTCCTTGGTTTAAGTATACATTTTACAGCAGAAGTTTCACATTTGATGGCATATTTTTACTGTAAGATTTTCCTTTTTTTATTATTATTTTTTCTTAAGTCATATATCTGGGTAAATCTTCCACCACTGTCGGTACACGCCAACGGTGATGCAGCTGGACTTGCCCACTCCTTTGTCAACCTTATATTCAAGCACCTGGCTAGACGTAGATCTGCCCACACTACTGGTTGAGACTTCCAAGGTCTTTGATAACCTGCATCTGACACAGCAACTGGTAAATATTATAAAAACAGGTTGGTGTTAATATTTCCATTTGTCAATCTCTTCAGTTGAAAATCAAAGTAATCACTAGTAAAATTATTTCTGCCTGAGAAGTTGAAATTCATTACAAGTCAACTAACTAATGAACAAACTACCTTTTCCAGTGTTTGGTAGTTGAGGAGGGGACCAGGGAGCAGAGTAAAAGTAGGGTATGGTTTGATCAGAGGGCAGGAAGGGTCACAGCGTCAGTATTCTGCGAGGCAGCCAAAGCAAACAAACCTGTATCCTTGATCAAAAGGATCTGCTATCCGCTCTCTTCTCAGTTTTCCACTGAGGCAACAAGGTGCGTAGAGTAAACCACAATTAAACATGAAGGTTGGATTTGTGTAGCCATCATGTAACCAGTTTAGCTATTCAAGTCAATGAGAAGAATCAGATTCCAAGCAAATTATAAGCAAAGGCATTTATGATGGTCAGAGTGAAACACATCTAGGTAAAAGTTGATAGGTATTAAATGTCATTCAGACAAATACAATACAATTTAATAAACAGTTTGTATTCCAATTTTTGTCAGATGGTGTCAAGTGAATGAGGGAAGAGCCAGGGCAAACTATGTAGCAAGATCACCACAAAGACTTCCAGGTCCATTGACAACTAAGACATGAATGAATATGTGTTCATAGGGCTGGGCGATATTGACAAAAAATGTTATGACATTTCATTTCATTCAATATTGATTATTCTCATGATAAATGTCAAATCAATATTTCTTTCAAGTTTAAAGGCTGATTTTTGCAGAGTGAAAGGTGAAGAAACCAATTGGTTGTGGGTTGAAACTATGTTTTTATTGTCAGAATGTGACAAACACTTGATGACAAACCGTGGATGGCTTCACAAATCTGAGGCAGAACATTTGAAATTATGATAAAATCTTTTTTCAACAACTATGTTTTAGTAAAATTAAGTAAAATCTTTTTTAGTTCCTTTTCTTAAAAAATGTTAACACAAAAGTAAGTAAAAGTGCTAATTTCTTTGTGATTCAGATGAATTGAATCAAACATTTAATGAACACATTTGTTATAGTTAGAGAAAAAGTGTGTGATAATTATCATAATTGTTTTATTGCCCAGCCCAATATGTACATCCTATCCTATCAACATCTGTACACAGTTTATTATTATACTGTATACCTCCAGGTTCATGCATAAGGGTTCATCATCCACCCAGACCTCCCCTGGATTGGAGCATCACCTGACGGCATGGTAACATGCACTTGCCATGGTGATGGCGTGCTGGAGATAAAATGCCCATTCAAAATCCAGGGACTGCTCACTCACTGAAAGCTGTAAAGACCCATCATTCTGTTTGGGCCTCAGAGAGGATGGGACAATGTCACTAAAGACTAGTGGTGGGCCGTTATCGGCGTTAACGTGCTGCGTTAATGTGATAAAAAAAATATTGCCGTTAATCTCTTCTTAAAGTTGGGTTGGGAGCTGGGTCTATACTACGCAAGCTATGATGACTTTCACCTTGATATTTTAGCGCCGAATCGCACTGTAGTGGGCGAGAACAAGTCTTCAAACCTGTGAAATTCCCACATCAAACGTGACGCGCTAACATGGATGCAGCTGTTCAGGAGGTCGGAGCTGGGAATGACGTCACACCCTAGTTGACGGCGTTCCAGTTCCAACTTCGCTCGGCCAGCTATTTGTTTACAACTAGCCAGGTTAGTTATTGATACGCCGGCTGATTAAAAAACGCATTGTGCGGTATTTCCTCACACTAACTGTAGCAACATCGCCCACAGACAGCTGTTGGACAGCACTTTGTGTACGAACATTTCTGAAGCCGCTGGTGATGTGCCGAATTCTGCCTGCCTGCCGAGAATTGCAAGCACCTCGCGGGTGCTAACGGTCATCTATGCTGAGAAAAGTGGTGGATGCAAATCTCGGCAGGGAGCCTACAAAATCTGATCTGCCAATTATGCATCCACCTCTTTAGGTCCTTCTCAGACACTTTGCTGTGCTCATTGATCAAACAGCTTTATCGCCACATATATGTACTGAATGTCAAGGAATGGTCCTTCTAGCCTACTAAGTGTATTAAAATATTAAAGACTCTAAACGTTCATAAAATATATACTTCAAATCAATTTACCACCATTGATGAAGTCCACAAATAATTTTACAGCATTTAAAAGCATTATTTGGAGGTGCATGCAATTCTCGGCAGCCAGGCAAAACTCGGCACAACACCTGGTTTGCACCTTGTGCAATGCAGAATTAGTTTACTGTAGGAGTTCTTCCAGTCTCAAGTAGCCTACCACCTAAACGCAAAGCACATCACACGCTACACACAAGTACATCTTATTGAACATGATTTATTTTCATCACCAATTATCATAGTAGAACAGCTTTCTCAAGCAGTTTGTGATGCATTTTGGAAACAGGAGATGAGCCCCTGGTCTAATGCGCCACCTGGCTTGAAACCCGTTCGCACACATATTCTGATGCCTTGGGCAGAATTCAAATGAGCCATTTTAATCTAGATTAATCTAGATTAAAAAAAATGAATCTCTGCCCACCACTACTTAAGACTGACCACAAGTTAATGTATCAAGTGCAAGTTCAAATGCATGTGGCCACAGTGAGTTACTGTGATTTCATGGTATGGACACCACAGGAGTTTTTCATCCAGCGGATCCAGTATGATCCTGATTTCTTCCACAACGCCTACCTCAAAGTGGTTGAATTCATCAAAACCGGAGTACTACCAGAACTGCTGGGGAAATGGTATACAGCACCACGACATTCTCCCACAGACAGGGCAACCACAGAACAGCCATCTGAAATAGGATGCTACTGCGGTAAACCTTGTGACACAGAAGACCTCAACTGCACATCTGGACACTGTAGGCGGAAGCACTTTTACAGGTCTTGCCTTAAATTGAGCAGGGTACCGAAGATATGGAAATGTGTGAAGTGCAGAAAAAAAGTGTAGTATTGCTTGAGTTTTTGATTTATTGGTTTCATATTTTATTTGCTTAAATATCCTTTCAACAATTTATTGTTGAATTGATTGTTATGAAATAGTAAAGATGAATAACAGCAATGTATTTTACTGTCAGCTGTCTTTTTAGCAAATAAAGTACAAACAAAATACAACTACAAAAACAGTTCATATTTTGTGTTACACAAAATTTCTATTCTGAAGGCACTGTTGCACAAAGCACAGCAGACTCTGACCATCTTGTCAAGAGATGTAAGCTCTCCTGGAGTTGGAGTCTGGCAAAGAGAGATGGGTATTGTACTTTGTAAGATTGTGTACTTGTTCCTCACGAGACCAATGACACGTTCTACATGGATCCTAACAGCGGCTAGTCCCCTCGTAGTCTCAAGTTCACTTGGGTGCAGTTGCTGTTTGCCTATAGTGAAGGCAGGTATTTTGAGATGAGCACTGTACAAGCCCACAGCATCTTTTATGGTAAACCCTCGGTCTGCTAGGACCACATCACCAGGTGACAGATGTTCCAGGTAGCCGCAGTTTTGGGTTATGTGTTTATCACTGGTTCGCCCCCCCCCAACCAGTAGAAACAAATGATATGACTCCCTGTGGAGTTATTGATATCAAAAACTTCACAGTATTATGATGTTTATACTGTGAATATGTCTGTGCTCGGGGCTCTCATGTTCTTAGGCTTTTCAATGAAAATTTCAAAGCAATCTATTATGGAAGTACAATTTCTGTAACTACTGTTTTTGAAACACATGGGTAAACTGATTTGAATCTGTTCCGTACTGGGCCACACTATGAACGAAGACAACCTACTGTACATTACATTTAGTGTATTATTAAAAATACGACTTACAGTAGGCTTTGATACAAGAAATACATATGTGAGGAAGTGCAGTGGTAAATTCAGTCTCATTCTCATTAGAGTCATTAAAAAGCAGTGAAAAGGAGAGATCCCAGACCCCCCCCTTTAGGTATCCTGACAAGAAGGTAAAGATGACCATCATCTTGGCATAGGATGGAAGTCCAGTTAAGTCCTGCACCATGTCATCATTGTCCTTGAAGGCCTCCTGCTGGAAAGATGACCTCCTTACCCTGTCCTGAAGCTGATAGACCTCTGACCTCAATCTGGTACACTCTTCAGTCAGTTTCTTTACAGCTGCTTGGCAGGCTTCATTGGAGCATGCTACACTGCTCTCAGTATCGATGGGATCTTTACAGTAGCTTTGTTCCCCACTCTGCCCGCTCTCAGCAATGCTGTCACAGCAATTAATCTCCATGTCAGTAACGTTACTGTTATCACAGGGTGACATTGTTAGATTGTCCTGGGTAACGTTACACCTTCTCTTCCTTTTGACAGCTTGGGTTTGTTCAAATTTCTTGTGGCAATTGATTTTTTTTTGGCATTGTTCAGGTGACAGGTATGCAAACAGACTTGGCACATAATCGGGGCTCAGAGGATTATCGCTTTTCTTGCCTGCAGTGTTATGAGACACAAACGATACATTGACATTATTTAATTTGAAATAATTACTCGAACAGTGGATATAGATTATAGAAATTTAAATTTGTCTGGAAAAGTTTGCCATCGACATAGATTACCTCTTAATTTGTCTGAACACGTTAATTGTTAAGGAAATGGTGCTAATGTTAGGATAGCTAATGGTTGCTAACGCTAACGTTTGCTAATGCTAACATTAGCTTAGCGATACTTACCTGAAATAAAGTGCTCACTGCACAGCCTGGAGTGTTCTGTAGGAGTCCAGTGATCCCTTCTAATAAGAGCAATCCATTTTTCACGACGCTCAGGGTTTTTTGGGGATATTGTAAAATGTTAATCCATTACTTTTAGATTTGCTGTTATCACAGCCCACAACACAGCAGATAGACGGCATTTTGGTATTCCGCGCCGCGACCACTGTGTGACGTCACATGATATCTAAGAATAAAGAATGAGGAGAGGACGCTAGCTAAGCGCGCTGCCGTGCTGCACAGTGTGCGGGTGAAAATCATTAACGTTAGTTTGATTTTATTGATCATGTCAAAGTTTAGTAGCAGCGGTCATTAAACAGCTGTCTGTCTGTGCTGAACAGGGAGAACCACACGCCTCCGTTGTGTTCACACCACAGACGGTCCGAGCTGCACTTCCACATTTCTGAGTTCCGCCTTTTCGTTCCGGCCAACATTACGCTATCAGTTAACCTCTAGATAATCCATTATTGACATTTGTCAATGGATTCAGAATCGTCCAAGTCCGCGATCGCTGATGCATCTAAAGTTCAGTTATTTTCCATACCCCTAGTGGGGCCTGATGGCTGACGGCACAAATGAGCCTCCAAAGCTCTTTGAGGCTCGGGGCTGGATGAGTCTGTGGCTGAAGGAGCTCCTGAGCTGCCTCAGCTCAGCATAGAGAGGATGAGAGGGGTTGTCCATGATGGTTTTCAGCTTCCCTCTCATCCTCCTCTCAGTCACTGCCTCCACACTGTCCACTTCCATCCCCACCACCGAGCTGGCCTTCCTCACCAGCTCGCCCAGTTTGTTGGTGCACTTACCAAACATCAATCAACTGTTAATTAAAAATATCAGATCTACAAGAGTAACAGAGAGTCAGTGAACTGACCTCAGAGTCTCCAGTCTGCAGTGTGGATCCTCCAGAAAACCACACAGCAGCTTCACTCCTGAATCCTGCAGGTTGTTCTCACTCAGCTGCAGCTCTCTCAGATGGGAGGGGTTGGACTTCAGAGCTGAGACCAGAGAAGCACAGCTGATCTCTGACAACCTGCAGTCCCTCAATCTGAATAAAGAATAAATGATGGAGATAAAAATCCATTTCTAATCCAATACGATGTGTTCAGGTTTTAAATGTGGAGCTCAACATTACTATGTCCTAATCAATGAGCTTTTCCCTAAAATGAGTAGAGGGACTTTGTCATTGTGTTATTGTGGATCATCATAATGTCAGCCTTCTACAGACATCATCCAAATGTCAGCACAACATTCATACACCTATTCATGTCAACACAGATCAATAACATGCTGCTGATCTCAGGCCAGTCTGGAACTAGAGGAGAAAAACTATATTGATCCTTTAAACAGCTGCATTTGGAAATATGATCTGATCTGTGTGTGTGTGTGTGTGTGTGTGTGTGTGTGTGTGTGTTCTGAAGGATCAATATCAGTGATCAGACATTATTTGTGAAAACACATTGAAACCAACAGAAACAAAGAAATATTTCTACTTCAACAAGTAAACTTGATCAGTTTAAAACAAATATTAGTTCAGAGGATCTTCTGTATCCAGATGTGACCATTTACCAAAAATTAGAAACATTCATTTACTTTAACGACTAACAGCAGACATTTTCTACAGTTTCTTTAAGAAACACAAGTCTTTGTGACTGCAGACTAAATTTAGTACAAGAAACATGAAAATATGAACAAAAGGACATTTACAACTTTATGGATGGAAGTTATGTCTGAACAGAAATTAGCTTCAATTGTTAATTAAACATATCAGATCTACAAAAGTAACAGAGAGTCAGTGAACTGACCTCAGAGTCTCCAGTCTGCAGTGCCGATCCTCCAGAAAACCTGACAGCTTCACTCCTGAATCCTGCAGGTTGTTGGCACTCAGGTCCAGCTCTCTCAGATGGGAGGGGTTGGACTTCAGAGCTGAGGCCAGAGAAGCACAGCTGATCTCTGACAAACTGCAGCGACTCAATCTGAATAAAGAATAAATGATGTAACGTTAGAAGACAATGTTCCTGCTTGAAATCATTCAGTGTTTAATAATCTGTTCAGAGCTGAAGAAGCTTTAGAATGTAGAAGTTTAGAAAATGGAAATATTTGTTATTGTCTGATAGTTAAAATAGAGATTATTTATTTATTCATTGTATTTATGTATTTTATTATCATTTCTTTAAAAACATGATGTGGAATAGAAGCTGATAATCAGGAAGAGCGTTACGTCTGTTTGTTTTATTATTTCTGAGTCTGTGGATGAAACGTTAAGTCAGCTGTCAGATTGTCGGCTGATGATTGGTTCTGACGGATCCTTCTACTTGCAGACTGCATCAACACGGATTGTTCTTAAATAGCGTGTTAGCTTGCTGACACTGTTTGGAGTAAAGCAGCCGTCCTCCTGATCAGTCCTGAGCTGAGCTAAGCCCAGAAAAACCCTCCACGGGGCGTCACTACGTCCACTCAGTGTTCTCTGATTCACAGTTTGCACCATCAGTTTATAGAGAGTCTTTCCTGAGGCGTCCCCCAAAGAAGCACCTACAGGGTCCACAGGCTCAAGTAGAAAACCAGAACAGTTCTTAAAACCAGGAGAAAGCCTGATGGCAGGATACAGATCAGTGTTCCATCAGAAAAGTCCGTTAAAAGAGAGCACTCACGCTCTGTCAGCTTCTGTTTCCAGTGTTTCAGTAGCTGACTTGGGACTCGTGTAGACCTTAATCCAAGCCCATCAGCTACTCCAACAGGGTCGTCCAACCGAGGCCCAGCTAGCTCCACCACCTTCCTTCCCCAGAGTAGAAACCCCTGCAGTGTGAAGCCGTCTGGATAGCGTAGGTCCCCCCCAGCTAGGACAATCCAACAGTCCTCCAAACAGCACAGGCTCTTGTAGGAGCCAGTACAGAGAGTCAGCCTGCTGCTGCCTCTGCTTCCTCAGCAAAGTCCACACTGAGAAAACACTCCTGGAAAAAGCTGGTAGAGATGATGTGCTCAACTTTTTACAGTCTGTCAGAAACAGATAGATCCATCCGTAGACCACCAAACCGCTGCAGGATGCAGCAGGGTAAAGGTCTCCAGACCAGGGGCCTTATGTATAAACGCTGCCTACGCACATAAAGGTTATGTACGCTGGTTTTCACGCACACGTGGGATGTAGAAAAATGAACGTGACGTGAGAATGAGCGGACCCTCCGCAAACCTTTGTCTGGCTCTGTCAGTGAACTCCAAAGTGCCAAACTCACCAAATGGTTCAAAATAGCTCTCTTAAAAATAATCCACTCCAGTTACTGTGCAGATGTCAATGAAGCAGCCAATCAGAAACCTAATTATGTCCGTTAATACACAATAAAAGTTTGATCGTGTCTGTAGTGGTTTAATATCATAATAAAAGTGAATGTGAGAGTAATAGATAATAATGGCTCACATATTTCACTTCTGGTTATATTAAGCTTTTAAATGTGGAGCTCAACATTGCTCTGCCACAGTCAATTGACTTGTAATAAGAGGAGAGGGGGTAGAGATGGTGAACATCTACAAGTTCCTGGGGGTGCACCTCAACAATAACCTGGTGTGGACAGACAACACGAGGCCTCTACAGGAAAGGACAGAGCAGGCTGTTCTTCCTGAGGAGGCTCAGGTCCTTCAATGTGAGCACCAGGCTGCTGCAGATGTTCTACCAGTCTGTAGTGGCCAGTGTCATCTTCTCTGCTGTGGTGTGCTGGGGAGGGGGCATCGGGACCTGTGGCGCCAACAAACTGGGCAAGCTGGTGAGGAAGGCCAGCTTGGTGGTGGGGATGGAAGTGGACAGTGTGGAGGCAGTGACTGAGAGGAGGATGAGAGGGAAGCTGAAAACCATCATCATCATCATCATCATCCTCTCTATGCTGAGCTGAGGCAGCTCAGGAGCTCCTTCAGCCTCAGACTCATCCAGCCCCGAGCCTCAAAGAGCTTTGGAGGCTCATTTGTGGGACTTTGTCATTGTGTTATTGTGGATCATCATAATGTCAGCCTTCTACAGACATCATCCAAATGTCAGCACAACATTCATACACCTATTCATGTCAACACAGATCAATAACATGCTGCTGATCTCAGGCCAGTCTGGAATAATGATCAAATCAGTTACTTTCATTTTCTTCTGCTTCTTCTAATTCAGAACAATCAGCTGTCATTTTATGAAAAATACTCAGACAGATGTTTTCTATAGAATTCCAAAATGTTCAATATGAAATAAATAAGTAAAAACAAAACTCCAGCTCTTTAACACCTGAACTTCTGCTTCTCATTTCAAAGCACAGATTCAGCCTCTCCTCATCACCACTGTCATCTCCATCAACACACAGCTGACTGACTGTGAGCTTCATCCTCAGTCGTCCTTATAACTGGATCAAATGTGCACTGAGCAAAGAGAGAGGCTCCTTCTCTTCATCTTAAATGTAACCGAGTTCCTTCCTGTACAAATGTAGTGTTTTATTTATGCTCCTGTTTACTGGTTGAGTCAGAACACAAAGTGACATCAGATGATGTGGTGTAGGGCGGGGCCCAATTATCCACCTAACTGATGTCATCGATTATGAAATCTCTTTATTTGCATAACATGCGTTGGCGGGTCGCAATGAAGCGCTGCGTCCAGTTAAAGCAGCGATTCCACCCGGAAAAACACAAAGAACTTTAGACAGAGACCAACAACATGGTGCTCTGTGAGCTCTGCAGACTGGAAACGTCTTCACTGCAGCACAACTGCTGAGCAGGAACAAGTGAAAGCATCCTGGAGCGCTTTGTCAAGACGGCAGCACGTTCACTTTTTGTCCCACACAAGCCCGATATATCAGGATGATCAGCACGAGGAGCAGGTTTTCTGTTAGGAGCAGGGACCTGATACTGACTCAGCAAGTTTCTGACTCTGGTTTCTGGTTTCTGGTTCTTTATTGCCCCCATGTTCAAAGTTATTTCTGCACTGCTGTTGTCATGGTTACAGTTCGGGCATTTTATATTTTCTGTTTCCTTCACTAGCAAGGATCAGATCAGCAGATAGGATTAAAGGATACGAGTATAGCCTCGGCCTACACCACTCCCAGCTGGTTTAGTTTCTACACGTCTGTGTGTGTGTTTGCTAAATGAGTGAGTGATCTGAGACATGAGCGACGGTAGATACAGCTGTTGGATCACAAGTTAATCTGAGCATGTACCGTGGCCACAGCTGACTCCACGCTGTGTTCGGGCAGATTGTAAACATTCAGACTGTTTCACTTACAGGCTGCAGGACAAACTGTTCTCAGATCACCTTCAGACCAATAACGATGATACAAGACTCCAGAAACCGGGTGAAACACAACATCTGACAAGGAGACCAGCAGAGCACACGTGCAAGCTAGCAGTCAGCTGTTCAACAAGTAGTTTGAAGAGGAGACAGGAGAGAAAAGAACAGGAGGAGAGGGTCGCTCCCAGATAAGATGGTTTGGGATTTCTGAACGGGACGTTGTCTAAAATTTGGCTCAATGCAGGCTCGTCTGATGCCGTTCAAACAGGTGAGTAACTTTCCAAGGTCTTTTTCAGTGGATTGGGTGTGGCTGCCGTGCTCCTGTTTAAAAGGCTGTTATCACTTCAGGGACAGGTCGCCGCTGAGCACCTGTTTGATGTCTGATGTGCTTGTGGGTATTAAACTGTGTGTGCGCCTTAGCTGGCCTGTTTTCAGGACATGCTGTTGTTTATGAGTTGGTCACTTTCCTTTCTTAGTCACCATAATGTCTTGCCTCTGTGTTGAAGAGGAATGTGGTTGCTGTGATTCAGGAGGTTATTGTTCTGAAAATGCCTGAAAAAGTCTGCATCATTTCAGCACAGTGGACTCCTCCCCTGTCCACAGCTACATGACGATACATTACGGAGATAAACAAAGTTATCGGAACTTATTTCCTGGTTAGCGGTCATTGGATCCTGAAGCCTGCGACACATCTGGGACTGTCACCAGTTAATTTAGCCACCAGTTAAACTGTCACACCGGGTCCCACTCCTGAAACTCTGCTGATAAGCACCACTTAACGTCTGAGTGAGAAAATGGCTCACACTAATGTTACAGTCTGTTGTTACAGTATGTGACTGTTGCAGCTTCTCCAGTATTGAAATAAATCCATGTCAGAACTATTTCAAGTTTAAATTCAAGAACTTAGTAAAAACCCTGATTCTCCAGTTTAGGAAAGGGTTGACATACAGCGATTAAATTCATCTGTGTCACAGCAGTCCGGCTTTTCATTTGAGCTGCAGTATTTTTCTGATTCAGTCTCTGACACATAGGGTCTGTTATCATTATATCATAACACCGCTGTGATGTGCAGGGCTCAGCGTTAAACTTTTCTGCAACGGGCCCCTGAGGGCCAGTGGGTTTGAAACTTCCTGGCCCAAAGACAATTTTCACCGTCCCTCCTTCCAAAAGTTATTTATCAGTGTTACAACCAAAGCAAAGGCTTATAAATACTGTTACCATGTTTAATCCTTTATTAAATACATCCTGAATATAAAAAACTAAATTAAAATGTAGGCTGATCACAGTGAAAATTATAAAAAAATAAAAAGGTTAACAAAACAATTTAGTTTGAAAACAAAACATACTAACAGACTCAAACATGACGCCATGGTAACGACCTGTCAATCACAAGGTAATCCGCTCTAAACCATACGCTGCATTCTGCTCTATTTCCTCCTAAATAGGACCATAATTTACTAAATGAACATCATGCTGTGTTGAAGAAGACTTTAAACTAGCGACTGAGACCATAAACTCATTATGAAAGTGTTTACTGGGGGAATAAATCAGCTGAGAAGTAGAAACATTTTAACATTATTTCTAATGGAACCAGACTTCTTTTTGAAACCAGCGGACCCGCCCCCTGCTGGCCGTTAGAGAGAATGCAGGTTTCAGTTCTGTCTGCATGGTTTCACTTTACTTTGCCGCTTGATTGAGATCAGAGAAATAACTTTAGAAAACCACTCATCACGTCACTACAACTCTTGATTGGCCAACGGTGCTCCGTGAGCTGCAAAACAACTTCAGGATGTTGAGTTTCTTTCACTTTTTTTAATAGGTCTACTAATGTTTTTGTTTCAACGTCCAGTGAGTTGCTAGTTCAGCTGACCCAACGTTACTTTTTGCATCGAGCTGCCATTCTTGTCGAGCCCTGGATGTGGACAAAGACTCTTTTTAACTACTATTAGCATTATTCTAATGCTTTATGAGTCTCTTTTTCAGGATGATTGAATACAATACTGAATTATTATTGAGACAGAGTTTGATATTTATTTTACTTGTAATACAAAAAATAATCTGTAGAATAACAAATTAATTAGTTGTTAGATTGATCAGTTTTAATTGTTAGGTGCATCCCTATCATGGTAACAGATCAGACACTTCAAACAGCTGCATTTGGAAATATGCTTTACACTCTGTGTGTGTTTGAGGTGCTATGTATAAACAGTGGTGGGTAAAGTAGCCAAAAATTTTACTCAAGTAAAAGTACTGTTACTTCAGAATAAAATTACTCAAGTAAAAGTAAAAAGTAGTCATCCAAATAATTACTTGAGTAAGAGTAAAAAAGTGCTTGGTGAAAAAACTACTCAAGTACTGAGTAACTGTTGAGTAACGTCTGCTTTATTTTTTAACTCAAGTGTTCAACCAGACAGACAAAAATAATCATCTTTAGGCAAATTATAGTTCATCCAGTAAATAAAATAAATTTAAATTACAAAATAGTGTAAATTATAATAATCCAGTTAAATTCAAGTACTTAAATAAATTACTGTTAAAATATAATATAAATAAAATAAATAAGCAGAAGTAACACAAATTTTCAAACCTTGACACCTTTTTTTAGGCTCTGTAGGCAGAACTAGAACGAGGCAGCCCATAAACTCTCCTAAAGAGTGTGAGAGTGTGAGAGTGAGTGAGTGAGTGAGTGAGTGTGTGTGTGTGTCAAAACATGCAAACAATTTCACCATTTCAATATGAGGCCAAGGGTGTTCCTCATGATCGTCTGTGTCTGCATTGCTGACGGTTTCTGACATTTTTGTTTTGCTACTGTGTAAAGCTAACCCATCCCGCCGTTGAGATTGAGTATGGTCACGTGACGACTGAGACTGCACAACCACGTTTGATTGGTGAAATACAGTCACGTGGTGGAGCCTTTAGCGGAAGTCTCGCTCTCTGTCAAAATAAAACATTAAAACAAGGCATATAACAATGTGTAGAATACCAAAGAGGTGAAAAGAAAAGTAACAAGCTCATTGTAGCCAAATGTAGCGGAGTAAGAGTACAGTTCCTTCTTCACAAATCTACTAGAGTAAAAGTAAAAAGTATAGTGATTTAATAGTGATTTTTTTCAAAAATGTACTCAAGTGAATGTAACGGAGTAAATGTAACTCGTTACTACCCACCTCTGTGTATAAATGTATAACTTCCTGTAAAACACTGTATTCTAAAGGTTTTGTATAAAAGGAAATTTTTCCTGAAAATGTGTTGAACTTCTTTTAATTTTTATATATAAATGTGTCTAACTTTTAACAAAAATGATAAACATTGGATTTAATTTCACAGAACATTGAGGATAAATCCTACAGTTTCCTTAATAACATGAATCCAGTTTGAGTTCAGACTAAATTCAGAATTCAGAGTTGTTGTGATTTGTACGGAAGCGTCTTGCTGCCACGGCAGAAAGAAAAAAAACGATCAGTATCACGTTATAACATGATATTTTTCACGTTATAACATGAAATTTTTCACGTTTTAACATGATATTTTTCAAGTTTTAACATGATATTTTCACGTTTTAACATGATATTTTCACGTTTTAACATGATATTTTTCACGTTTTAACATATTTTTCAAGTTTTAACATGATATTTTCACGTTTTAACATGATATTTTTCACGTTTTAACATGATATTTTTCACGTTTTAACATGATAAGTTTATTGTTATAAAAATGTTTAAATATATATTTATTGTTATAAATATATATTTATCTTTAAACTGTTCACGTTATAATGTGAAAAGTTGATCTCGGGCGGAGGTGGATTTCCCATGATACTCCAGTTGTGACTGGCACTTGCACTTGACCTTTTGCAACGAACTGGCATGACAATGGCCCGCAACACGGATACCCCACTGTTGAAATTTCTACGAAATCGCGGTTTATCAGAAGAGTGCCTCTCACGCATGGAACAGGAACATGTAAGTAACATTTGAGTGTATTTTTTACGTAGCTCATTCTCCTCGGGCCTACCAATGTATTATGCATAGCATGTTAGCTAACTTTCAGCTAGCCAGCCAGCCCTGGTTAACACAGTCCCGTGTGTTATTAGCTATTCATCGGCTGCGTAGTGATGAAATTTACTGCGTGGCCAGAGTGAAAGTAGGCAGTAGACAGTTGCAGTGTCGTTAGAAAGTGTGCCCCCCGCCGCCGTAACGTGTAGTTACGTTACCCTCCGCGGTTGTGGTTAACGTTAGTAACGAGCCCCTATGGCACATGTGTCAAACTCAAGGCCCGCGGGCCGCCACGTCATTTTATGTGGCCCGCGAAAGCTTATAAAATTCATGATTGTCCCAAAATAAAAGTTTACGCTGCTTTAAAGTGTTCATGAACAATAAACTACATCTCCCACAATGCATGGCGATTGTGTGACCTGCGAATTGACGGCACCCCGGCTCTAGATTGCGGTCTTTCCACACCCGCGTTTAACTACGGGTTTTTAACAATGAAAAATGTTTAGAAACGATCCCAAAATGTCCAATAAAAATTACGCAGAAGGAGGCAGTTTCATGAACGAAGGGAAAGTGAACATGTTTGTGTTTCAAGGACATAAACCGGTGTCTTTTGTGTTTTGAGCAGTGCTTGTAGTGCGCCGGTTCGCCCCCCGGCACCTCGACATTTTACTCTTTGGCGTACCGGGACTTCTCCCGAGCTGCCGGTCCTCTCCTCTGCCCTCATATCAGGTTCTTTGGGCGCTTCCTGACGCTCACCTGTTCCCGTTTTCTCTGCCTGCTAAACTCTGTCGACGCAGAGAGACGAGGGAGAAGAGAAGCTCGGTGCCTTTCAAGCAGCCGTGTGCTGAATGAAGCTCGTCAATGTCACTTGTCGTGAACCGACCAATCACAGCCTGGATGGGGCGGGATATTTAAAAGTATTGACAGACAGGTGTCATTTACACTGGGGACCCTGGGGACAGGTCAGAATCAGAATGTCTCCATCACAGCTAATTTTGTCCACTTTAAGCTCTGGTTTTGAGCCAGTGTCTGATGAAGGAGTAGCTACAATACACGTCGGCATTTTTCCAGGTAATAAAACTACCTGTCATTAGTTGGATGTTTGCCCTCTGTTTGTTTTATCAAATGCCACATCTGTCACACGTTATTAGCAGCTCACAATTATTTGTTTTACTATGGTTCTGCCCCTCTCATCTGTGGAAAAGTTAATTTAATAGTTTTTTTTATATACTTTTCAAGTAGGCTACATAACAAAGATTGATGGAGTATTATGGGTTTCTAAACCCGATAATTAATGTATGTTATAATAACATAGATACAGTAAATGTGCCTGCTTATATTTTTGCATCTGATGGGTTAAATGTCCTTAACTTGAAAAGGCTAAATAATCAAATAAAGAGACAGTTATTATACAAAATGTTAATAAAGCATTTGTGCAGTAAAGTATATTTATACTTAATAATAATAATTTACATTCCAACTGGCCCTTTGAGGGTAACCAAAATGCTTATGCGGCCCGTGGTGAAAATGAGTTTGACACCCCTGCCCTATGGGGTCAGTTGAGAAAAATTATCCATGTGTAAAAACCTGCCGGTGCCGAATTCTGCCAGTCTGCCGAGAATTGCATGCACCTTGCTAACGGTTATGCTGAGAAAAGAGGTGGATGCAAATCTTAGCACAACACCGGCTTCCAAATCAGTGCGCATTCATTATCCGTGTCCATGAATTTTTAAACGGTGCCCACGGGCACACTTTAGTAGCCAGCATCAGCACATTGTAGCCAACGTTACACATGCTCTTGTGTAAACAATATTTTCTATGCACACGTCATGTATAAACAATACAGTTTTCAGGTGTCACCAATGTATCAAAAATAAATTATGTATTTTAAATTAATCAGTATGTTGTCAAATATAGATATAAAACAGTTTGGGTTGTAAATGTTATAGATGACTACAGCTAGGTTCTTGTTATACAGTGACATTTATGTGCAAGTGCAATTAATAAAACAATTTGCACTTTTTAAACAGAGTTACAAAGGGCACCTCTGTTTCTCCTCTTGTGTGTGAGTGCATGTAGGTGTGGTTGGAGGATGCTGCAGAAGTTTCCAGTCTTGTCCTTGAGTTATAATAATTATGTCTATCTTTACAGATTGATGCCACAGTCATTGACATAATGGATGATGACACTCTTGCTGGCTACATTCCAGCATATGGAGATTGAATAGCAGCAAGACGGTTCTGTCTGGAAAATAAAGGTACAAGTACAAAAGAATCCAGAAAACATTCGCTGCTTGAAAAACTGAAGAAAAAGATGGGCATTGATGGAAATGATGATAGTGAAAAGGAACAAGAGGAGACTTTTGTTGCTCCAAAGCGGAAAAGAACTTGTGCAGTAAACAACAAATGGGCTGAAAAAAAGACCAGAAAAGTTGAGTTGGGGTGGATTCATGAAGGTAAACAAGTAAGAAAACGCAGAGGAGGGGGAACAAGGACCCTTGATGTACCCAAAGAATCAAAAAAAGCTGACATATTACAGTACGCTAAAGACCTTTTCTTCCCAAACGGGAAAAGTAAATTTGGAAGATTTGAGACATTCTGTCATGACATATTAGACTATCAGGAGGAAGCTGTTTTTGATGAAGATATCACAGTTGGGGAACTGTACACGGTACTTAGAATGGGAATGTTAAGATTTTACCTGTGCACCAAGAGCCTGAGAGATGAGGATGGTGATAAATCTGATTTAAGCAATGATGAACAATTGAGAGACACACATGAAGAAGATGAACAATTTACTCAAACTGTTGTCATATTGTCACAAGATTTAAAGGATGTTGATGCAGATGCATTATCAGACACATCTGAGGTGATGTTTGGCCCCTTCCTTGGAGAACCCATGGCTAGTCAGATAGATGACACTTTGATATATCAACCCACCCTACAGTTTGAAGGAGATGACCTGGTCATCACACTTCCCCCAACAAGCACAGCACCCATTACTCCAGACACAACATCTGTTGGTGAAGAGTCAAGGAGTTCAACTGCATCATATGATGTTGTGTGTGTCACAATAAAGCTTCACAGGGTCAATCTTCTGGAGGAGATGATTAACCAGTTCAAGGATCCAGCACTCCTCAAACACCCCCTAAAATACACCTACATAGATGAAAAAGGAGCTGACGCAGATGGTGTCTCAAGGGATGTGTATGCTACATTTTGGACTGAGTTTATGGACCACACAGCTGAAGGGGAGGACCTGAGGGTTCCATCACTGTCTCCTAAATGGCAGGAAGAAGAGTGGAAATCCATTGGCCGAATTCTACTCAAGGGATTTCAAGATCATGGATACTTTCCATGTCGGCTTGCTCCTGTTTTCACAGTGGCACAGATGATATGCTGTTTGAAAGTCTTCTCCTGTACATAAGTCAGTCAGATAGGGATCTGATAACAACTGCCTTAAAAGAAGATCTTTTAGATGAGGACAGGGATGAACTACTTGATCTTTTGGACCGCTTGGATGTAACAGCACTTCCAACTAAAGACAATTTGAAAGGCATCCTTCTAAAAGTGGCACACAAGCAGTTGATCCAAAAACCAAGATATGCAGCAGAAAAAATGTCATTAATTGCTAGCCACTTCCTAAAAGAAGCATTTGTGAGCCCACAACATGTCCTGCAAATGTATGAAGATAAAAAGCCAACAACAAGGAAGCTTTTGAAGTTGCTGGATGCATCGCCTACAACGCAAGCAGAGAACCAGAGCTTCGCTTTCTGCAGCAGTACATCAGAGGACTGGATGATGCAGGACTGAGAAGGATGTTAAGGTTTGTCACAGGGTCAGATATTATCTGTGTCAACAAGATTGAGGTCCTTTTCACACCAGTAGATGGACTGGCACGGCGACCAGTAGCACACACTTGTGGGCCGGCTCTGGAACTGCCATGGACATACACTTCCTACCCAGAACTACGCACTGAAATGGACAGTATACTGGTCGCTAAAAGTTCCTATAAGTTCAGCATAGCTTAAATCAATTTAATCTTTTCAGGGCCAAGCCAATTAATGAAAAGGGCTGATGAATCCATGATAAGTGATGGTTAGATCCATTCAACACATATACTCAAGGTAAAGCATAGTAACATGAAAAAGTAAAGGAGTTGCATTTGGAGTGAATATACATGTATGCCATCAAGGAACTAAAGGATTCCAATCCTGAATGTTTCCATGACAAAGGGGTTTATATTTTAGCAGTTCACAAAAATCTGTTAAGTGGAGCTGTTGGTAGTTTGAATCTTGTCATCCCAAATCAAAACTATAAAATTCAAATTGAATTCACATCGAAAGCACAGAGATTTGGCAAATGTTGTATCAACAGTGAAAAATGTCTCACACTGATGATAACAAAAATAAAGGGATACAAACCCTTGAGAAATACAAGGAAGAGCTATTAAGTTGAGAGTGTTTGGTGCCCCATCTCCTGAAGCAGAAAGTGCAAATCATGGTATTGGTAAACATAACTGAACAAACACACTGTTGCACATTTAGAAATATATTGGCAAACACTTCATCCCTCTTCCATTAACTCATTATATCGAAGTCATAATTTGTCAAATGTTAAATTAATTGCCAACTATTTTGATAATTGATTTATAATTCTTTGATGACATATGCATGATATTTTTAATTCACTGATTTCCATTTATGAAATGTGAATATTTTCAGTTTCTTTACTCTTCTATGACAGCAAGCTGAATATATTTAGGTTGAAGACAAAATAAGCCATTTGAAAACATCTCCGTGGGCTATCAATATTGTCATTGTCATATTGACATTTTTATGGACCAAACAACTAATCGATTATTTGAGGTAATGATTGACATCTTTATCGGTAATGAAATTAATCCTTAGTTGCAGCCCTCCTATTCAGAAGCTCCTCACATAGCAGGCTAACCATTCAGTTTTATCAACCATTCAGTCTGGGGTCACATCAATACAAAAAATATTTTTGACACTCCAGAATCACAAATTTATGACAATCACTTTTGGATAACTATGATATTAACGTATCTTAAAGTACACTAAGGGGAGGTCTTCCAAAATGGAAGCCTATTAAATGTCAAATTTAAGGACAGCATCAGGCACTTGGACATCCTCTTCTTAGAGCATTAACATACACTAGTCTGTGTTTTATATTTGTTTCATTTGTTTGTGGGTCGAAAACAGTCTCAGATTTTCAGCAGGCAAGGACCTCTTCCCTTGATGACACCTCATGAACTGCCACGTGGGACTGAATTGAATTGTTGAATTCAGGGACCTTAACCTATTTCAATAGTTTTAAGTGACCAAATGTACACGGTGGGTTAAATATTTTTTGAAACCACATATTATTTTTACTCTGCACTGAAACATTGTGATTATTTGTTTTGGATATTTTCCTCACAAAAATGTTCAAAAGTAAACAAGGCATCAGTTGACATAATGTAGCCCTGCCTTAATCCACTGGTCAGAATTCCTGGTGTAATTTATAAGTATTTAAGAATGTATGCTCTCAAGAAGAGATATAGCTCTATGGCTTCATCTGCTGTGGTGGGTGATAGTAAGAAGTTCTCTGCCATTATAAGGCAACACAGGCTGAAAACTGTTTCATCGCAAGGAAAAGGTCCTCTCTGTTGGCACTCTGGTTTACAAGCCTCCACTGCTTCCCGAGAGACCTCTTTCAGGAGATCTTGTCCTCCAAATAGACGAGGGATGGTATACATGAGAACAGGGCGTCCCCTTGGAGCTACTGCATTTCTGCTGCCGCGGATAATATGGGTATTCCACAAATGTGCAACTTGCTGCAGTTGTTCCTGTAGAAAAAAAATATCAGTGAAAACACAGATCAATGTAACACTTCATATTTTGAGTCAATATTATACATGCAGACATATGCTCCCTGGACAAAGGGGGAGAGTGGACATTATATCAACAATGTGTTTTGAAAAGTAAGATGACTGTTTACATTATTAATAATGTTAAAAGCTTGTAGCATCCAAGAGCCATAGCTAAGGGTTTTTTTGCATGTTGTGGGACAGTGAAAATATGTTTTGTAAATGCATGTCATGTATTCAACAGTGGACATGTGCACTGCTGTTCTACAGTCTGTCCCTTTAACTGCAGACTTAATTAAGATTCATGAATATCACGAAGAACTCAGAAATCATGCTGATTGAAATACCTAGTTGTTGCATTAACATTATGAGCTTGCATTAAGTCATGCATGATATGCTATTCATTCTTGTACATTCCTGATAATTCATGAATCATTATCTGAATGAACTCATGCTCTTTAACGCATTAAGTCATGAATGAATCCATCAGAATTCATATGCTTCTGCAGCAATCAACGAAAATCTAAGTAAGGTTTCATCGGACTTTTGTAGCACACATAGACTGTTCTAAAGATGTTAGATAGCTTCTCCATAGTTTATGGCTGCTTGTCTATATTTTAGTGTAAATTTGGCTTAAAGATTTTGTGCAGGCTATATAAAAATAGTGATGAAGCAGCAGTCGGTCTGTGCCCTCCCCCACCCCACACACACACAGCATAAAAAACAGCAACATAGACCTCTCATACCTCGATGGTGTTCAGACAAGTGAACAATACAAGCTGCTTGTCCAAGAAGTCTCCAGAGAAACAGTCATTGTCTTTCAGTTCCTGAAGACGATTGATCCAGTATTGGGCATGATGCGTTATCAAAAAGGCCCACCAGCTTTCAATCCTCGGATTGTGATTACTGGACCCAGAAATATAACAGTTACTGACGTTGCGACGATCCATACTCCATCGTAAAAATCTCTGCATCTCTGCTATTGTGACATTTTCTGTTCCCAAATCTGTTCGAATTCTGGCAGCTGTCCCCATCCTCTTCTCAACTTCTGCTATGAAATAGCCAGCGATGATTTTGGGATTGCTGTTTGTTGAGTATGCATGAAGCCATACCATGAGTCTTGAAAATCCATCAATCGCTCCATTTATACAAATACCAAATGGCTTTAGTTTGTCGTATGAGTCAACATGCCACATAAAATTAGGCCCAGGGTTAACGTATAGGCGTCGCATCAGGCGATTTCTCCGTCTCTGCTCAACACCACGGGGGTCTAGAAACTTTAACAAATGCCTCACTGTACTTTGGGTCACAACATACCCAGCTTGGATGCAGCAGAGATGGTGTAGCTTGTATCCGTGGAACCTTCCGTGTCCCTCCAGCTGATCAATGAGAAACGATGCTACTGCCAGAGGGTCAGACTCATTCTTCCTTCTGTATAGCCCCATGCATTTCAAAATCCTTCTGAGAGTACGCATACTTATCACAATATTATCCACAGTGCTCAGTAACTGCAAAATCTCGCCATGTCTCAATCCAAGCATGAAATAGAACTTAATCAAATCCTGTAAATGAGCCATATTCCTTTGTTTGTCCTTTCTGTTCTGCGCACACCTCAAACATGAATTTCATAATATAACATGCATGTTATAGCGTGAAAAATATCATGTTATAACGTGAAAATATCATGTTAAAACGTGAAAATATCATGTTAAAACGTGAAAAATATCATGTTATAACGTGAAAATATCATGTTAAAACGTGAAAAATATCATGTTAAAACGTGAAAATATCATGTTATAACGTGAAAATATCATGTTAAAACGTGAAAATATGTTAAAACGTGAAAAATATCATGTTATAACGTGAAAATATCATGTTAAAACGTGAAAAATATCATGTTATAACGTGAAAATATCATGTTAAAACGTGAAAATATCATGTTAAAACGTGAAAATATCATGTTATAACGTGAAAATATCATGTTATAACGTGAAAAATATGTTATAACGTGAAAATATCATGTTATAACGTGAAAATATGTTAAAACGTGAAAATATCATGTTATAACGTGAAAATATCATGTTAAAACGTGAAAAATATCATGTTATAACGTGAAAATATCATGTTAAAACGTGAAAAATATCATGTTAAAACGTGAAAATATCATGTTATAACGTGAAAATATCATGTTAAAACGTGAAAATATCATGTTAAAACGTGAAAAATATCATGTTAAAACGTGAAAATATCATGTTATAACGTGAAAATATCATGTTAAAACGTGAAAATATCATGTTATAACGTGAAAAATATCATGTTATAACGTGATACTGATCGTTTTTTTTCTTTCTGCCGTGGCAGCAAGACGCTTCCGTAGATTTGTGCTCAGACAAACGCAGAAAAAACTGAAGAAAATTTGAAACTTCTGTTATGGATTAAACTTGGACAAGAGCAAAATACATGAACTGACCTCAGAGTCTCCAGTCTGCAGTGTGGACTCTCCAGTCCAGCAGACAGCTTCACTACTGAATCCTGCAGGTTGTTGAGACTCAGGTCCAGCTCTCTCAGATTGGAGGGGTCGGACTTCAGAGCTGAGGCCACGACTTCACAGTGAGTCTCTGAGAGTTTACAGCCAGAAAGTCTGTGATGACAGAATATAAAGCTTAAAGTATAATAAAATCTGACACTTTGTTCTAAAACCAGACTCAGTTCATTTTGCATCACAAAACACATTAACATGAGCGGCTGCAGCTCAGCTGCTCAGCCATTGATCACAAGGTTTGTGGTTTGAAACTTGAGCTCCTCCTGTCCACATGTCAAAGTGTCAACATAATGAAGCACATCATTACTGCTTTGGACAAAAGTGTCTGACTGTAATGTGAACAGGTCATATTGTGACACATGAACAGACTTTCACTGTTGGAACTAAACAATGTAAAGTGGCACCTTTTATTTAATGAGGATGGAGAGGGGGATGTTCTGTTCGCTCTTCAAGAGGGAGGATGGCCTCCCCTCACATCCTCTCAAATCAAACAATAATCATAGATATTGTATAAACTGTGAAAATGGACAGAACAGTCCTTCATATGAAAAAGCTCAGAAACTTCATAGAAAAAATAAAACAACAATTACTGCATGAAAGCTATAATGAAAAAGCTCCAAGTGGCGTTAGCTCCAGCAGATCACAGATACGACATGTCTGTGTGTCTGCATAGAAGAACAAGAAACAGACACAGTATAGAAACAGAGTGCAGACACTGGATCAGTGGAAAAATAAAAAGACTGCTGTGATAAAATGATGACTGTCAAAACATTTTCAGCACAAACTCTTAATCCTCAAGTTTTCCTGCTGGATTTGTATCAAGCCTCCATCACCCAAAGAAAGATAGAAGATGATAGAAGATACTTGTGTCACTAACTTGATGGATAGAAACACAGAAATGATGTTTGGAGACATTTGGAGTTTAACACATGTAGAATTATTTCAATAAGCAGCTTTAATACTAGTTTAGGAAACTTTTATAGTGTGGAGGTTTTATATTGAGCGTCTTTGTGTAAAGTGTGTATCTTTACTGTAATACTGATGCTTCAGCTTTACACTGTTGATAATCACATCTGGACTTACCGAGCCTTTCTGCAGTTCCTCACAGCTGGAATCAGTCTCCGTCGTCCCTCCTCTGATGTGTTGTACTTCTTTAGGTCAAACTCATCCAGAACCTCCTCTGACATCTGCAGCATGTAGGCCAGAGCTGAGCAGTGGATCTCGGAGAGTTTCATCTCTGATCTGTTCTCTGACTTCAGGAACTCTTGGATCTCCTGATGTACTGAGTGGTCGTTCATCTCCGTCAGACAGTGGAAGATGTTGATGCTTCTGTCAGGAGAGATCCTGTTCATGTTCATCTTCTTTAGGTTGTTGATGGCTCTCTGGATGATTTTTGAACTGTTGTCTGTCCGACCCAGCAGGCCTCCTAAGAGTCTCTGGTTGGACTCCAGAGAGAGGCCATGAAGGAAGCGAACAAACAGGTCCAGGTGGCCATTTTTACTTTGAAAGGATTTCTCCAAGGCTCTGCTCAGGAAGTCATCCAGGGGTCCGTTTTCAAAAAATTTAAGTAGGCCTAAAGAGTTTAGGTTTGAGTTTTTCTGTTTCCAGTGTTTCTCCAGGAAGTCCTCCAGTCTCTCTGTCCTCCTGCTGTTGTAACAGTGGAACATGTAGACTGCAGCCAGAAACTCCTGAACGCTCAGATGAACAAAGCAGTAGACTGTTTTCTGGAAGATCACACTCTCTCTTTTGAAGATCTCTGTACAAACTCCTGAGTACACCGAGGCCTCTGTGACATCAAGACCACACTGCTCCAGGTCTTCTTGGTAGAACATGATGTTTCCTTTCTCCAGCTGTTCAAACGCCAGCCTCCCCAGCTTCAGAAGAACCTTCCTGTCAGCCTCCGTCAGCTCCTGTGGACTCGTCTCATGTCCCCCATCGTACTTCTGCTTCTTCCTCTTTATCTGAACCAGCAGGAAGTGTGAGTACAGGTCAGTCAGGGTCTTGGGCAGCTCTCCTCTCTGCTCTGTAGTCAACATGTGCTCCAGAACTGTAGCAGTGATCCAGCAGAAGACTGGGATTAGACACATGATGTGGAGGCTCCTGGAGGTCTTGATGTGTGAGATGATTCTGCTGGACAGCTCTTCATCACTGACTCTCCTCCTGAAGTACTCCTCCTTCTAGGCGCCAGTGAAACCTCGTACTTCTGTTACCCTGCCGCCACACGAAGGAGGGATCTGATTGGCCGCCCGGTCGGAAGTTATCCAGACGAGAGCCGAGGGAAGCAGATTCCCCTGGATGAGGTTTGTCAGCAGCAGGTTGACTGATGACTTCTGTGTGACATCAGACACAACCTGATTGTTGTGGAAATCCAATGAAAGTCTGCTTTCATCCAGGCCGTCAAAGATGAACAACAGTTTACAGACAGCGAGCTTCTCTGCTGGGACCTTCTGTAATGTTGGATGGAAAACATGGAGCAGCGTGAGGAGACTGTGCTGCTCATCTTTGATCAAGTTCAGCTCCCTGAACGAGAGCAGAACCAGCAGACTGACATCTTGGTTTTCCGAGCCCTCTGCCCAGTCCAGAGTGAACTTCTGCACTGAGAAGGTTTTTCCAACGCCAGCGACGCCGTTGGTCAGAACC
This sequence comes from Lepomis macrochirus, assembly GCA_024633595.2. Taxonomy (NCBI): domain Eukaryota; kingdom Metazoa; phylum Chordata; class Actinopteri; order Centrarchiformes; family Centrarchidae; genus Lepomis; species Lepomis macrochirus. The sequence goes on along the minus strand of JALXJV020000011.1, from coordinate 3,490,267 downwards.
ACTCTGATGGCTCTCTGTTGGCCAGGTAAGGCTTTAAAGATGTCCTGGCACCTGATTGGAGCGTCATGGAGGGTCTTCTTCTTGGAAGCTGTCTCAAGCTGCCTCACCTCATGCTGGGTATTAACCTCTTCACTCTGTCCCTCTGTGATGTAGAGCTCAGTGTAGATCCTGTTGAGGAGGGTTCCACTTCCTGTTTCATCACTTCCTTCAGTCACACGTTCACATCTCCTCCTCAGACTGATCTTATGTTCATCTAAAACCTCCTGCAGACCACCTCTCACTAAAGAAGAGAAACAATGTGAGATAAAACAAAGAATATGTGCTGATTATTTTCATTACTAATATAAAACCATCAATATCAGAATATCTGAAGAAGCAGACAGATGTCCAGTCTTACTTTGTACAGAGCTGCTCTGACTGGCTGTCTGCAGTCCAGCTCTGGTTCTGGATCTGTCTCCACACTGGGGACAGGAGGAGTGTCCTGATGAAGCAGACTGGTCCCAGTATGAGGTGATGCACCGCCTGCAGAACCAGTGTCCACAGCTGGTAGAGACTGGATCCTTCAGGACGTCCTGACACAAAGCACAGCAGGACGGCTGCTCCTCCACACTGTAAAAAAAATACAAATTCTATGAAAAATAACTTTTTTACATTTTTTAAAGAGTTCATTTAATGATTTTTGGCTTCTTCTCTCTCCTTTATTGAGTTATATATCTTTTTGTGCATGTAACAGGTTTGCAAAGTGTTTTTTCTGTTACCAGGTTATGTTATATTTTTGATGATGCTTTTGTTTTTTATGTATGAAAGCCTTAACTATGGCGAGTCGGTCCTGCAGGTGCTTTGCTCTTTTCTTCGCTCTGTACCGTCACTTTCATATGTGCCTGCATGTTTCCTTTGCCAGCATCCAATCACAAGTGACGAGTACCAGCTAATCACAGCTGGCAGGGAAAGAAACACGATTCAAAGGAAGCAAATGAGAAAGTGCTGTGAGTAACAGGAGGTGGGCTGTGTGACTGCAGCGGTGTGTGTTTTCAGGATCAATACTGTGGAAAATGAATATTAAAGCCGTAACATTACTGCAAAACATGTCAAATATATTGGGGTGTTGTGCTTCAGCTCAAGTTAGATAACGTTAGAAACTTCTCTGCGTTAGCTAGCGAGCTAACATTATTAGGAGCAAAATAGTTATTTCACTTTCCAGGTTCCTTCACCAGCTGATCCACATTACCATCCTGTGCACCACTGGTATTATGTCAAGGTGTTGATTTAGCCTGCAAAGCAAATGTGGAGCGATTTGTTTAATAGCATTGATGCAAAGCAGGTGCAGCCAGCTGACTTTATGTTTACACAGATCTACGCTGTTTGTTTCCGAACGTTCAGTATAGATTTATTGTGGCTTTACTGATACTCAGGTACAAACCTTCTCCACAGTCTCTGCAACATAACTGTGTAGGACAACAGCACAGAGGAAGAGCCATCCGCTACAGTAAAGAAACTTACTGCAGTCTAACTGTTATAAACTGTGACAGTCTCATTATAATATTCAGCTCAGCTCACTAACTGTTTAGTTATCTTCCAGTACATTTAGCTGTGTCACATCGCTGAGGTGAAAGACAAACCAACAGAGAAGCAGAGAGCTAACGGTGACATATAACAAGACTGTGTGTCTATAAAGTGACCAATAATGAATACTTTCAGAATTTGCCTTAAAAAAAAAAAAAACGTTATTGCATGGTGCTTAGTCACACAAATGTGTAATTTGTACTTTCACATGCTAAATTATGGCTGTCAGTGCTACTTTGTGTTTCTGTTGTATTTTAAAAAATACAAAAAGGACATTTTGGGACTTCCGGTCATGGCCGCATGTTAGAAGGTCACGTTCAAGCCTGCTCTTTACTAAAATCCTGAATAATCCTTTTAGCTGAGCCAAAAAACTCTCTATAACTGTGAAACTGACGCAGAAATGCCGGGCACTGGAAGAGGGAGTAGAGATAAGCCAAAATCAACAACGCAAACCAAATTAACAGGCTTTGGATCACATGGCACAGAACAGCCAGCTAGCATGGAAGCTAGCGCTACGAATGATGCTAACGCTGCTAGCAAAGAAACTACCGAAGGTGATGTGAACAAAAACGCGATGAATCCACCCAGCACGGATCAACTGCTGCTTAATGTGGCTAAAGATGAGATATTGGATGAGATACGCAATTTGAAAACAGAGTTTGCGGGAAGATTTGATGGCGTACTATAAGCTATAGAAGAAACGAGAAAAGATTTGTCTGAATGTACAGAGCGGATGGCTGAGGCAGAGGTGCGTCTGTCAAACGTGAAAGACGAGCAGGTCGACTTGAAAGCGGCGGGCAAGACTTTACAGAAAAGGAATAAACATCTTGAGGACAAAATGGTCGTAATGGAAACAAGATGGCGTGTAAAAAAATCTTAGGCTGGTGGGTCTCCCTCCCTTGTGAGGGCCCCGACGTGTGCGGGTTCTTGGAGAGCTGGTTGCCAGACGCGCTGGAGTTAAACCCATTGCGTCACCCCTTAGTCCTGGAAAGGGCTCACCGCGTCGGGTCAAAGAGAGACACCGATGCCTCGCCGAGAACGGTAATCATGAGATTTCTTAACTACAAGCAGACAGAATCCGTACTAACAGCTGAAGCTGTTTGCTGATATCGCTACGGAGGTGCACAGGCATCGGAAGCAGTTTGATGGAGTCCGCAACCAGCTGCGCAAACTACGGGTGCGGCATGGCATTCTTTCCCCATCCACGTTGGTGCTGACATACAAGGAGAAAGTCCACAAGTACACTTCCCCGGCGGAGGCCAAGATCTTTGTCCAGAAAATCCTAACGGATACAGAAGAAACAGAATGACGTGTGTCTGTAGGTACTGCCTCTGCCATAACAACCACATACTGTAGGCATTTTTGATTAGACATTTTTGAAGTTGTAAATGCAAGCATTGTTCAAAAAGGATACATTATTTGAATACAGTTGCAGGTGAATGTTGAGATTTCTTTTTTCAGTTCAGATCTTAAGAATCTGACAGTGTTAGCGGTTGGAAGTCGAGTATTTCAGGGGTTTACCCAGTTGGCTGGGAAGTGAGGGTTTAGCTGTGTGATGTTTTTGTTGTTCGCAGTTTTTTGTTCAAGTAGTAGGGTTCTAGTGTGTGTTGACTCTCAGACACATTTATATTGTGTAAAAATAATGCTTCAGTATGCTTGTTTAGATGACACAAAAATTAGAAATTAAATATACCTCCTGGAATTGCAGGGGCCTAAGTAGACCTACAAAGATCAAGCAGGTTATGAATAAAATAAAAGATCTAGGCTCTAAAATAGTTTTCCTGAGGGAGACTCACAGGAGGAAAATATCAGAATAAGCAGGAGGTGGCAGGGTTCGCTGTATGCATCCTCATTTACATGAGGTGTAATTACATTAATTCATAAATCGGTACCATTACATGTCATAAATGTTATAAAGGATAAATTTGGAAGATACTTGATTATTCAAGGATCTATTTTACATGAAAATTTCAAGTTAGTGAATGTATACGGACCTAATATGGATGATGATCGATTCTTGGTAAATTTATTTTTAACCATTTCTTCTCTCTCAGCGAAAAATATTATTGGTGGAGATTGGAATTGCGTTTTGAATCCATTGTTAGACCGATCCACTGGAACTGACCAGACTCATCATAAGAGCAGAGAAATCATCCAGAAATTTATGAAGGAGTTGCAGATGGTAGATATTTGGCGACATTATAACCCAACCGATATTACATACTCTTGTCATTCTAAAACATTCAATACATATTCTCGCTTAGATTACTTTCTGATTTTGACAGAGCTGTTACCTAATATAGGAGAATGTTCCTATGATAGTATTACAATATCAGACCATGCTTCATGTAACATAAAATATACTCATAAGGATTTATTGATAGACCCTCCTAGATGGTGCTTACATCAAAAATGGCTTAAAGTAAGATTCTTTCGAAGACATTTGTAAGATATGTTGGGAATAAAATTGATGAATATTTCAGGATAAACACTACACAAACCACTGCTTGCGTCAAATGGGATGCTTTTAAGGCCTGTATAAGGGGTTATATAATTTCTTATATTTCTTCCAAATCTAAAGAACTGCGCAAGAAGAGACAACAACTAGAAGAAAAAATAAAGAATTTGGAGAAACAGTTGTTTAGAAATAAGAATGTGCAAGCAGAAAAAGAGCTCTTGCTGTTCAAAGCACAGTATAACAAAGCTTCAGCGGATAGGGCAGCCTCAAACATACTAAGGTTAAATCAGTCTTTCTATGAACAGGGGGAGAAGCCCGGCAAGATCCTAGCATGGCAAATTAAACAATTGGAAGCACAAAAAAATAGAAATACAATAATAAACACAAAAGGAGAGACAATTGTGGATCCAATAGAGGTAAATAAAGAATTTAGAAATTATTATGTAAAGCTTTATGACTCTCAGGGCCATACAGATCTAAACACACAAAACATATTCTTAGACAAGCTAAACATACCAACTATAACAGACGACCTTAGCCAACAGTTAGACCGTAACATTAATGAAGATGAAATAGTCAAAATTATTGATAATATGAGTACAGGTCAAAAAGCTGGACCTGACGGGTTTATAAAAAGTTTAAGGGAAAGCTGGTAAAGCCAATATTGGACATGTTACAGGAAGCTTTTGTGGACGGGGACCTCCCCAACTCAATGGTCAATGCATTAATTATCTTATTACCTAAGCCCAGAAAAAACGGATTTGTTCTGGGTCGGTAGGGTCTGCACAATGTTAGGAGGGTTCTTAATGTCATTCATGCGTTAGTCGACACTAAGGATACGACCCTTCTCTCCCTGGATGCCGAAAAAGCATTCGACAAGGTAGCGTGGGCCTATCTTTTTGGCGTGTTAAGACGCTTTGGATTTGGACCAAAAATTCGAAAATGGATACAATTGTTATACTTAGGCTTAGATTAGGAGTTTGGTCAGATTTCAGGATACGCAATTAACAGATTAAAATCATCTATCCTGTTGCTAAATAAAGGGGAGAGAGAAAATCCTCCTACAGTGGTTTCACAATTCAAATCAGTTTCTAAATTTACTTACCTAGGAATACGTATTCATCCAAATTTAGATTTAATTGTTCAGCAAAATTACGAATCGATTAATAACGAGATTAGAGATTGTGTCAACAGATGGATTCTTCTTCCCATGTCTATTATTGGTCGTATTAATATTTACAAAATGAATATACTTCCAAAACTTTTGTATGTCTTTCAAAATATTCCCTTGCCATCCCCTGCTGACTGGTTCAGAACATTTAAGAAATTGCTTCTTGATTTTATATGGTCAAACAAACGTGCTAGAATAAGACTGTTGTTACTCCACTTGCCCTACCATGAAGGAGGCTTTATGTGCCCAAACGTAGTATGGTACTACTGGGCAGCTCAGCTTAGATCTATAGGGTACTATTTTAGCAAAAAGGACGCCCCCCAGTGGATAGAAATGGAAAGTAACACTTTAAGCCTTTGTACCTTTTTTCAGATACAGAAGCTAATCTGATGAAGAAAGCTAAAAATCCAATCGACTCAGACAACATGATGTCATTTGACATGCTTAGACATAAATTCAACATACAAAAGAAATATTTTTTCAAGTTTCTCCAACTTAGAAGTTATATAGGAACTAAACAAAGCAATCTATGGAAACCACCCAATTCTAAGTTAGAAGAAATGATAAGTGAAAGTAGCTCTAAAAGGGGAGCAATCTCACAATTTTATAAACTACTGATATCACACTCCCCAGATAACTCAATCTTAAAATTAGAAGCTTGAAAGAAAGATCTGCAAATAAATGTATCACTAGATGAGTGGGAATTGGCTTGTAGTAAAGCACATAAGCAAACTATAAGTTCTAGGTTGAGATTATTACAATACAAGTGGCTTATGCGTGTTTATATCACTCCTGCTAATTTAAATCAATACAATCCAAATATCCCAGACACATGTACAAAGTGTGGTGAAGAAAAGGGAACATTTTTCCATTGTATATGGGAATGCAGAGAAATTAGGACATTTTGGGGAGCAATAAAGCAAATGGTGAAGGATATTATCTCTAAAGACCTTCCTCTGGAACGTTCTTTTATAATTTTAGGCTTATATCCCAAGCACACAGGATATACTAAAAGCGAGAAGTTGTTCATTGATATAAGCTTATTACAAGCTAAAATGTTGATTGCACTGCATTGGAAAAATATAAGAGGACCAAGTATTGGACATTGGGTTAAGCAGATGTTGGCTACTCTTCCATTGGAACGCATCACCTACTTGCTAAAAGGTCATTCAATTTTAAAAAAAATGGCAAATAAACATATTGTTGGCGAAAAAAGGACATTTTGGTAAGATTTGCAGATTGCTTATCTAAGTAAGAAAAGCCAGAGGAGCCTTGATCCTCACCTGACAATGCCTTGGTAAACTTCATGTACTATGTGGTTTGTAATGGACTGTGGAACCTTCACCACTAGATGTCAGTAGAACCTGCACACTAACCTTTAAAGACAGTCAGCCTGAGAAGTGAAGGAGCTTTGCAGTGAGGAAAGTCAGCAAACTGTCCTCTTCACTCATCAGGCAAAGAGGAGCAACTGTTGCAGCCAGCTAGCCTGTAACTCCTCATCCTCATCTTCATCATTCTTCACTCACAGTTTACAACCAGGGATTTATGAGCAGGTAAGAACTAAGTTAAAACAGCTGCACATTAAAGGTGGAAAAAGATCTGACATGATTTATCTTATTATTATATATTCTCATTATTTTACATCATGAGAACCTGAAATTTTAACAGGGGTGTGTAGACTTTTTCTGTCCACTGTAGAATGTAACAGCGGTGTCACAGGTTCAAGTCCACACGGAGCCTTGTTTGTATGTCCTTCTGTTTCCTGTCACATGAAAACAATTCAAATCTTGTAAAAAGAGAAGTGGTCCAAATCTCCATGTGACCATTTTCTGCCCTTTTTCCATCCACTGCTAACTTTTCCATCAGTGCTGCCCGTGGATGTTTGTTCTTCACCTTTAGGAACAATATATGGTGGAGAGAATCTGAGCTCAAAGGTCCACTTACTAATGATTCAAAGCAAAGTGTTCATCAAGGTGAGCAAAGCTGAACTACAAATGCTTTTTCACCACATGTTGCACAATTATGATCTGAAGTGATTCAAGATGCATCTGGTGGATCAGAACAGCTGATCTGAGGAAGAGCCAAACAGCTCAGTGTTTAGAGGACACAGAGGAGAAAATGAAGGACACATTTGAAGCAGATTCTTTCAGATTCTGAATCCTTCTAAATCTTTACAGTGACGCCAACGTGAGGGCAAAAAATATATGAAGATGTTCTTGAAGTGTAAATTCTGAAATGGAGGTTCTCAGGTGTTTTGCTCCAGAAATCAAATCAGATCCATCTTAGTTTGAAACAGTATCTGCACTAATGTTAAAAACAGTCTCTTACTTTGAGTCTGAGGGTCCAGGTTCAGGACTGAACCCTGGAGGACGCATCTTTGGACCAGTCACTCTTCATAGACAGACAGCTGGATACTGAGGACTCTGCTCCGCCCTCCTCTTCCTCTGTCCTCCTCTTCCTCTTCATCATCTTCTGGCCTTCAGTCAGTCTGAGAGGTAAAACAGTGACACTGACTGTGAGCTCAGAACACAAGAATCAGGAAACAGGTTTGTTCAACAGTCTTACAAACACACAGTTTATTAAAACCAGCCTGAACTCCACCTGCTCACTTTTCTTTAAAGCTCTCTAAATATGCAAAAGCTCCTTTTCATGTCTTTCCAACCTAAATGTGTCCCTGCTGTGTCTAAAGAGCCCAAACTATGACTCTGCTCAGTCTTTCAGTAAATGTGTTCAAACATGTCGTTTGAATTTTGCTCCCTTTATGATGTCATAGAGGGATCAGCGTAGCATAGGACCTCCTCCAGCCCTTCAGCACAGTAGATGGCCCCGCCCACTAAATACAGCGTTCTCAGCGTCCAACACAAACCCAAGCGGTCGCTCCATCACTGAGCTACAGCTGGAGGTTGTTCAGTCTGTCCCACAGAAAGTGATTTTACAGTTATGAAGGAAAGTTAAATATTTTCTGGTGTTCCCTCTGATGTCCTCTGGCTGCTCGGCCTCAACTCTCTGATTTACAAAGTGAAGCTGATGGACAGATAGCTTTACTTGTAGCTAATGCTACAGTACCTGCTAGCTACTGCTAACTGTCAGCTGACTCTGCCTGAACTGGGCGCTCCCAGCAGTCCAAAGCTCCTGTTCTAACGTTACAGCTGTAAACCCCAACAGACCCCAGAGCAGCAAGCTTCCAGTCTGGGCACAGCCAGCTAATAAGACAGCTAGCTGCATGGCTAACTGAGCTAACTAACTAGCAGAAGCTACCGTTAGCAGTAGTTAGTGTCTGAATTAACTGCCAACACCAAGTAAAGCTATCTGTCCATCAGGAAACTTTGTAAACCAGCAGAAGCTGAGGCAGAGCAGCCGGAGGACATCAGAGACCAGACAATGTTTTGTCCATAAAAACTGATCCAGGTTCAGTAAAACCAGAGAATAAAGTTGGGTTTCTGTGAAGCCTAGTCTTTCATAGCCAGCCCCATCTCTGCACATCCATTCAGCTTTGTGCCAGCTACTTCCTGCCCCTCGGGAGGCTTCCAGAGGCTGGCCAATCAGAAGGAAGGGGGCTTTTAGGGAGGGAGGCCTTAAAGAAACAGGAGCTCAAACAGAGTGTTCAGACAGACGGTGAAAAGAGGAGCTGAACCAACGAACAGTGTGAGGAAGATAATGTGTTTAAACATTTAAACATAATCTAGTAGAAACTCCCCCAAAAAGTGTGACCCTGAAAATTATTATAATATGGGACCTTTAAATCTGTGCTGGTTTTCTTTGCTTACTGTAGCTTTAATGTGGATTATTGTTTTCTTGGGATTCTGTAGGTGTAACGTGTCTTTTCCTGGTTATTGTATGGTTTATGTGTTTTATCCAGGAAATTACATCTTTGTGTCCAGATTTGAACCAAACTGTTCATTCTAACATTTCTTTCCTCTGCAGTCCACAGGGAGAAAACTGACTCTGAAAAGGGTGGTGATGGGACAGTGGATAAGACACATGCCTTTGGGTTCAAACCCACTGTGAGACACCATAGTGTCCCTGACTAAGACACTTAACCCCTCGTTGCTCCAGAGGCGTGCGACCTCTGACATGTATAGCAATTCTAAGTTGCTTTGGATAAAAGTGTCGTCTAAATGAATAAATGTAAAATGAATACAGAAATTGTTGGAATCTTTATGCTTTATATTTCATAAATGTATTTCAATGTACTAAGTAAATATGAGATAACTTATATTAGGGATGGGACGATTACCGGTTTCACGATAAACCACGATAAAACGTCCTGGCGGTTAGTATTATCGTTTAAAATTTAATTATCATAAAAACCGTGTTTGATTATCGTGATTTTGAAAACTCGCGGTAAATCCCGTCCAGCCAGAATCAGTCTGACGCAGCCGCGAGCAGGCGCGCGCATGCAACGTCGTGCGAGGCGAGAACGAGAAGACATGGCGGAAGGCAGTGTCAGTGATCGGGAGATTTTTCAGCCATCCAAGAGGACAAAATCGGAGGTGTGGTCATATTTTGGCTATTACAAGAGTCAAGCAAAGCTTCCGCGAAGAGAAAAGTTTTACAGCAAGTTGATTTGATCCAAGACGAACCAACATATTCAAACTATTAAGGGTGACATTTAAGGGATAGTGTATTGTATCAAAACCACATCGTCCCGAGAGCCCCCGGTACCGTGTCCGTAATCTATTTGCGTTTTTATAGCTGGATTCCGTCCAGAAACGGCGGCGATTCGGGTTCGGATAGATCGTTCGGCGCGTCGCCATCTTGCCGGCGGCCTACGGAAGCCGTTGGGTTCATTTTAGTTTCGCCGCTACCTCAATTTCTCTCATAGAAGAAGAGCGTGTTCAGTAGAGGCGGACTTTATCGGTCTCTGCTGGCGAACCGTGGCAGGTACAACCTCATGCCATATATCAATCTTTAGAGGAGAATCAGACCTTTAATTTGACAGCCCTGTAGGATGTTCTGTTCTCAAGCTGTGGGCCTTTAAAGCATGGGAATGATTTTGATCATTTGTAATGACTGGTTTTATCAACATTTCAATGTTTTGGAAGCTTTATGTTATTTGGAGCGTGGTTGTATGAAGAGAAATAGTGTTTTAAAGATAACTCCCAATAAAAGTGACCATATTAACAGAAAATATTTCAAAAATATGGACTTTCGCCAGGCATATTTTGATGTTCTTATTTAAGGTACTGTTCATTAAAACCTTCACTAGGAAAACTTATACCTCTCACTCTCAGGGCTCCATGTTAATGTTAATATAATATTTATGCTTAAAAAGTGCATATAGCTGCTAATTGTATTTTTTGTTTGTTGATTTTCAAATAATAAACCTGGTGAAATGTTTTCAGTCTGAGCATCAGTTCTTTTTGAATATTTCCATCTCATTTTAACAAAACCGTGATAATATTGATAACCGTGATAACTTTGGTCACTATAATCGTGATATGAAATTTTCATACCGTCCCATCCCTAACTTATATACATAAAGATTCCAACAGAAATCAAATCAGATCCATCTTAGTTTGAAACAGTATCTGCACTAATGTTAAAAACAGTCTCTTACTTTGAGTCTGAGGGTCCAGGTTCAGGACTGAACCCTGGAGGACGATCTTTGGACCAGTCACTCTTCATAGACAGACAGCTGGATACTGAGGACTCTGCTCCGTCCTCCTCTTCCTCTGTCCTCCTCTTCCTCTTCATCATCTTCTGGCCTTCAGTCAGTCTGAGAGGTAAAACAGTGACACTGACTGTGAGCTCAGAACACAAGAATCAGGAAACAGGTTTGTTCAACAGTCTTACAAACACACAGTTTATTAAAACCAGCCTGAACTCCACCTGCTCACTTTTCTTTAAAGCTCTCTAAATATGCAAAAGCTCCTTTTCATGTCTTTCCAACCTAAATGTGTCCCTGCTGTGTCTAAAGAGCCCAAACTATGACTCTGCTCAGTCTTTCAGTAAATGTGTTCAAACATGTCGTTTGAATTCGGCTCCCTTTATGATGTCATAGAGGGATCCTCCTCCAGCCCTACAGCGCAGTAGATGGCCCCGCCCACTAAATACAGCGTTCTCAGCGTCCAACACAAACCCAAGCGGTCGCTCCATCACTGAGCTACAGCTGGAGGTTGTTCAGTCTGTCCCACAGAAAGTGATTTTACAGTTATGAAGGAAAGTTAAATATTTTCTGGTGTTCCCTCTGATGTCCTCTGGCTGCTCGGCCTCAACTCTCT